>CP139506.1:286574496-287100584 GCA_021014915.2 Artemisia tridentata subsp. tridentata
GAAGCATAGTTAAACTTTGCTTGTGCATCTGCCCAAAACAAACCTATCAAGGTTTTATCATTCTTGTCTTGCTTGTATTCAACAGAAAAGTCGGAGAAAAATTCTTGTCTACTCAACAGCTTCTCGACAACCATCTGCGCATCCCGATCACCAATGAAATTATCCAAACCCCGCCTATAGTTCCTACACTCCACATTTGTAACCCCGATGTTTTCAAACCCGTCATACATTTCTTTCATTACTTCCATGCTCTTGTGGGACCAATATTAGCATTGGAAAGCTGACGCAACAACTGCTGTTTAGAAAAAGTAAGTTTCCTAGCAGCCCGAAGATACTTGTAATCATTTTCATGGACCAAAGTGTGGTTATGTTTTTCAAAAAAGGTGTACACAACATACTTATTTTCAGGGGTCTTCCTAAGACGAAGTAGAGCTTTGCATCCACAACGTTGGGATGCTCGTTTCCTTTTTTTAATCACCTTTACTACTTCTACGATATCAGATGATGTTGTATCAGTTGTTGACTTATCTGTTTTTGGGGGTTTCGAACCTTCTCTAGAACAACAAAAGTATTTCAAATCAGGATTTTCTTTTTTTTTTCCTGTTAGACTGCCCACCCCTCCTAACTTCAAAACCACCTTCCCTCCCATACTCTTTATAAAACTGGAAAGCTTGTTCAATTGTATCAAACAAGGTTCCTTCCACCGGTTTTTTCTTAGCTTCGAGAATCCAAAACTTACTACCTGGCGGGGTTGGTTGGTAACTCCCAACTTGTGGGACACTTTCAGCATCAACAACATTGTCTTGCACATTATGAGTTGATCGTGGAGTTGATGGCTGACCTGGTATCAAATAAACATTATGTATTACTATGAATCGAAAAAAGAGAATAAAATGATCCAACTGCTTAATCATTGTAACTTAATAACTGATTAGAAAATGTATACACAGCTGGCGCACAATAATCCTAATCAACCAATACACAATGGTTTATTTCAAGAAAAAAACATAAACAACGAATACATTATTCGAAAATATTATTTCGACTAATACACATAACCAACATATACCTAAATTGAAAACAACACATGAAACTAATACAAATAATCAACTAACAGATTCTTTTCAAAACATATGATCAATTGATGCTTATCGACACAATAAGAGGAATACAACTCGAATAAGCTAATGCACAATTCGAATAAGATAATGCACAATTCCATTTAAAAATGGTTAAAAATTGTAACGAAAAGGAAACATAGAAAAGCCTGGTGTTTTTGGGAAAAACGATTGAAATGCAAAAAGGAATACTGTTTGAAAAAATAATACCTGGAATGGAATCATTATCGGTTGAATTCGACATTGTGGTAAATTCGATCCTGGTGTTTTTGGATTGAAGATGTCGCCATGGTTTTATTGAGAATGGAAAAAAATAACGTATGAAACAGGATCGGGAACATTTAAGAAGGTGATTACATTGGCAAGATAATTGGACATTATAAAATTACTATAATACCCTTAAGCTAAATATTTAATTAATTAATATTATTATTTAATTAATTAATATTAATTATTTTGATCTCATGATTCAACGGTCCAGATGTGTACCTATTTTATATATTTTAAGCTTGTACACCACATGAACGCACTTCTATATATATATATATATATATATATATAGGGAAGGGTTCTTTTCAGAACCAAATAAATGTACAGAACTGCGAGAACCAGCATCAACCAATCAGATTTTTTTGAATATTTATTTTTATTATTTAATTCAAAAGGGCATAATAGTAAAATTACATTTTTTAATTTCTTTTTGCTTTTTTTTTAATAAAAAAACGTTTTTTAGTTCCTAAATTTTAGGTTTTTTTTTTTTTTTTTTTTTGAAATAATTTTTATTTTCAGTATGTATGATTTCAAAAGTAAGGTGCACATGTGTTTTTTAATATAATGTATGTTTACGTATATTTGTAGTGTTCAATTTACGTGTATTTGGTAAGGTGCATATGTGTTTTTTTAGATAATGTAAATTTACGTGTGTTTTTAGTGCATGGAATGGCAAACAAAAAGTATTTTACATGTATTGTTTACAATTTAAAACAAAAACATTATATACAAAATTTAAAATCATGTGATAATACACTTCAAATACAAATTTCTAAAAGCAAAAATGTTGTCATATATGCACATGTATTTTCCCTCGTTGGACACTTTGTATTTCTTTGTATGTATATGTGCACTTGTATCTGCGGCTGCACTTGTGTCTTTAATCTTTAAATCTTTAGCTTAACTATCTTATCGCTAGATAGTATGTACAAAACACATGTGCACTCTTCATATTGCTCATCATACTCATACCTGTAACCACAAAACACAAGTGCACACTTAAAATAGAACTAAACACAAAAAATCTTTATATCATAACTAAAAACATATATGCATTCGTTTCAAACACGCATGTTCATGACATAAAACACATGTGCACCCTTAAATTGATTATATATATAAAACTTAAAAACATATATGCACTTTCAATATATTTAACTCCAAAACTATAAAAACACATATGCACTGTAGGCATGCCGAGGCTCTCCCAAGACCACAAGGTCTCGGCTAAGCCTCGTTACGGCCAATCTAACCTAAGGCTCGAGCTCAAAATCACAACCAAAACACGGACAATCTTACCATGCAACATTACAATTTTGTTTTCTTCTGGAAAAGATTATATCTTTTAAACAAACATCACTACATCAATACCAATATCATAGCATTAACTAATTAGTCATTATATCCTAAATTCTTAAATCGCAATTGCTAATTAAAAATCAGTATAACAAAAACAATCTCACTGAACCACCAACAAAACATGTTTCTATTTCATTCTTAAACTGATATATCAACATCAAAAGTGTCACTTCATTGGGATCACACAAAAAGCCCAACCTAACCATTAAACCACATTCTTGACTTCTTTAAGAAATGAGTAAAACCTTAAAACACAAAACACAAGTGCACCCTTAAATCAGAACTAAACACATCCTTATATCATAACTAAAAACATATATGCATACATTTTCCTTGATTTTACATCAACCGTAAAACACATATGCACAATTTAACACATATGCACAAGATAATTTAATCACAATTTAATCTTGGATAATTTAATCACAAGATAATTTAATCACAATCGAATCTTGGATAATTTAATCTTGGATAATTTAATCAACACATATGCACAATTTAACATATATGCACAAGATAATTTTCCTTATATCACAATCGAATCTTGGATAATTTAATCAACCTATCACCGACCCATGTCCAATCAATACAAGGTTTGAACAATTCTTCACAACAAACATATTTATGCGACAATGATAATTCTTTGACTGAGTATTACACATTGGTCCCACATACAGTTTCCACCGACCAATTTAATTCATAAAGATTCATTGTACGATAGATGATAAACACGTAATCGACAAACCCATGATCAAAATAATGCTTTGAATCAAAATTAATATGTACCTTCTTTTTGTCGCCACAGAAAGATCAAAACCGATTAAACCATAAGCCTTTTCCAGATCTGCTTCTGATAACAGTTGCTCCAAAACTGCTAATGATTGCTTCGAATCTGCTCCTTTATTGACAACAAAAACCTTGTAATATGTAACAGAATACATATACATGATTGAACAAAAACATGACAGCTTCGAATCTGCTCCTTTCTTTTCAATTGAAGAGATTGACGCCATGGTTTTGTTTTCGTGGTTTTCTTTTCAATTGAAAACAATTATACATGATTGAATCTCAGTTTTAGATCCGGATTTCGTGGATGGAGGCTGTAAAAGTGATGTCTAGGTTTTGTTTGTGGGTGAGATCCAAATTTCAAAATAGGGTATTTTAACTTAAATAAAAATGGACGGTTTTGTGTAGGTTTTTTTATGGGGATCATATTTTTGTGGGAGAATTAAATTCCCATATTGCCCTTTTTCTTTTAATTGAATACTTTTTGTTTTCATTTTAATTACAAAACTGCCATCATCATTTATAGCCATTGATTAAAAAAATAGAAGGTTGAGATCGGTTCTCGCAGTTCTGTACCTTTTTTTGGTTCTGAAAATAACCTCACACTATATATATATATATATATATATATATATATATATATATATATAGATTTTTTTTCTGTTTTTATTTATTTTTTATTTTTTTCCTTTTTCTTTTTCATTTCATTATTATTATTATTATTCACTTCATTATTATTATTATTATTATTATTATTATTATTATTATTATTATTATTATTATTATTATTATTATTATTATTATTTTAATATATATATATTTTTTAATTTATTCTTCTAATAATTTAACTGTTTGGTGATTGCAGCATGGAACTAACACCAATAGAAGACCTTAAACCTGGAGACAAAGAGAAAATAATTGAGTTCAAAGTATACCGTGCATGGATTGCTCGAGATCCTCCAGATACAACTGAAAAAGGTTATCGCGCAATCTTATTAGACAGACAGGTAATTTACATACTTAATATTATGCAAACAGTACTACGTTTACCTTATTCTAACAATACTTTATAAACCTAGGGAACTGCAATACAGGCCAACATGCTAGCCGTCGACATACACCATTTCAGACCTATTCTTATATCCGGGCTTGCATACCGTGCAGCACAGTTTCAGTGTACTAAAACAGACAGTTGTCAGCAAACTCTTGATAACAAAACCTCACTTTCATTTAACAGAGGTTGACCAAACTGGACCCTATACCATCTAAGTCCTTCCCAGATCACTACTTCAACTTTGTAACCTACAATCAGTTGCCTAACAAAATCTTTGACCCACGCGACAAAGGAAAAAAACCGTATCCAGTTCTTACAGGTACCAATAGACAACTTTAAACAGTTTCGTTTACCATGATAACAACTAATACATATATCTATAACCAAGTCTAAATGTGCAGATTATATTGGATGTTACATTACAGCCGGGGAACCACGCGACATTGGAAACCCTAACAGAACTCAAACAAGACTTCGCAAAGTGGAAATACAGAATCTCAAGTAAGTCATTTTATGCAATTATTTAGATCAAAAATAAAAATAAAAATAAAAATAAAATAAAATAAAATAAAAATAAAAAAAATTAAATGCATAACATACATATGCAATTATTTACATCAACAGTTGCAACTCCATTGAGTTGACATTATGGGACGAGCTTGCCAACAAATTTGAAAAAGAAGCTATCGAAAAACTTGAAAGGCCAATAATAATAGCTGTCAGCTCGTGCCGGGTTTCAAGATATCAAAACAGAGGTACTTTTAGTTACATTCACATAAAAAAATGGCTTATTTATAACTCAATGTAACAAACATTATGTATCTAACTGTTTGATATTTACATATCTACAACTATCGTCAACAGTAGCAACATACTATTACATAAATCCTAAGATACCCCAGCTTCAACAATATATAGCAGAGTAATATTCAGATATCCTTACCACTTACTACATGTGGCTTAATTCTAAATGCATTTACTTAAATCAATATGCATATGCAACAGATACAGAGCACTTTATGAAGAAAAACCACCCTTATGTGTCACCAGATACCGTTTGCAAGACATCGAACAGGAAAAAAACAAAAACCGCATCCCATTTGCAATACTGCTTACACATAATCCAGATACCTACAAGGTCTGTTACAACAACAAATGTCCGTTTATAGTTTACCATCTATTGCATAAAAGACCTATATATGACATACCATTTTTCATTATTTATTAGGGAGTCTGATTTAGTTATGAAGCAACAATAATGAAACTGAATAAAGACAGAGGGTGGTACTACACTTCATGCAGTTTTTGCAGTTTCAAAGCTACAAAAAACAATGGAAATTTCGAATACAATCAACATGGAGTTATACCAGGTCCTAACTACAGGTAATCAGACAACAAATATACCACATATTTTTCTGCACTCACTTACTCACCCGATTCATGCATACATATATAATTTCAGGGCAATTCTAACAGACGGCAGTGCAACAACACAATTTATATTCTTTACACCCAAGTCAGATGAATTTATTGGCGATTGTGCAAATTTGGTTGCATCAAATCAGAATACTGACCTACGGCATTTTCCAGAAGAATTAGAAGCAATTGTCGGAACAAAACATACATTTCAGTTACATTACAATCCAAGTTGCAGAGAAGGGTCCGTTGAATTTGTGGTCGATGAAATATTTGGTAAAACAGGAATGACAAAAAAAATCGAAGACCAACCTTCAGGTAAACATATTCATTTAACAGCACAGCGCAATATACAACTTATAACATTTTCACAATATAAAAAAACTAATGACAAAACAACCTAATTTTTACATTGCAGTCCCCGAAGCATCAACAACAGCTTTAGCTGTTATTGACAACATTCCAGCAACAACAACTGTAACTATTATGGAACAACAACAGAAGCCTATAGACGAAGGAGAATCTCCAAAAGGTAACCAACTTCGACAACGAATACAACTTACCAGCACACATTAAATATGATCTACGATACTGAGTTAACTTTGTTTAAATTACTATAGAAATGGCAACAACAAACCCAACATACACCAGTATGCATCACAGACCAACAACAAAAATACCATTGGGTATAAACAACTACGTTTCAGAAATAACGGCAACCATTATTCAGAAACCGACGCAAGACAGCCTAACAACAGAAGAAAAGCAACCAGATAATAAGCTTTTCATACTTATCAAATAACTAATCAAACTAAATATTTAAACTTAAAATATACTTTAATTATCTACTTAATTTATTCTTTTTTCTTTTTTTTTTCTTTTTTAATTTTCTTAATTTTTTTCCCCCTTTTATAGACATGGCGATGACACCACCAGGATACTCAGCAATGCAAGCGACACCACCACCAATATACTCAGGAATGCAAACTAGATAAAAAACAGACACAAGCTCAAGTTCTGCCAAAAAAACAGCCAAACGGCCACTCTTCACAGAAGAAGCAACAGACAGTAAAAAAAGAAAGCCATAATATGAAAGGTGCACACACACTGTTTTGCTGCTTAAGTGATAGCTTCTAGGCTTTAGGCTGTCTACCCTTTTGCTACTTGACTGCGCACGTCTAAAGTGCATCCTACAAACAGTTAACTATGTAAATAAGTATTGTTACTAGAACTACTCATGCCCAATGACATATGTAAATACCTACAAGTACTAGCATCACTTCTGTTAAACTAGGTTTTCCCATCGAACAGGTCGTTCACTCTACGTTTTGTATAACTACTACCAACATCCGTATACCCATAACAATCCTGTTCAATCGTAATGAAACATATATTTGATGCAACAATTATATTTGCAGTCACAGTTTTTACCATAGTAAAAACAAACATATCAAACACCACTTTCTAATTGACACCCATACCTAAAATGATTATGCAGATTCTAAGCAGACAATATGATAACAAATTTTTGAATCATACTTGATTCAAATCTGAAACAGCAGGTAAATGGATCTTCAAACACAAAACCAATGGAAAAATTAAAATATCCTAATTCAAATTTACTCATTCCTTTCACTGCCCACATATAGTTTCGATTTAGATATGAAACGACCTTTTAAAATATCAATACCTCAGTAACTTCTTCTTCTTTCATAGAAATGAAATATTCAAATTGAAATTTCCTAGCGCAATCGGTCTCTGTGGTATTCTATTATAAAGTTAGACAATTTACTGATTTCTTTCACTACCCACATATGGTTTGATTTCGATACCAATAGCCCTTTTAAAACATCAATACCTCAGCCACTTCTTCTTCTTTCATAGAAATGAAAACTTCAAATTGAAATTTTATCTCGCAATCAGTTACCAGTAAATTGGATCTGTTTCTTCAACTCTAATCTTGATCTTGATTGGTATGATTAGAACGAAAAAAATACCCAAACCTGCAATCCAAACGAACGTTCTGTAGTATTCTATTATAAAGTTTCGACATAAATAAGAAAACCGACACTATTAATCTGAGATTTTTTCCCCCAATACCTCATTTCCTTTTGTATTCACTAAACCTTTTTCATTTTAAAAAACATGAAAACCCAAAATATATGCTGGAAAAAAATGCCTCTTTTTAAAAAAAACATAGTTGTAACATCTTAAAAAATTATTTAAACAATAAGAAACCACAAAAAATAAACTTTAATGTGCACATTAAATATATAAAGAGTTTAATGTACTTATTCAAAATAAATAAACCAAACTACAAAATATATACAACTTAAAAAAAAAAAAAAAAAAAAAAAAAAAAAAAAAAAAAAAAAAAAAAAAAACGCCCCGCAGCAGTGCGCGGGCAATTATGCTTGTTTGGACTTAAAAATAAAAGGGTGAATTGCAAAAATGGTCAGCCCAAATGCGCAAGAAATACACCCAGACAAAAAGTATTTCAAAAACGACATTAATGTTTCATTTTTTTGCAAAACAGCCATCAAGAGCGACTTTTTGCTAACGCCCGTTATTCTCCTCATTAAGTGCCTCATCCCTGAGGGTATTATCGTCTTTTCGCTGTTCATTTTTAATTCACCGGTCTAATTTGCGTCCCAATGAACGACTTTATCACAGACTTTATCACAATGGTTTAACTTGCAAGCACACAATTTGTTTATCAGTTATCACTAAACACACTCACACACTCAACCTGTCCACCATACACACACTCTTAAGATACGCTCAGTCACCATGGATGCACAATCCTCAAACTAAAAAACACACACCTACGGTATCAAAAGAACCGTACAAGGATCTTCTCTTCTTTATCACACCCGTTTCCCTGAACCACCACTTGAAGCAATGCCAGAACCACATTTTTCTTATTGTCAGTATTGCCAAAATACATTTAAGCTTTGTGAGGAACTACGGGTGTTTAAGGAAGAGGCGCGCTTCATGTGGACAAGCATTCACAAGTACCTTGTGGAGCTCATGAAGGAACAAGCCAACAAAAAATGAAACCTTTCCTCATAACTTTTGATATGGTTGTAATAGGTTGTTGCTAAATAATTATGTATTTGGATGGCAGTTGTTTTAACAGTGGTTTATCTTTTGTATCCTATTAGTAATGCAACTTCGTTTGGTTAAATTTGTTATTTTCCATATTCTTTGCATATGAGATTGTTGGCATACTTATTTTAATAGTGGCTTATCTTTGTTATCCTACAAAGATAGTAATTTGTATGCACATTATATAGATAAATGATCAACCATGGAATAAGCATTTTATTTATATCATAAAACCAACAAAAAGAGTAACACACTTCCATCAATATCCAACAACCATTTGGTAATCATGGAATGAACCTACATGCGGTCTTCTTGGTTATTTTGAATGAAGTTTCTTTGCTTCTTTTTTCTTGACTTGCTCCTGAACAAGTTTCTTCTACACTTTCCTCTTGACTTGCTTCTTCTTCCCGATCTTTAGGTGTTGTTCTTGTCCCACTTCCATCTCCACTACCCACTGCACCACCCCCTCTAGTTATGTTTCCACTTATAACACCTAAGCCTATAACACCACCACTTGTAGCTACTGAACCACCACCTCCAGCAGCTACAACAACTCTTTTGCCTCTGTAAGCATGCCTCCAACAGGAATACCACATACTTTATCCTCTAGGTAGCCTTGCTTCAAAAGTTAAATCAGCCATATTTTCAACTTCCATATAAAAACCAATGCATCTCATTTTAGTTGATTCACTGCTGTTATCCAACACCACCACGTCTGTATGATTACCATCCATATTGTTTCTCTTCATTTTTTTACTTGAACGGTGTTCCATACTAGTTAGTAGGAGAATTTACTTGAGGATTAACACACACTCTTTCTAACCTAGTTTGAACTTTGAATTTACTTTTGTGTAGTCAAATATAGGGTCAGACTACTTTGAAATAAACCCGTTTGACTTTACTTGTGTGAGGTAAATGAGTATTAACTTCTCACATTTACACACTGTTAGCCTTAAAAGTAATGTTATATTTGGGAATTGCATAGTTATTAAGTACAAGGTCTAGTTTTGCCATTTGTGTAAATTTAGGCTTGTAAGGTTGTATAAATACCCTCCTAGTTGAGACTAGGAGGTTAGGGAATTCATTGTAACATTGAGGGTGTGTGTGGTTTCTCTCCTCCCTCTCTCTAGAAAACACACACACCTTCCCCCATTCTTAATCTAATAATACCATGTCTAATCTTTATTTTGAATTCCCCCGACCTCCTGAATATGTTTCTTGATCATTACAATTGGCATCAGAGCTAACCAGGGGCGAATCGTGAGGTTTTGAGGTGAAAAAGTGATTTTTGGGGCGGTACTGTTCATCAGTGTTGGTTAATCGAACGACTTGATCGAACGAGAAAATTTGATCGAACGACCACATTGATCGAACGACTTCTGTGATCGAATGAGCTTCATTGATCGAACGACCAACATTGATCGAACGAGGTTTGTCATCAAAGGAGCATTCATCGAACGAGACAAGGGTAGTCGAGTCAGACTTACTCTTCCAAATTGATCGAACGACATAGTCGAACGACATAGTCGAATGACATAGTCGAACGACTTAGTCGAACGACTTAGTCGAACGACATAGTCGAACGACTTAGTCGAATGACATAGTCGAACGACTTTGTCGAACGAGTAGAATGATCGAAGGAGCTAGGGTATGATCGAAGGAGTATTTAGTCGAAGGAGCTTCTGTGCTAGAAGGAACTAGGTTGATCGAACGAGCTATCAGTGGAACGAGCAGATTAGTCGAACGAGCAGATTAATCGAACGAGCTGATTAGTCAAACAAGTATAAGCTGATCGAACAAAGTGTCTAGTCGAACGAGTATGCAAAAAAAAAAAAAAAAAAAAAAAGAGTTTTTTGGCGGGAAAAGTTGAGTAAAATTTAATTTCAATGAGAGACTAAACGGTCCATTTTTACGCTAAATTCAAATTATGGTGTAACGATGAAAATTTTGGCCCAAAAATTCAAATTTTTAGGTCAAAATTCGAGTTTTTTCGGCAAAATTTGGCGTAAAAATTTCTTAAACTCAAATTTTCCTAGCATGTTTAGAATTGAAAATAAGGCATATTTCATACTCGCACCACACCAAAATCACAAAAATATTATTGGCCTACATCCTCAAAACACCACGTATCGCTTAAACGATCCTGATCAAGATTCAATATCAAATGACAATGGCTAATTATTGATTGTTATCAACTGTGACTACAAGGATGATGATTCGTTATTACTTATTTGAAGTTGAAGTGGAATATCTCGGGTACGTGTACTTAGTATCTTGAAGATATCGGGATTGGTTGGATGCATGATTCTTCGAGATCCTTGTTTGAGCACTCATGGGAAAAGTGATTAAGTCTTGGGTTATCTAGTTTTCATAGGTCAAGGGGTGGATGGACGAAGACCTAGTTAACTATCACTTAAAGGAGATACGTTGTAGTACTCAGTGTCACACAAAGATGTGGATAATTCAAGAGAGGTTCATATACTGTTAAGGAAGGATGGATGGGTATATGAAACGACCTATATGCTTTAAGGAGTTACGTTGTAGTGCTCAGTATAGGTTCTTAGTCACACGTTCGTGCAAGTTTAAGTCACAAGTCTGGGTTATTTTACTTCAGTCTCAAGTTCGTCATATTGGGCTATCTTCTCATGTGGTTACTACAAAAAGCCGTTGTTTTTTATACAGGAGGTTGATAAAGAGTTAGACATCTTAAATGGTATTGTTAGTAGATTGGGTATATCGACATCTTCTCATAGGCTGATTGGGTTAATGATAAAGTGCTTCCAGTTAATACTTCACGTACACATCACTATGCTGATTCCGATAAATCGTAACCAGCAGGGGAGAGAAATGTGTACATCGAGGACGCACAACAAGTTCACGTGATTGGGCTTAATGATTTATGAAATGATTTGTGTCGGAGATTGGTTGATTCTATGTCTTATCTTCTACTCATCTTATTCTACGCACTTCTACCTTATCCACCTTCACCAATTTCGGGCAACAAGATCAAGATGATCAGTGGTTCAACTTGTTACTTTGGTGTTATCATTTCATGTGTACGTTATGGGCTGATTTATCATATGAAAGATAACTGGGATGCATTTGGTGAGATGAAGATGTTGATACTCGATTTCCCCCGAATGGATAATCTTGAAGAAGGTCGAGTCTACAGTCTGTTCTACATTTTCCGCTGCGTGTTAGAAGACAAAAGACGGGATGCAGTTAACTATCAAAAGACTTCTTCAGAATCACGGCAGTAATCAGAAAGATTGTTAGTTTGGGGGAGAGCACTAATTAGGGGAGAGCACTCAGGGCACCCAGAATTATACCCTAATTAGTTTTGCTCACGTTCTTCTGCAAGTAAAGAAATGAAAGCTGAGAAGATTCTGCAAGCAGAACGAAGTAATGAAGTTTGAAGACCATTCTCTGTGCTTATGGTTTATATTTTACTTGTAGGGAACTTTGTAAGCAATTCCCGTATAACATCACTTTGGGGAGAGATTGTTAGCCTTAAAAGTAATGTTATATTTGGGAATTGCATAGTTATTAAGTACAAGGTCTAGTTTTTCCATTTGTGTAAATTTAGGCTTGTAAGGTTGTATAAATACCCTCCTAGTTGAGACTAGGAGGTTAGGGAATTCATTGTAACATTGAGGGTGTGTGTGGTTTCTCTCCTCCCTCTCTCTAGAAAACACACACACCTTCCCCTATTCTTAATCTAATAATACCATGTCTAATCTTTATTTTGAATTCCCTCGACCTCCTGAATATGTTTCTTGATCATTACACACACAAACCTACCTATATCACTGGCTTCATTTACTTCTCACAATTTCACACAAACCTACCCATCTCATATCATCAACCTTGTTCATCAAACTTATTCAAACTCTCAGCTTACCAGGGATGCACAATCCAGAAAATTAGCAACAAACAGTCATAACCATGCGGTCCGTTACCTATTGAAAGTAGGAGGTTCTCAAGCATGGTATGTCTTCACAGACCCAGAAAAACCACTTCCACCAATGCCAGAACCACACGCCTCTAAATGTTAATGTTGCAAAAATATATTTCAGGGTCGTGAGGAACTACGTGTGTTTAAAGAAGAGGCGCGCTCTATGTGGACATCGATTAACAACTTAATCGTGCAAGTCATGGAGGAAAGAGTCAAAAAACCATGAAAGTTGTCCTATATATGTTATGGTTGTATTATTTTCAGCTTTAAGTATGTTTATGTAATATGTTTGAAGTACCTCTATGATATGGTTGTATTTATATTAGTTTATGTAATATGTTTGAAGAACATCTATATCTATATGTTTTATATCTATGATATGGTTGTATTAATATGTTTTATGAACATCTATGTAATATGTTTTATTTCAAATCTAGATGTGCTTTGTTCTTTGAATGTTTTTATTCTTGGAAATATTAACACAATTATGAATTTAACACATTAACCTATAATGCTATTAAAATTTAATGCTGACTCTTCGGTTTCCCCATTATTTGTGTATATATTCGTTCTATAAACATGTTGTTGCATACCCATCTTAGATCATCAACCTTGTTCATCAATCACAATTGTATATGAGTATGTCGTCTAGAAACAAAAGAGCAAGAGATGATGCAGATGTTGTCGAGCATCAAAACAACCCCCTATTTAACCAAAAACAACAACCCAAAGTTGAAGCTGTCGAGCATCAAAAAAACCCCTTATGCCCTTCTGATGAAATCTTCTATTATGAACTAGAAGCTTTTTTAAAAAAAACTTGGAAGGAGGAACAAGAAATGGAAGTCAGTTTAAAAAGGCATGCTGAAGTGGCTAAGGAGCATTGGAAAGAGGTGACAGTAGTTAGAAAATTAGAAAAAAATAAAACTAAAGATACTGAAATTGATGAATGTTTAGAAGATGAATGTTTAGAAACATTCTGTTACGATGATTTGCATTTGCCACACCTTTCCGATTAATTGCCTTATGAATTGAAGTAAATTTAGTTGATAACTTTTATCTTGGTGTTCCTAGTTTTGGTTTCAATTGCATGTTTGCAGCTGCATATGCAGTTTAGGGGTTGTTTGGATTTGACCAGTTTGACTTTTACAAGTCAAAAAATGAATGATTGACTAACCAAACTGTTGCAACACATCTTTAGTATTGAGTTTTATGTCTAATACATTAAGGTTGTTTTAATTTATGGCATGCAATTGTTAAACACAATCTACTTCTGTTTTGGTACTGCATTTTGCATATGCAGTTTAGGGGTTGTTTGGATTTGATCAGTTTGACTTTTACAAGTCAACATACACCCAAAAAAACCATGAAATCTGTCATATCTATGTTATGGTTGTATTAATATGTTTTAAGAATATCTATGTAATATGTTTTATTTCAAATCCTGCCCATTCTCATTAAGCACAACATTGAAATGAGTGAAAAAAGAATTTTGGCGCCAAATCTTCAAATTGTGCAACGATGAGCAGATCATCAAGAATAGAGGAGCAAATGATTCATTTGATTCAGTTGCAATATGTACACAACAAGATTAATGCATCAGTCAAGCTTTCAAGTACAATGCCAAACATCAGCAATGAAGGAATGCAGGATAAAGCTATTGGATCATATATTTGCAAATGAAGTTAAGTTTAATTTGAAAATAGTGTCCTTGAAGTATAATTGGCGGGAGAGACTCAGACGATAATACCCTCAGTGACGAGGCACTTAACGAGGAGAATAACGGGCGTTAACAAAAAGTCGCTCTCGGTGGCTGTTTTGCAAAAAAATGAAACAGTAATGTCGTTTTTGCAATACTTTTTGTCTCTATGTATTTCTTGTGCATTTGGGCTACTTTAGGGACTATTTTTGAAATTTACCCAAAATAAAAGGAAAGAAAATGAAAAGAAATAGAAAAAAATTTGTGTTTTTGAGTAGCATTTAAGGGGAAATAATGTTATTTAGTTGATTTGCAAAATAAATAAATTGTTTCTTCTAAAAGTAGGCTGAAAATATTTAGTTCCTATTATTTTACCTTTTGTTACTAAAAAAAACTCAATAACATAGTGTAAAATGTTTTATTTTTACTTTTTCGAAAAATAAATAGTACGGTAGTTTTTTTAAATTATGATAGCAAACAATATAAATAATACTCTTTCGGTCTAAAAATTGCTGTCTCCAAACTAAAAAACACATAGTTAAAAAAAAATGAAATTACTACACAATTAATCAAATATCATTCACGCCCACTAAACTTTTTTAAGACCTAAGAGTTTTGAGAAAAATTATACATATAAATCATGATACATCGATGGATAAGACTTGCTAAATGGATTGACTCATTTATTGATTGAAAATGAAATATTATTTAAAATCAACAAAAATTTCGCTTATAAAAGGCTAGAAAAGTAAATTTTATATAAACAATTTTTTGGCAATAACTTCAATAAAAATGCCTCGTTTTAGAGTTTCGCTTTAGGCTACCGTAAAGGTTGAGCCGCCCGTGGTGGCATGCACAAATCAAAGTCAAATATATGTAAACAACTCTTGTTTATAAGGTTGTGTTCTTATTCCTTGACTATTACAGTTTCTAAAAAATGCATGCATCCTATCATTTCGAATCTTGGTTCCGTCAATTTGGTATAAACTCGAATCTAAAGTTTCTCTAAAGTAAACAAGTCATACTCGGCTCGGCTTGTCTCATTTACGCCCAACCTGAGTTAAAATATTAAAAGACTAGTATACTTTTGGCCCAACTTTAATACTCAATTCGTCTCAAAAATTCAGACAAAAAAACACGTAGTTTAAAAAAACCCACTGACTACAACTTTTATATACTAAGATGACAATTCTACCTTTATAATTTTCAATCCCAATCTGACTTGCTGAAAATTATCCAGTATTTATTGAGTAATGTGTGTACTAGTCTAACAACTTATAATAGTCAAAGGTTGTGGCGCCAACTTTTTACTAATCAATGGCGCCAAACTTTTCATTTGCTAAATTTTCACATTGGCTCACTGGTTTACACTTGATCCAAAATTTCCCACCACAAAATTCCTAAAATATTGTATCCTTCCTCACAAATGTCACTCCATATCCTCTCAATAATTTCACTTACCAGCACTTTCATAAGTTAATAGAGTATATATCAAACTTGGTTGGAACCACAACCGAATATTAAAAAAAGGGTTCCATAACCAACGTGGCAATAAAATTTGGAGTATGTAATTGTAACGTAAGTCGCGTTTGGCACAAAGCCAAACGTCAAGGATCAAACGCTTGATTTATCTTCGTCAAGTCAAAGGTTGTGGTGCCAATTTTCATGATATGTTTAATGTTGTCCACATTGATGAAAAATGGTTTGTCAAAACCATCGAAATGATACTGCCTAGTTTATGGAGAAGATGAACCATTAAGAACATGTAAAATCAAAAAACTTATCACAAAAGTTATGTTTCTAGCTGCGGTTTCATGACCAAGATTTGATGCATTCAGTAATGAAGTGTTTCGGGAAGGATTGGTATTTTCCCGCTAACAACAGTAGAACTAGCTAAGTGTTCAAGTAAGAATTGTGTTGCGAGAGCATTAGAGACAAAACCCATTTTATCAGTAACCAGAGATGCAACAAGGTCATGGTTCATATAGAAAGTATTACCGGCTATTAGAGCTAAATGCCACAAGGTCATGAGGGTCCAATTTATATTCAACAAGACAACGCAAGACCCCATATTAGTGTTAACGATAGCGAGTTTCTTGATGCATCATCTCAAGATGAGTTTGATATACGTCTTTGTTTTCAATCCCCAAATAGTCCGGATTTAAATGTATTAGTTCTTGGATTTTTTTCAAGTGAGACAATCACTTCAACTACAAAAGTCAATGGGTACAATTGACGAGCTCATTGGCTCGGTTGAAAATTCACTTGAAAGAATGCTATCTCATGAGCTTAACAATGTTTTTTAACTTTACAAACATATATGTTAGAAATAATGAAGGTTCGGGGTGGCAACAATTATTAAACACATCAGTAAGGTTAGGTTGGCACGAGAAGGTAATTTGCCGTTGCAAATTAAGTGTGATCAAATCCATATAGATGATGTTGACTCATATTTGCTTCAGTAAACAAAAATGAAACATTAATTAAGTTTCTTTAGTTATAAAAATGAGTGCTTTTGTAAAGAAATTGTAACAACAGTTGCTCAAAAATTAGCAATAGACTTTTGTGAAAAATTGAAGTTCCTAGGCATGTACTCCGTAAATCTTATGTACTTGTGGGATTTTAAATGCTTTATCTTAGCTTTTATTTTACGTAATTATATAGATGTAGGAATCACTTTCACTTTTTTTTTTGGTTAAAAGGTGTTTAATACACCCGGTAAATTTTACTACATCAAAAACATTTAAGTACATAAGATGTGAGTAAATCTCACATCATAGCCCGTTATAAACGGGAAAAACAAACGCACCATTTGTGCTTCAAACGAAACCTATCATAAGTATGACAAACCAAGACTTATGAAAAACTACTCTATAAAACTATGAACGTCTAAAATGACCACAAACCTTTATATCAAAAGCATCACAAATAGGTAGTTGCTATTAACGTAGAGGGGGTGAATACGTTACCGTTTTAAAATCTTAAAACTTGTTGTAATATGAAAAATGCCAATTATAGTCTATGACTAATATAAGCATACACTAACACAAGTTGTCACACAAGCATAACCATTAAGTCACAACACAAGCAATAATATAATGCAAGTATAAAATTAAAGCAGTAAGTAAAAGAAAGTGCAAACCAGACACGAGTATTTATAGTGGTTCGGTCACGGATCTCCTCTCCACCCTACTCCACTCCCCCGAGTACCCAACTCGAGAGTTACTTCACTAAATCAACAAGCTCCCTTCTCGGCGGAGAAAACCTTACAAACGTCGCTTACACTATTTTCGGTACAAAGCTAAATACCGGGTTCTAGTTCGAGGTAGAACCAACCTAACGTCGCCTATACAATATTTCCGACACTAAGCTAGATGTCGAGTTCTTTTACAAGGGTACAACCACTCCCGTTACGTTTTATGGCCCAACATAAAAACCTTGTGTTTTATGGCACAAACACATAAACCATCTAATCTAATAAGATATATTGTAATGATACATGAATAAGTGCAGTGATGATCCAAGACATAAATGTCTAATGGATAATGCCTAATCTAAATGATCTTCTTGAATAAGAAGTCTTCAATCAATGAGGATAACAAGTGCCCTTGAATCTTCATATGTTGATATGCTTTGGTGGATAAGTATGCAGGATCTTTAAGCTTGCTTTAGTGGATCATCACAGAAGTATGCTTACAATGTCACGAGTCATAAGGTAGCAAAGAGAAAGCATATACATAAAAATCATATATAAGGTACGGTAAGATAAACGAGAACATACGAACATGCTATTCATACCCACCCGACAAATGCAATTTCAGGTGTCCAGACTCTTAAAACTCGACAAAACATAATCCAAGACTACTACTCTTATCATTGCATGATTCTTCCTTAATTAAACATAGGTGATCAGGCTATGTGAAATTTAGGATTAATGATGTAATGCTAGGACTAGTCGACTCGTATGACGTTCAGTGTTTTAGGAAACGTTATTTTGGTTATAGTTGCGATTTTTATTTTTGAAAAATCGGCATTCTCTATAACCTTAGGCTCTGATACTAATCTGTCACACCCCGCTAAAGTGGAAACACGAGCTGTAACTGAAAAGGAACACAAGCATAAGATAATAGAACATACCATTATTTAAGATTTAAAGGAAAGAGTACTTCATTACAATATTGTTTTAGCCAACATCAGCAATTAAATATAAAGTTTAGTTCCCAAAAGATAGCGTTTTAATACATAATGATCAGTGGTGACATGTGAAAACTTCATTATGCAAAGACCTTGGAGAAAAGCTTACTGACGATCACCTGAAATGCATGAGAGAAAACGGGTCGACTATGAAAATAGTTGGTGAGTACACACGTTTTATACAATATGAGAAACCATTTGAGAAAGTTCACAAGGCAATGGCGATGTCAATCCATTCAGTTGCAAGTCCCGCCCATAAAAGACTTGTAACCTATGTGTTCACAACCCATTACATAGAAAGTAGTATGTCTGGTGGTCAAGCACACGCGGTCATAATAATTCACAATATAGCACTACGTATATAATAATGTATGCCAGGCAAAGCCCCTAAAATAAATAATATGTGTCCCGTAACATAGTGAACGAGAGGTTGGCCGACCTCTAATAGCGCTATCCATACTACCTATTGATAGAAGACTAACAATGCGAATGTACGAACAGTACATCATACAACTATTATATACAATTAAGAACGCTCCGAACATGGGAGACTTTGCACGCTCCTCCAATAAGGCGAGACTTTAGGTCAAGAACGCTCCACCGACATGGCGAGACTTTGCACGCACCACCCATAAGGCGAGACTTTAGGTTATAGTACGTACGGTTCATTAAGTTCAAAATAAGTCATAAGTTCGTAATTAAATTCAAGAGTTTGATTCAAGTTCAAAAGTTAAAGTTAACAGAGTTAATAAAATAGTAATCAATTTGGTTCAAGTATAATTCATGCATCCACCCCAAAGCGATTAATATAGTTAGAAACGAGGTTCGTGAATACTCACCTCAAGCAATAGGTAGTGCGTTACAAGTAAGTGTGCACGAAAAACGATGCGCGATGCTCTAACCGCAACCTAATATGAATGATATGATTTAGGTCGTGAAATGATGTTGTGTATTCAATTTGTGAAAGTTATATCACCCGTACATGTTTATTTGTAAGTTTAGTTGTAAAAATAACGTCACTTTGCTATTTTCTAACGATAGTCAAAATATAATATTTTTGAAATTTTTAATAAGTATGTATCGTAGTTACGATATGAATGTTTAGGAAATGTATATCTTGGAAAGTTTACGACTCGACTAAATTAAGAAACCAAAACACTACAACTTCCGTTTAAGTCATTTTATCTAAAACCGCACCTAAAGTGTCCAAAATCCATTTCTAAAAATAAAAACTGGTTACCATTCACTAATAGAAAAGCTGTCAAAATAATATTTTTCGACGGTAACTTCGTTGAGTCATAACTTCTTCGTTATAGCTCGGTTTTCAAAGTTCTACCTATCCCCGCGAAGGTATTTAAGTATACTAACACATTTTAAGGAATTGGGGACTCGGTTTATCTTTTAAAGCTCGGTTTTACTACGTTGAAAATCCAAACAGCAACTATGTATATTTTCTGAAAAATAATTATCGATAATTAACTTTTAGAAAACTCGCATTTCATTCATTATAAATATGTTTTTATCCATTCAAACGACCACGTTTTCCTTAAAAAAATCTATTCTCTATTTCTTTAACTAAATCTTGTAAAAATAACTTGGTTTTCTAAAAGTTAGAAATTTGGGCAGCGCTTCCGCGCATATTTTTAAATAATCCATTTTTCTAAGCTAAAATCCCTCAACTCTAAATCTATCATAATCTCTTCCACCAATTTCTTCAATCAATATATAGTTCAGAAATAATCATGACAACATAATAAAATGTAGATCTAGAATATATGACAAAAATTTAGTAAAACAACCATAAATGTTTATTAACATATATATAACCATAGATCTCATAAATCAAAGTAAAAATGTTCCAAGGCTTGTTTATACTCGTTTTTCTCATCCAACAATTTTGTAAAACTTATATTTACTTGATTTCAACATGAAAATTCACAAACATGTATAAAGGTGATATATGAAATTTAGTGAGTTTAAATAAGGATTTAAGCTTTAAAAATGTATAAATATGAATAATAAATGTACAAAACACATATGTAAATGTATAAAAATTATTTTTAGACTTACTTGTATATGATGGATGTGTGATAAAAACTAGAACAATAGAACTCAAGTATAACTCCAAAACCTTTTGTAACTAGTTTATAAACCCGAATAAGCACTAAATAAGCACTTTTAAGCAAAACTCAGAATTTTCTTCTTCTTTTCTCTCCATGGCCGAAACTAGAGAGCTTTTTAGAGAGATATTGCAAGTGCAAAATGAAGGAAATTTAGCTTGCTATTTATAGGAAGGAATTATGATATTTTGGTAAATATTTGAAGGGTAAATTGGTAATATTGGTTAAAGGAGGAAAATAGGGGAACATGTTGGCCAAAAATAGGGGGGCTGCCGAATTTATGGGGGGGGGGGGAGAGGGCTTGGGTGGCTAATTAATATTTGTGTCTTTTTGTCTTTAAATATCTAATTTAGGATAATTAAAAGTTAGATATTTATTATTTAGGTATTAAGTTAGCTAGAACTAAGGGGCCGCTTGGTTAAGGGTCATGATGTGTAGGTAATGGTAAAGGAAAAGAAAAATATGCTTGGTTAAAGGAGTATAATGAAATCAATACCCAAAACATGCCCATACTCCATTACCCTCAAATTTGGGGGTATTGGGAATTTATAACCCACATGGCCACGTGCCTTCTTTTATCCTCATCTGCCCTCACTCATATTTAATGATCAACTGCCACGTGCCCTTCATCATATAATCATATAATTATATACACACCATTAGTATTCCTTTGCATTCCTTTAGCATTCCTTTAGTCTTTCCCTTTCCTTTTACTTAATATGAACCAAGCAGCCCCTAAATTTTAGTGGAACAAAATGAAGTAAAAATGAAGTCATAAAAATTATTAGAATGTATTTTGTATAAGTATCGGGTGTTTAAATAATTATTGTTTCGCAAATATTTAAGTTATCGTAAATGTATATATTTAAGAATATATAATAAATGAATTCGAAATACCGGGTAAGTAATAATTTTGTAACTTTGTAATGAAGGTAAAAATATGTTAGAATCATTGTTGGGAGTATTGGGTACATTGTTCATGAATAAAAATTTGTATAAAAGCGTTTATTTATAAATATAAACAAATAAAAATGCAACACGTGAACGACTAAAGAAAATGAAAATGATACTACCGGTAATATGTAGACTAACTCTAGTCCATAGGTTGTGCACCAAATGATGTTTCTCGGTTACACGATTTAATTCTCGTAAAACTTAATTTTTCAGAAAATAGTGAATAGTAAAAACTAGGATAGTGAATAATAACTTTTTCGGGGATGAATAGTAAAATTTTAAAGTTAAAATTATGACCTAAAAATACGAGTTGTCACAATCTTCATCCGTTAAAGGAATTCAGTCCCTGAATTTAGCTCGTTCATTCTACATACGTACGTTCTAGTGGTCGGATTTGAAGAGGAAAACTTTCTGATCCTCGAACATAACCCTCAAAAGAACTTTAGGTGGTCAATTATAATTTAATATCACAACTCATTAAACAAGAACTGTCATGAGATTAAACTGAATCAGTTTGAGTAACAACTTGACTCTAAGCTTGATTTTCGCAACTCATCAAACAAGAACTGTCACTAGATCAAGCTAGGAAGCAAGTTTTCAGAAAGAAAGGATTCAACATCCTGGAAGGAGGTCTTTTGAAAGATTGGCTCGATCATGAAATTGCTTACACCAATCAAATCAACTAATAAAAATGTAACTAAGGTCGATAACATTAGGTCTCGGATTAATCAATGTCGTAAACTTGGATGGATGATATATGGTGCAACGACAGTGGTGACATAGAGATCGTAACATGACGAAAAAAAAAAGATGTGCCTAATATAACGAGTCATAAGGTAGCAAAGAGAAAGCATATACATAAAAAGCATATACAAGGTACGGTAACATAAACGAGAACATACGAACATGCTATGCCTACCACCCGACCAATGCAATTTCAGGTGACCAGACTCTTAAAACTCGACCAAACATAATCCAAGACTACTACTCTTATCATTGCATGATTCTTCCTTAATTAAACATAGGTGATCAGGCTATGTGAAATTTAGGATTAACGATTGTCACACCCCGAAAATCGGGTCACAGCGGAAGACAATGTCGCTGGGGTGCTACAAAATTGGTATCACAACACAAGTACAAAGAACGGTTTTTCACCACAATCATTTAGAATAAAATCGATTAATCAAAAGTATCAATTTACATTGTTAAATTTTTGAGCGAAAATAGGCCCATAAAATAAGTACAACGGTCCCCAAATGAATATCCAAGTGTCTCGATCCTATAACCATACCATGCCATGCCAACTGCCGCCAAATGTGAGCTAACACTTTAAGAACCTGAAAATACATGCTAAAACGAGTCAACACGATGTTGGTGAGTTCATAGGTTTTAGTTTAAAACAATATAGTTGAACCACAAGGTTCCGAGTTCAAAACATCTTTCACAAACAAGTCAAATTCAACGTAGGCTCACACTGCCTAAATCACAGTACAAAAACCAATCCGCAAACAATATCATAATTTAAAACATCTCGAGCCATAATCAATCATACAAATACTACAGTCATATAGTGATGCGCCAACTGAACCTCAGACTACAAACACGCATAAATGATCCAAACATAGATTGGGTGCTACTTCCCAAATGATTACTGGGTGCCACTTCCCAAAATGTATACTGGGTGCCACTTCCCAAATCCATACTGGGTACCACTTCCCAAAATATATACTATCAATTCATCACTAAACCGTTTCACACGTTCATGCCAAGTCACACAAATTGAGTTCACACAATAAGGCACATAATGCAATCAAAACACAATTATTGTCCAAAATCATAAAAACAGTATATCACAACATTAAAGCATTCAAAAGCATTGATTTTAGTTAAAAACGAGCATGTATTCTCCCCCAAAACAGTTATAAAACTGGTAAAGTAGGGGCCATGAACTCACCTTAACCACAACAATGCAAAGATCACAACTGACACGACTAGCATCGAGAAGCAGAACACAACAGTCTCAAGACATATGGCACGACAATTCCAAGATATACAGGCACAACGGACTCGAAAACTACTCGCAACCTAATGTGAATGATAAGATTTAAGTCACGGAATGATGTCGTGCATGCAAGTTCATACTCTACTTTATCACTTGTACATGTTTGTAGTAATGTTTATCGCCAAAAATATAGTTGCGTCAATTTGATTGTTTATTCAGAAATTCACCCTTTTTAGAAAACGTAACTTGTTTATCTTGCGACCAAATTTTAGTCGTCATGTTAACAGTTATCTCAAAAGTCTCTAACTCGTCTAATAAGTATATGTAATGCTCTACCATTTTTGTTTACCTCATTTTAGCCAAAACGTGCACCAAAAGGTCCAAAATCTATTTCTAAAAATCCTAACAGCTTTCTAATAGAGGAATAATAGGCTGTCAAAACTATATGTTGCCGCAAATCTTTATTAAGCCATAACGTTTGCGTCGTAGCTTCGTTTCTTAAGTTTGACCTATCCCCGCGAAGGTATTTAAGTATACTATCGGCTTTTCAAGGTCTCAGCTAGTCTAGATACCATTTATCATCAGTTTTGGTCTTTCCAAATTCTGGACAGATTCATAAATTTTCTGAAAATAATTGTTTTCGTCGTCTAAATTGAAAATAGCGTATCTTTTTCGTTACAAGCCCGTTTTAACTCATTCAAGCGGTCACGTTTTCTTTATTGAGTCTATTTTCTATATTTTTAGCCTAAACTTGTCACCACCCTACTGATTTTTCTGTATTAACCAAAACGGGACAGATTCATTATTAAATGTGTCAAACTATTTTTCCAAATCTTCTAGCTATTATAACCACTTAACAACAACTCCAAATCTAGTCCTAGTTCATCCCCCAACTTCTCAACATAACAAAAGTGGTCTAACCATAACTTAACAATATTCAAGAGTTCTTGTAAATGATCATCAAGGTTGGTATAAATTACAAATTCACTAACATATATATATATATATATATATATATATATATATATATTATATATATATATATATATATATATATATATATATATATATATATATATATGTTTATCATCACTTTCTTGTCGAGATCGATAACCATTTAGTTTGTTCATAACAAAATTTGTTTAAAACATAGCCATTGGTTACAAGATTATTATGGTTACAAGGTTTTGATTAACATGCGCCAAGTGATAAATAGGTATATGCAACTTGAAACTAGATCTCATGATATAAAGAGTGCGAAAATAGTTTTCGGGCTTACTTGAAGAGGATGAAAATGAGATGTGAGCAAGAACAATAGAACCCCAATGGTTACTCCAAATCGATTTATAGCTAATGCAAGGCTCGTGAATGATCGTTAAATACTTGAAATAATCGAAAACCGGATCTACCTCTTCTTTTAAAATTTGTTCGAACCACAAGAGTAGCAAAAGAGGTTTTCTAGGTGAAAATGTGCAAAATAAAATGAGCTAGATCTCATCTCTATTTATAGTGCAAGGAGGGGCGATTTGGTAATTTACTTAAAAGGGTATTTTGGTAATTCAACACTTGGTCAAAAGTCTTGGTCAATGGTCCTTGGGGTAGGCCGGCTAGGAGGGGGGCTAGGGGGGACAATATGGCTAGTCAAGCCCCCCAACATTATTCCATGTTTCATGGACTAGTGTTGGCTAATTAAGTGTGATGTAAACTTTGTCTAGTAATTAATTATGGAACCAGGGGGGGGGGGGGGCGTCACATGTAGCATTTTTGGAGTGGATGAGTTATTTTGATACAAGAGTGTATATGTTGTATGTATTGGGTGTTAAAAATAGGTATTGGTTGTTGGTTTGGTGATTAACGAAAGTTACACGTAATTAAACGTAAGATATAAAGCATTTACCTTAGGTTTCAGAAAATATTTTTGGAACTTTGGTAATTATTTTGGAAGTATAAAAATATGTTGAAATAATCGTTGGGAGAATTGGATATCTCGGGTGTTAAATTACGAAGACGTTTGTTGAATTGACAACCGTAAGTAATTAAAGAAAATGAAAATTGTTTTAGGGTTTTAAAAACTGTAAACCGGAGTAGGAACAAGGTTTTGGAATGTTGTAGACTAAATATAGTCTAAATTCATAGTGTTCAAGAGGGTTGTTCCACGTTTTATATTTATTTAACAAATTAGTTATTCGTAAAAAGTGCTCTTGTAAAGTCTCAAAGTCGTAAATTGGAGTTTGAAAATAAATGTTGACGTAAAAAATTTACGGGTTGTCACAACGATGTAATGCTAGGACTAGTCGACTCGTATGACGTTCAGTGTTTTAGGAAACGTTATTTTGGTTATAGTTGCGATTTTTATTTTTGAAAAATCGGCATTCTTTATAACCTTAGGCTCTGATACCAATCTGTCACACCCCGCTAAAGCGGAAACACGAGGTGTAATTGAAAAGGAACACAAGCATAAGATGAAAATACCATCATTTAAGATTTAAAGGAAAGAGTACTTCATTACAATATTGTTTTAGCCAACATCAGCAATTAAATATAAGGTTTAGTTTCCAAAAGATAGCGTTTTAATACATAATGATCAGTAGTGACATGTGAAAACTTCATTATGCAAAGACCGTAGAGAAAAGCTTACTGACGATCACCTGAAATGCATGAGAGAAAACGGGTCAACTATGAAAATAGTTGCTGAGTACACACGTTTTATATAATATGAGAACCCATTTGAGAAAGTTCACAAGGCAAAGGCGATGTCAATCCATTCAGTTTCAAGTCCCGCCCATACAAGACTTGTAACCTATGTGTTCACAACCCATTGCATAGAAAGTAGTATGACTGGTGGTCAAGCACACGCGGTCATAATAGTTCACAATATAGCACTACATATATAATAATGTATGCCAGGCAAAGCCCCTAAAATAAATAATATGCGTCCCGTAACATAGTGAACGAGAGGTTGGCCGACCTCTAATAGCGCTATCCATACTACCTATTGATAGGAGACTAAGAATGCGAATGTACGAACAGTACATCATACAACTATTATATACAATTAAGAATGCTTCGAACATGGGAGACTTTGCACGCTCCACCAATAAGGTGAGACTTTAGGTCAAGAACGCTCCACCGACATGGCGAGTCTTTGCACGCTCCACCCATAAGGCGAGACTTTAGGTTATAGTATGTACGGTTCATTAAGTTCAAAATAAGTCATAAGTTCGTAATTAAATTCAAGAGTTTGATTCAAGTTCAAAAGTTAAAGTTAACAGAGTTAATAAAATAGTAATCAATTTGGTTCAAGTATAATTCATGCATCCACCCCAAAGCGATTAATATAGTTAGAAAAAGGGGTTCGTGAATACTCACCTCAAGCAATAGGTAGTGCGTTACAAGTGTGCACGGAAAATGATGCGCGATGCTCTAACCGCAACCTAATATGAATGATATGATTTAAGTCGTGAAATATATGTTGTGTATGAAATTTTTGAAAGTTATATCACCCGAACATGTTTGTTTGTAAGTTTAGTTGTAAAAATAACGTCACTTCGCTATTTTCTAACGATAATCAAAATATAATATTTTTGAAATTTTTAATAAGTATGTATCGTAGTTACGATATGAATGTTTCGGAAATGTATATCTTAGAAAGTTTACGACTCGACTAAAATAGGAAACCAAAACACTACAACTTTCGTTTAAGTCATTTTATCTAAAACCGCACCTAAAGTGTCCAAAATCCATTTCTAAAAATAAAAACTGGTTACCATTCACTAATAGAAAAGCTGTCAAAATAATATTTTTCGTCGGTAACTTCGTTAAGTCATAACTTATTCGTTATAGCTCAGTTTTCAAAATTCTACCTGTCCCCGCGAAGGTATTTAAGTATATGTTGGGAATTAAAATTAAGCAGTTAGTACGGTTCGTTATATGTTAGTACGGTTGAACAGTTGCTGAAGAATACAAGAACAGTTAGTACTGCTGACGAAGAGAAGTTTGTACTGCTTACAAGATTAAGGTGAAGTCGTGTGAAGATAAATATGGAATGGATATGATGTATATCTTATTTGTATAGAATGATACGAATATAGTTTACTTGTAAAGGACTCTTTGTGCTATAAAAAGAGATCCTCAGTTAGGGTTTTAATATTGATATCCATATCTTATATACGTACAAGCATTGTTAAGAGCTTCACGTTTAATCGTTCAATATATTGAAAGCAAAGTGTTTGGTTAAACAATTGTATTGTTTATTATTATTGTTACATTCATACGATCATACAATCACCAAACACATATTCTTCTAAGTACTTGGTAGTAAATTCCGCGTGCTATCAAGTATATACTCAAAGTATCCCCAACACAACGTGTGTGTTTAGATCCGGTCAAGTGGTATCAGAGCCAGGTTTCTGATACTTTGAGTTTAGAAGATCCAGAAGTATTTACTCACTAGCAACCAAGAAGATAGACATAGAGACACCTCAAACCTCAATCCTTGCTAAACTCCCCATGCTGAAACAGAATGAATACGATTTATGGCGGCTCAGAATAGAGCAATATTTCATGGTGCAAGACTATGCATTATGGGATATCATTATCAATGGTGATTCCTTCAAACCAATTGCTGTTGAAGAAACACGTGCTGATGGTTCCAAGATCACAAAGCTTAACACTGAGCCAGTTACAAACGAGGAGAGAATTAAAAAGAAGAATGATTAGAAGGCTAGGAATTTGTTACTAATGGCAATTCCTAATGATCAAGTGCTGAATTTTAGCCATTACGAGACTGCTAAAACTCTTTTTGAAGCAGTGGTGGAAAGATTTGGTGGCAATGAAGCTACTAAGAAGGCACAGAAAACCCTACTTAAGCAAAGTTATGAGAACTTCACTGTATCAAGCAATGAAACTTTGGACCATATCTTTAATAGGCTTCAAAAGATCATCAGTCAACTTACTGTGTTGAAGATTGTGATTCCACAGGAAGACCTCAACATGAAGTTTCTAAATAGTTTACCTGCTGAATGGAACACTTATGTTGTGGTTTGGAGCAATAAACCAGAGCTGGAGAAAATGACAATGAATGAGCTTTACAACAATCTTAAGATTGTTGAGCAGAAGGTGAAGAAGAGTGGTAGCACCAGTTCTAGTTCAGGGAATATGGCTTTTGTATCTTCTTCAAACAGTTCGAATCATGAAGATGAAGAAGTAGTTGGTACTGCTAAACAAACAGTTAGCACTGCTAGTGTAAAAACTAGCACTGCTGGCTTGACTGAAGATACCATATATGCATTTGTGTCTGAACAGTCTGGTGGGTCTAAGATCTTTAATGAAGATCTTCTTCAAATTGCTGAAGATGATTTGGAAGCTATGGATTTAAAGTGGCAGTTGGCTTTGATAAGCATCAGGGCTAAAAAGTATTACCAAAGGACTGGGAATAAGATTACCTTCAATGGAAGAGATGTTGCTGGGTATGATAAGTCTAAGGTGGAGTGCTTTAATTGTCACAAGATGGGGTACTTTGCCAGGGAGTGTAGAGGTCCAAGACAACAAAGCAACCAGGGTCAAGGGTTTAAGAATCAGCAAGGAACAAGGAGAACAGTTAATGTTGAAGAGACTTCTTCCAAGGCTATGGTAGCTGTAGATGGAGCTGGATTTGATTGGAGCTTCATGGAGGAAGAAGAGGAACCATCTAACTTGGGTTTGATGGCTTTCTCAGACTCTGAGGTACATATTGTTCAAAAATGTTCAAATACTTGTTCTGCTTTAAAAGATTATGAGTGTCTTAAGAAACAGTATGACGATCTTAGAGTAGAATTTAATCAAGTAAATTTTAGTCTGTTAAATCATAAAAGAGGACTAGCTGTTTTGGAAGAACAAATTAAGTTTTATAGACAGAATGAGTCAAACTTCTCTGATGAGATAGGAGTTTTAAAGAGGGATTTGCAAATAAAAGATAATAAAATGAGTGGACTTGTATATGAACTAGAAAAGCTTAAGAAGGAAAAAAGAAAACATCCAGTTAAGTGTAGAAACTCTTGAACATACTTCAAAGGGAGTTCAGAAGATAGTAGAGACTCAAATAGTTAACAAAGCTAAGTCTGGTTTAGGATATAAGTCAGTTGCACCCCCTCTTAGAGGAATGTTTGTTCCACCAGGAATTGATTTAGGCCATACAGGTTTAGAAGAGTTTAAGGATATGGATTTTCCTGGATATGGTGTTAAGATTAGTGAGAATCCTGTTAAATTTATTAAGGCAGAAGATTCTTTTGTGAGTGCTAGTGATAAATCTCTTTCTGAGGAAAAGATGTCCTCTGATAGGAACTCAGATGCACCAACTATTGAGGATTGGACATCTGATGATGAGGATGTAGAGGTTAAGGACATACCTAATGTTGTTAAGGTAGAAGTTAAACATACTCCTAAAGTGGTTAAGACTGAAAACATAAAACCAGTTAGGAAAAGTGTTCGATATGCTGAGATGTATAGGACTAAGAACCGATCACCAATTTCTGAGGGCAGTCATAGGAACTGGAATCACTCAAAATCTAAGAAATTGGATGATAAGTTTGCTATGATTAGAAAAGTGTGCTTTGTTTGTGGAAGTTTTGATCATATGGCTGCTTATTGTGATTCTAACCCATGGAAAAAGAGGGTTTCTGGGAATACAAGGGTGAATAGGAATAACAATGCTAGGGTAACTCAAAATAGTCCAACTAGATTGACAAGCCCTAATGCAAATCATAAGATGTCACCCAAAGCTGTTATGTTAAAGACTGGCATCAAAACAGTTTCAACTGCTAGTCAAAATAAGTGGTTTAATAACAAGCAAACTGTTTCAAGTGCAAAACAATTTTCAAATCATGCACAAACAGTTAAAAGGCATTTTTATAAGAAAACAGCAATGACTAATCAGAAGTGGGTGCCTAAATTCTACCAAACCCAATGGTGCATCAAAGACCTCCAACAAGTTTTCTCATCTTGATGCACAAGGCAGATCCAAACCAGTGATGGTTTGGATCCCCAAAAGAAACTAACACCTTTATTTTGTGTGCAGGAACATCCTTCAAATGGTAAAGAAGATAGAGGATATTCAGACAGTGGATGTTCAAGGCACATGACTGGCAACATGTCATATCTTTCAGACTTTATTGCTCTGGATGGAGGACCAGTTGTCTTTGGTGGTGGTATTGGAGGAAGGATTACTGGTAAAGGGGTAATTAAAACTGGTAATCTTGATTTTGAAAATGTGTATTATGTACCAGAACTTAAGTACAATCTTTTCAGTGTATCACAAATTTGTGATAAACAGAACAGAGTTTTATTTACTGATACTGATTGTCTTATTCTTTCTCCTGATTTCAAGCTACCTGATGAAAGTCAAGTATTGCTTAAAATCCCTAGAAAGGATAATACATACAGTGTTGAGATGAATAAACTAGTTCCTAAGGTTGGACTTACTTGTCTTGTTGCAAAAGCCATATTGGAAGAATCAATGTTGTGGCACAGGAGGCTTGGTCATGTTAATTTTAAAACCATTAACAAAATTGCTAAAAATGGGTTGGTAAGAGGTTTACCAAATAAAACTTTTCTCAATGACCAAACTTGTGTTTCTTGCCTTAAAGGTAAGCAACACAGAGCCTCATGTAAGCCAAAGACCCAGAACTCTATTTCTCAAGCTTTATATATGTTGCATATGGACTTGTTTGGTCCTACTTCTGTGAATAGCTTGAACTTTAAGAGATACTGTCTTGTTATCACTGATGATTATAGTAGGTTTTCTTGGGTATTCTTTATGAAAACTAAGGATGAGACTAGTGAAATCCTTAAGACCTTCATTGTTGAAGTAGAAAACCTAGTTGATAAGAAAGTTAAAATAATCAGATGTGACAATGGGACTGAATTTAAGAATAGGGTGATGGATGATTTTTGCAGAGAAAAAGGTATTAAGAGGGAGTTTAGTGTAGCTAGAACCCCACAGCAAAATGGTGTAGCTGAGAGAAAGAATAGGACTCTTATATAGGCTGCTAGGACAATGTTAGCTGACTCTAAGCTACCAGTTTCATTTTGGGCTGAAGCAGTTAGTACTGCTTGTTATGTATTGAATAAGGTTTTAGTTGTGCAATCTCACAATAAGACTGCTTATGAGCTTCTTAGAGGTAGAACCCCTGCTTTGAGCTTCATGAGACCTTTTGGTTGTCATGTTACTATCCTTAATACCAAAGACCAACTAGGAAAGTTTGATGGGAAATCTGAGGAAGGTTTCTTTGTTGGTTATTCTCTGCACAGTAAGGCTTTTAGGGTGTACAATACAAACACCAAGCATGTAGAAGAAAATATGCACATAGAATTTTTGGAGAATAAACCAAATGTTGCAGGTGTAGGTCCAGATTGGATCTTTGATATTGACAGTCTTTCAGATTCCATGAATTATGTGCCTGTTACAGGTACAAATACTAACCATGATGCAGGTTCAGAGGAGGAAGATGAAGATTGCATTTTCATACCAGTCATGGAAGAAAGTTCAGTGAATGAGTCTTCTACAAAGAAAGATGATATTCCTTCATCAAGTGGTGTAGACAAAGAGAAAGATGTTGCTGAAACCAGTGGTCAGAATGGTAAAGAAGCTGAAAATCCAACGAGCAGTACAAATGGAGTTAGTACTGCTCAGCCACAAGTTCCTACTGCTGAGCAAAATAGTGATGCTGCTGGACCAAGTCAACCTCATCTTGATTCACCAGTTGATACTGCTTCTCAAGTTGATGAGTTTGATTTCTTTGGAGATGGTTTGCAAAAAATGCCTACCAGCTATGCAGCTCCTTCTACTCCCCATACTATTGTACATAGGAATCATCCACTTACCAATATCATAGGAGATGTACAATCTGGAGTTAAGACCAGAAGGCAAATTCAAGACCCAGATCATCATGGCTTTCTCAGTGTGGTATATGAGGAGAAACATCATGATGATGAGCATGAGTGTATGTTTGTATGTTTTCTATCTCAGATTGAACCCAAGAATGTGTTAAAAGCTTTAGAAGAATCAAGTTGGGTTGAAGCTATGCAAGAAGAGCTGCTTCAATTCAAAATTCAGAATGTATGGGTTCTGGTTGATCTACCAAAGGGAATGAGAGTGATTGGTACAAAGTGGGTATTCAGGAACAAGAAGGATGAGAGGGGCATTGTGATAAAGAACAAAGCAAGATTGGTTGCTCAAGGCTATACTCAGGAAGAGGGTATAGATTATGAGGAGGTTTTTGCTCCAGTTGCCAGGATTGAAGCAATAAGATTATTTCTTGCTTATGCTTCCTTTATGGGGTTTATGGTCTATCAAATGGATGTGAAAAGTGCCTTTCTGTATGGTACTATAGATGAGGAGGTATATGTTTCCCAACCTCCAGGTTTTATAGACCCAGAGCATCCTGACAAGGTTTATAAGGTGGTGAAAGCTCTATATGGATTGCATCAGGCTCCAAGAGCTTGGTATGAAACTCTTGCTAAATATCTTCTGAAGAATGGGTTTCATAGAGGGAAAATTGATCAAACTCTCTTTATTAAAAAGAACAAGGGTGATATTCTACTGGTACAAGTCTATGTAGATGACATCATTTTTGGTTCTACAAAGAAACAAATGTGTAAGGAGTTTGAAAAGCTGATGAAAGACCAATTTCAGATGAGTTCTATGGGAGAGCTTACCTTCTTTCTAGGTCTTCAAGTACAGCAAAAGCCAGATGGTATATTTATCTCTCAGGATAAATATGTTGGTGAAATATTGAGGAAATTCCAATTCACAGATGCCAAGGTTGTTAGCACACCAGTTGATAAGGAGAAACATTTGCTATTAAAGGATCACAGTGGTGAAGATGTGGATGTGCACATGTATAGATCTATGATTGGGTCTCTGATGTGCCTTACATCATCAAGGCCTGACATTATGTTTGCTGTTTGTGCTTGTGCAAGATTCCAAGTAAATCCTAAGGTGTCTCATCTCACAGCAGTAAAGAGAATCTTCAGATACCTTAAAGGTCAACCTAACTTGGGGCTATGGTATCCTAAAGAGTCTGCATTTGATCTAGTGGCATTCTATGATTCTGATTATGCTGGTGCTAGCATGGATAGAAAATCTACAACAGGTGGTTGTCAGTTCTTAGGTCGTAGATTGATTTCTTGGCAGTGTAAGAAGCAGACTATGGTGGCCACATCTACTACTGAAGCAGAATATGTGGCAGCAGCAAGTTATTGTGCTCAAGTTCTTTGGATTCAAAACCAGATGCTTGATTATGGGTACAATTTCTTAAACACAATTATACATATAGACAATAGCAGTACAATGTGTATCATTAAGAATCCTGTTCAACATTCAAAAACTAAACATATTGAAATTAGACATCATTTTATAAGAGACTGTGCTGAAAAGAAGTTAATAAAAGTTGTTAAAATACATACTGATGACAACTTTGCTGATCTCTTAACAAAAGGTTTTGATGTAGGAAGATTTCAGTACTTGATAACAGGTATTGGAATGCTTAATCCTTCAAAAGATTAATGTCTAAGTGTTTTTGGTTTTTGTACTGCTAGTTGTGCTATTTGCATAGTTTGTACTGTTTGGTATTCTTAGTACTACTTGTGAATTTGTTATTCAATTGTGATAACTGTTAAAAGAAAATATTGTGTATTGTGTTTTCTTTGGTTTTGGACTAACATTTCAGGTTAAGAAAAGCTTTTTGCTTTGGATTGTGCTTTGGAAAGTATGGTGGTTTGGATTGTCAAGTGTGAATGTTTGTCACACAACAAATGGTAATTGATTCACCATGTCTAACCGACATAAGAATCAACTAGTCCAGATCAAACGGTTTCTGGTAAAGACTACTCAAATCCGTTTATGGTTGACAGTTTACCAAAAACTGGTTGGTTATCAACTCACCAAATCTAAGTGTGAAGAGTTGGCTAGTCCATAGCAAACGGCTATTGGTAAAGACATGTCAAATCCGTTCATAGCTGATAGTTTGCTAAAAACTATAAGTGGACAAAAATGTTTTCAAATCCACATTAAAAATTACAACTTGATTTTATCTCTGAAAATTTTTGCTAACAGTTTGTACTGCTGGGGTTGACAGTTTGTACTGCTGACTTCACCAGTTCGTACTGATTGTTCAAATTTGGTTCCTACTGAGTTTATGCTCTATGATACACCTCTCTCAGAAGGTCACACATCTGGAAGTGTTGAGAGCAGTTTGAAACTAAACAACTGAATTGATGGTAACTTGTACAAATTGTCATATTGGATGCTGAGCTTGGATGTCATATGTTCTAGTTCATCTGATGGTGAAGATTCTTCCAAACAGGGGAGGAATTAAAGTTTGTTCAGTTGCTGTTAAAGATGATTATGAAATTCAGGGGAGGAATTAAGAGTCAGAGATGAATTATAAACAGGTGCATAATTTTTTTTTTTCATTAAAGAGGTGGATTCATTACATAAGAAAAACCAACATAACCAACCATCAAGCTTACAATCAACACAAACCAACTACCAACACACAAACCTAACACACAACCGCTACTCAAGCTTCCTCTTTCCTTTGTCCTTGAAGTCTGGCATGGATTTGTGAACTCCTTTGCCATCGATTGAGTTCCACACTTTCCAACAAGGAAGTCCCAAAACTTGTTTGTCAGGTCTTGGAAGTGGTTGATGTCTTTTGGGCACTTGTACCTTACTCATTTTTGCCGCAGCTTTCTCTATCTCTCTTGTCAATACAAGTGATAGTGGAAGTGCTTGTTGATCATCATCATCAGAGGATATTAAAAGGTCATCATCAGAAGATACTTCTTGAGTTTTTGGAGATGGGTTTCTGATAGTCAGATTAGTGTAGTTCGGTGGAAAGTAAGATCTCCATCCATCACTTTCTGAATCTGAAGATGAATCTGATGAAATCTCAACAATGTTTGGAGTGGATGAACTCATTGTGGTAAATAGTTGTGGTTTGAAGAATGATGGGTTAGTAATGAGAATTTAAGGCTTTTTATAGAACCAATGGAGTATTAAAGCAATTAAATGCAGGGTTGGTATTAGGAATTAAATTCTTTAGGTTGGTATTTAGAATTAATTCCTTACAGGAATAAATTTATTTATGGTAATTTTTGAGGAGTTGACCAAAAAGAGTACGATATGTGAAGAAAATTCCCAAGTGTTTCGAGATTAAAGATAAGTGTTTGAAAGAATCCACCCCATCAACATAAGCAGAAGTTTAATTCAAGAAACTTGTTGATTTGCATAGAAATCATAAGTTTAGGGGAGGATTGTTGGGAATTAAAATTAAGCAGTTAGTACGGTTTTTTATATGTTAGTACGGTTGAACAGTTGCTGAAGAATACAAGAACAGTTAGTACTGCTGATGAAGAGAAGTTCGTACTGCTTACAAGATTAAGGTGAAGCCGTGTGAAGATAAATATGGAATGGATATGATGTATATCTTATTTGTATAGAATGATACGAATATAGTTTACTTGTAAAGGACTCTTTGTGCTATAAAAAGAGATCATCAGTTAGGGTTTTAATATTGATATCCATATCTTATATACGTACAAGCATTGTTAAGAGCTTCACGTTTAATCGTTCAATATATTGAAAGCAAAGTGTTTGGTTAAACAATTGTCTTGTTTATTATTATTGTTACATTCATACGATCATACAATCACCAAACACATATTCTTCTAAGTACTTGGTAGTAAATTCCGCGTGCTATCAAGTATATACTCAAAGTATCCCCAACACAACGTGTGTGCTTAGATCCGGTCAGTATACTAACACATTTTAAGGACTCGGGGACTCGGTTTATCTTTTAAAGCTCGGTTTTATAACGCTGAAAATCCAAACAGCAACTATGTATATTTTATGAAAAATAATTATCGATAATTAACTTTTAGAAAACTCGCATTTCATTCATTATAAATCCGTTTTTATCCATTCAAACGACCACGTTTTCGTTAAAAAAAATCTGTTCTCTATTTCTTTAACTAAATCTTGTAAAAATAACTTGATTTCCTAAAAGTTAGAAATTTGAGCAACGCTTCCGCGCCTATTTTTAGATAATCTATTTTTCTAAGCTAAAATCCCTCAACTCCAAATCTATCCTAATCTCTTCCACCAATTTCTTCAATCAATATATAGTTCAAAAATAATCATGACAACATAATAAAATGTATATCTAGAATATATGACAAAAATTTAGTAAAACAACCATAAATTTATATTAACATATATATAACCATAGATCTCATAAATCAAAGTAAAAATGTTCCAAGGCTTGTTTATACTCGTTTTTCTCATCCAACAATTTTGTAAAACTTATATTTACTTGATTTCAACATGAAAATTCACAAACATGTATAAAGGTGATATATGAAATTTAGTGAGTTTAAATAAGGATTTAAGCTTTAAAAATGTATAAATATGCATAATAAATGTACAAAACACATATGTAAATGTATAAAAATTATTTTTAGACTTACTTGTATATGATGGATGTGTGATAAAAACTAGAACAATAGAACCCAAGTATAACACCAAAACCTTTTGTAACTAGTTTATAAACTCGAATGAGCACTAAATAAGCACTTTTAAGCAAAACTCGAATTTTCTTTTTCTTTTCTCTCCATGGCTGAAACTAGAGAGCTTTTTAGAGAGATATTGCAAATGCAAAAATGAAGGGAATTTAGCTTGCTATTTATAGGAAAGAATTAGGGTATTTTGGTAAATATTTGAAGGGTAAATTGGTAATTTTGGTTAAAGGAGGAAAATAGAGGAACATGTTGGCCAAATATAGGGGAAAGGAGGGGGAGGGCTACCAAATTTATTGGGAGGAGGGGGCTTGGGTGGCTAATTAATATTTGTGTCTTTTTGTCTTTAAATATCTAATTTAGGATAATTAAAAGTTAGATATTTATTATTTAGGTATTAAGTTAGCTAGAACTAAGTTTTAGTGGAACAAAATGAAGTAAAAATGAAGTCATAAAAATTATTAGAATGTATTTTGTATAAGTATCGGGTGTTTAAATAATTATTGTTTCACAAATATTTAAGTTATCGTAAATGTATATAATTAAGAATATATAATAAATGAATTCGAAATACCGGGTAAGTAATAATTGAATTTTTGTAACTTTGTAATGATGGTAAAACATGTTAGAACCATTGTTGGGAGTATCGGATACATTGTTCATGAATAAAAATTTGTATAAAAGCGTTTATTTATAAATATAAACAAATTAAAATGCAAGACGTGAACGACTAAAAAAAATGAAAATGATACTACCGGTAATATGTAGACTAACTCTAGTCCATAGGTTGTGCACAAAATGATGTTTCTCGGTTACGCGATTTAATTCTCGTAAAACTTAATTTTTCGGAAAGTAGGGAATAGTAAAAACTAGGATAGTGAATAATAACTTTTTCGGAGATGAATAGTAAAATTTTAAAGTTAAAATTATAACCTAAAAATACGAGTTGTCACATACAACAAAATGAATGTTAGTAACATTATGATCATGTGATGTTGAGTGTGATTAATGTATGTTGCTACATTGTTATCTACTGATCTAAATGTATGCAAGAGGGTAGAGAAAGTGTGTTTTCAAGTGGTAAGAAACAACTAAGTTTGACTTGCTATTTATAGGCAAACAGCCTGAGCAACCCACAGATGGGACGGAACCAAACTATGGGTTCCGTCCGTGTAGCCTTTTGGTTCCGCCACCTGCTGACAAAAAATCTCCAAAATCTTTGTCAAATCTAACCAAAATATTTGCTATATCTTTCCTTGATTCTTTGAGTAGCAATCTAAACAAGCTATTCAACATATCTTTCAAAGATTTCAATATCTTCCAAAGATCTCAAAATCTTCCAAAGATCTCAAAGATGATGCATGCCATGATGTAATAAAACCATTTTCTTTTTTACTTAAGTATATAGGAAAGTTAACTTGTAAAATGAATTGTAACTAGTTTAGACAAATGTCTAAATGTAACTAGTTCAAGAAAATGTCTATTTTAAGTGCTTGTCAAAATAAAATGTATTTTGTCAAGTGTAAGTAAACTTTAGTACTTAATGCAAAATGTAAAATGAGGTTCGAAATAGAATGGTTAACCTATTAAAATACTTAATGACTCTAAACGTATTTTAAACATTCTAAATAATTTGTTAAGGGGTTTGATCATAATGCCACATAACAAACATGTACGAACCTGTGTTGTAGCATACGAGGACTTGAGATGTCGAGAGGTGTTGAATGTATGTTGAGACAAAATATGATTACGAGTAACTTGTACATTTTATGTTATGTATCAAGTTACATGTTTGTCATCAATCAAAACAAACGAGACTGTATAGATTAAATATCCTAATGTTTGCACTAACAATCTCCCTCTTTTTGATAATGACAAAATATGTAAACGTGATAGATAGTAAAATGTAAAAAGTTACTTGTGTCTGTACTACCTTTTACAATACCTTATCCGTTTACACTCTTCTCCCCCTTTTTGTCGAAACAAAAAGGGTGTGTCCTTGGAGTTTACTTCATTTCTCCCCGAAAAGGCGAGCTTGCATCATCCCTAGTGAAGTTAAATTGTCCACTCCAATCCCCTATGGTTTTTGCGTCTCTAGGTTATTGCCCTTATTTGGTAGCGGATCCATGGATCAAATTTAGACTCTTAACCTACATCAAGGTTAGTTTTGTGCAACATATTTATATACATATAAAAAAGTATGAGAAATGCATGATGAAGAAAATGCACATAGCGCACGATACACGTGGGTAAGCTATGTTAGACTATCTTCTCCTCCTTTTTGTCGAAACACAAAAGTGTGTCAAAGGGTGAGAAAGATGATGAATGCGTGCATGCTCCCTCTTGATGGTTGCTCCCCCTTGATCGAGGTGTCAAGGTATGATTAAAAAGCTACAAAACAAATATTAGTGCAAAAATATATTCGTCCTTGGACGAGTATGTGATATACAACAAAGTGTGTATAAGATGCATTCTATAAATGTTTGACGGAAGCTCCCCCTTGCTCTAGGGCGTCAAGATGAACCTACAAAACAAATATTAGTATAATAGAAGTTTTGTCATTAGACAAATATGTCATATACAACCAAGTGTATAGACGATGCAATATGAGTGATTGATGTATATTCCTCCTTGTTCGAGAGTGTTAAGAAGCACCTAAAATAAGGAAAATAATTGATGCAAACTTCATCCTTAGATAAGTATGTTATATACAATTGAGTGTATATGATGATGAACCTACAATGAAAGAATTAGTGCAATATATTTCATCTTTTTGACCAAGAGAAAATAAGATGTATATATGCAATATATAAATGATATAATCACAAGCAACTCAAAGTAGAGAACCATGATTACGAAATCAAAGATCTCATGAAGTGTAGTCTTCTAATAATAATTACAATCATAAGAAAAACGAGAATATAATATGATAAGAGCCTACAAAATAATGCCTAGAAAGAAGATATGAAGTGAAGTTGGAATATTTAAGAGTTAGAGTGAGTGGTGCTAGTGTTGGTGTCGGTTTACTAGTAAGATTCATAGGAGGTTGTGGTGATAACCTTGATAGATGACTAAAGATTGATTAAAGTAGGTTTTTCGCTAATCCATGGTGGAGATGATTAGTGAAGATGGTGATGGAAGGTGGTGGTAAAAACGTAGACAACTATTAAAGAATTAGAAACTCAAATGCTATAACAAATATAAAAATAGAAAATATGAATTCATGCAATCCTTATCTAAAATTCACATCTCGAGGGATATGACTCTCGTAATGCATAAGTGTTACGATTTAAATGATATTATTGATGCTAACAAGAACGAAATTCATTCGTTGATTGACACAAATTATAAAAATGACCTATTCTAGGTGAAAATGGGAGAGAGAGTATTAATTGAGTATTAACATGGTTTTGACCGACATGATCTTTTATGACATTATCATATACCAAAATGATATATCATGCCATAATATATGCTCGAATGGAATTAAAAGGAAGTGAAGACAATGAGCACAAAGGAACAGAAATTCCATATGAAAAAAATTAAAAATACTAAATACCTATATGAGGATGAAAATGACATCATATGATGGGAAAGTGTTGGTTAGACCAACGTGTTGAGAAAGTGTTGAGAATGACGGTTTTGATTAATAAATCGTTTGCACTGAAAATGAAGTGCATGATATGTGTCGAGGAAGAAAAGGATGAGATCCTATGGTGGTGTTCTAGACAATGAAGTTGTGAGGTCCTGGTTTAAGAAAAATCCTAGACTCCATTTAAATTAGTTGTTGGTTCTAGACATGAAGAAGTTTGTCAAACACATGATGTGTTTTTCACTTGATGAGGTATTGGTGCAAACTTGTGATGTTGCGTTAAAAAGGCTTGAAACACTTGTGGTTTTGTGAACCGATTTTAACTAAAAGGTGTGTACCTATGTGTTGGTATTTTAGGGTGTAAGAAACATGAGTGAGTGTTCTTAAATACAAAAAGGAAATTATGTGAGTGAATTTCTTTCCGCCTTAATCGGTGGATATCCAACATAATGTGTAATGCAAAAAATGAAGATAAAGTTTTTAAGAGGTTGCATGTTAATGAAGGCAATGAGTTTAGTAATGTTTTTGTGGATGTTGGTTAGCGTACAAAGAACTTCATCCTTGATGTCACGTAGCTCTTCTCTATCAATGCGAGATGATCGCATGACGAGGCATGTGGTTTCCTCATAGGAGGTGTAGAGTATTAGAGTATTGTTATAACTAAATAGTGATGGAGATGATTTTTGGAAAGCGGAAGCAATAATGAGATTTGGAAAGAGGTCGATTGAAAGATACACAAATGCAATGCCAAGCCTCTAAAACTTAATTCTATATGCTTTAAAAACTATATGCAAGTGAATGGGTCCCATAAACATATTACTAATCTACGTAGCAATAAAGGGATTACAATTATGCGAAATAGGCATATAAAAGTTAGAACGAAGTGAGATAACAAATAATTTGTTATCAACCTATAAGACAAAAGTGTTAGTGATAAAAGATGTGAATATGATAGAAATCATAAGATAACATCCTATATAAACAAAAATAACATATTCGACTACTAGACAAAAAATACCACACAACATGATAGCATCAAGACAAACAATCATATTATGCAAGAGCATGACATTATATGAAATACTTCATTGTGAGATTGTTTTGTCGTTAGGCTTAGACACTTAAGCATATAATGATCCATGTGATTAATTTGTAGGATAAAACGATTTCTAAATGTTTATCATACCAAAAGCACTTCGACAAATTATAAGTGCACACGTAGCGAACAAATAGTGTGACAAAGTCACAAAAGAAGCAAGACGAAAAATTTATGCAAACCATGTTTAAATTATAACATTTAGGATTATTTAGACCATCTTATGTATAGATTTAATGAACGCTAACAAAAGACAAGAGCATTTAAACATAGATACATCATATAAAAACATCATGTATCAAAAAGGCATATGAGTTAACAAGTAATACGTTAATCTTGCGAAACATCATATAAAGAAAGAAAAATATCACGATAACGTCAAGATACTTAATCATATCAAACAAAAACATGTAATCAACAAATGTATGTGTGATGCAAGTGATTCTAATAAACTAAAGAAAGAAAAGTCATATCTACTACTTGTTTGATTAATATTCCTAAGACAAAGCAAAATATCTTATTTTAACACTTACTTTGGGCAAGTATAGGAATAAAGATTTTTCAAGTTGGAGAATGAATATGAGACTATTTAGCGGTGCTCAATTAAGGCTAAACACGACCATTTTTACGGTTGATACCCAACTTCTCTCCTGGAAGCAATTTAACCGTTAGGTTAAATTGAGTTTCTAGTGCAATAGGTTGTCCAGTAGTCATTCTCATGTTAGAAAGATTGGAATTCCTATTTTTTCCTATTGAAGTATATAAAAGATGATAGTTCACCAATACTTAGCCCTATAGTCAAACTAATGGTCAAAGAAAGTGTAATGAGATTATAGAAAGATTGATGTGTTACTTTTATAAGAAAGAAGGAATTAAGGGATTTAATTTGTCAAGTACTAAATTAGTTACAAAGTTAATGTGGCCAAAGTAGAGAGAAAAGGGACTTGAGGAACCTAAGTTGCCAAATGACCAAACTAGAATTAGAACTAGCTTGTTTTAGTACTAGAATGAGTTATTAAAGTGCCAAAGGGACTAAAGTTGCCAACTAAGCAAAGTTCTAACTAATAAATAGATACACACTTCCTACATCTTCCAAAATGTTCCAGGAAAGTGTGGGTGTGTTTGTGTGTCAATGGAATATGTTAAATCAAGAACGTTCTCAAGAAAGTTCTTTGGAATTTTATTCAACAAGAATCTAAGTAAGGTTACCAGCCTCAATAGATCTTGTGTATGCTCTAGAGATGTGTAGTTTTAACCGTGGATGTGCACAAGGTTTAAACTAGATTATGAGCAAGGTTAGGTTATGATTTACACTTGAAAGGAAATAGATACAAATAGTATCTTTCAACACATAAGATTATCCCATGGGATAAAGTTATCATGCTTATGAAAACAAGTATGACAAGATGAAGGAGATACGCTAGTTCATAGAACTTGTAGATGTTTGTTCAAGATCATTTAGCCAATGAGGTGTAATGAAATCTCTTGTAACACAACCGTTCATGTCGCAAGGAGAGAATGATGCATAGGATATACATTACCCCCTTTTAACTAAACGCATGATTTCTTAGGCATAATGTTTTCTGAAACATCATGTTTTCCTAAATGAAGATATGAACCCAAAGTGTTTGAATCGGATAGTCCTATCCTAAATATACTTGGTCTCAAGATTATATTCACTAGATGATGACAAGAGAAATTCACTCGAGTTTCTTATGTATACTCCTCAGGAATCATTGTCGCTCGGGGTGCATGAGATTGGCTTTGAGATTGCATTTTAACATATGTTGTTAAAATCTTGATTTAAGGTTTAACGGAACTTATACAGAAGTTTTGCGACAAAGTATTACTAATACTTTTATAACTTGTGAAAGTAGTACTACTTATACCTAGTGGAAATTGATAAAAATGAACGCGAGCATTATGCTCATTTGATAGTGGAGGTTCTAGCCATAATGAATTATCTAAGTCCCTATAGGTGGCAAAGAATGTTTGAGTTAGTTCAACGTACATTTGATTTGGTACGAGTGTTGGACAAAGGGCTTTTTGAGCAATGCACTCAATGGATTCAAATGATGGTAAAGATTGTGGATTGGTTGATTTAGATGGTAGGTCTTCTAGTGTGTCTAAATAAGGATGTGGTGATGTAGAGGTTTGTTGTACTATGGGAGTACTTAGGTTTCATAGATGTTGAAGACAACAAGTATGGATACTAATTCTTGTGGTCCATTGGTTTGTACAACTAGTGGGTGAAGTTCTTTAATGTTTTGGTCATGTTTGTGAAGCTTAGGGGCTGAGACGTATCACAGAGGTGAATGTGATGGGATGATGCTGAAAGAGCAAGTGAACTTAAGTGATAAATGTTCAAGGATGAAAATCTATTGACATTTGCTTTATTCCTATTGATTTGGAGAGTGTTAGGATAAGTGTCAAAGTGGGGTAAGTGCCACAGTAGTTGTTTGTCTTGGATAGGTGTTAAAGTCGTGATAGGATAAGTGTTTTAACATATGTTGTTAAAATACTTGTGTGTTGATTTTTCAGATATGACTTTTAATGACTACAATCGTAAGTCAAATTTACTTGAATATTTCGAATGAAATACTTAAGTTGTCAATCCTACTTTGTTGAGAATGGATAGCACTCAAGGATAGCAAGACTTGATAATACATCTATAACCTAAGTGTGAGTTATGACTCGATGTAAATCCTTATCGTCTTGAAGGATGACACATTATTTTCTTGGTAACCAAGTGTGGTAACATATGTAGATACAAGACAATATCTATAGTCATAAGTTAGACTTGTGATTTTGATATTGTATGTAATCTTTGCAAATAATGAGTCCGGATTTGTTAGGAAGTTGTCAAGTCACAAAACAAGTCAAGCTAATGGGTGAAGGATGAGTAAAGGATGGAAGAATGTGTGTAATGACTACAAAATATTTGTGAACAGTGGTCTACGGATTGCAAGGAACCAATTATAGGGTTCCTTCCTTTATAGAGAAAGGTACCTTGGAGCATTTTCATGAAATTTGAAAGTTTGATCAAAGATGGTTATCCTATTGGTGCAAGTGAGATGACATAATCCTAATATGAGTGAACATCAGTGAAAAGAATACTAGTAGCAAAAGTGAGTGATCTAGAGTGTGGGATTTAGACAAAAATAAAAATTGAAAAATTTAAATGCAAGCTGAAGTTACCTTTCGACATAACGGGCGGAACCCTTAATTTGGTTCCGACTCATCCGCGGGTAAAATTTTGGCAGTACCAAAAAATTACAAAGGCGGAACCAAATTTTTTGTTTCGCCCCATCCGCCGAGCCAAAATCCTTAACAGTGGGCATTTTTTGACCCCGAAACCCGTTCAAATCCCGTAATTTCTTCTAAAACATGTGTAATTAATTAGTTTTGATTAGGAAACAACAATGAAACAGGTGTAAACACATGTATGGGTATAGATCATGCAAGTGCTAGAAATTTTACTAAAACGTGAAAAATGAAAATTGATAAGATAATGATGTTATCCACCTGCACGGCACTTGGTTAGTTCACAAAGCGTTAAATAACAGGTTAACATCCTATAAGGCATATAATGGTTCATACATCATTGTTTCACATACCTTTTTCAAAGATAATCATTGAAATTAGTGACACATTTTAACACTTGAACTATTAGGTGGGAGTTTGTGCAAAACAACATTTTTTAAAGTACTTGATCAGTTTTACTTAGTTCTCATTTCTAAGTGAATTATGCAAGATTTTAATATAACATATGCAAAGAAAATTATCTAAGTCTATAAGCAATGCAAAAACATGCAATTTATCAACTTAGTGCACAAAATCTAGCAAATGTCCTATTGTGCATAAACAAGAAGTCAAACAAGCGAATAAATAACATGGCAAGATTGATACTTATGTTACATAATCAGACAAGTGTTCACAACAATTTGCAATAAGTAAACAACATATATGCAAACAACATAAACCAAAACAAGTAGTCATTTAGCATAGCATAAAAAGAAAGATATTTTTTTGTCACTTTGCGTTTAAATATGACGATGCATACCAAGCCTGATTAGTTTCCTTTACATATATAAATATCACCAAATTCTTTAGTTTCAAAAGAAATTATATCAATGTTCAAAGGATACCAACTTAAATTGCCTAACTCAAAAGTTTGAGTTTCTATGACAAAACGAAACTTAATCTTTTGGATACATTGTAGTATTTGGTTTATTCTACTCACATCAATTTATATATGGCCATAAGAGTATTTTTTTTTTTAAAAGAAAGTAGACTCAATTCTCTTTAAAATGATAGGTGGCACGACTCCTACGGACTTACGGTTAATTAGTTATGAATTTTTGGAGTTGGACAAAAACTGTATACTATACAGACGAATTTCAAGGAACCATTTAAGGGTTCTGTCCTTTGAAGAGAAAGGTTCCGCGAGTCTCTGTACCAGATACAACAAAACTAGTATTTTGACATAGAGAAAATGTGTGGGACTTACTGGATTAGATAGTAAACTTACAATATACTTATTTAACTTTATTTCTACTAATATGACTTATGTAAACATTTACGGAGATGAATTTTCAACTAAATATGTAGTTATCCCAAACGTTCCTTTCAAAACCGTATTTTTCATAAATTTGCTCTAAGCACATAATTTGACACTTACAAATTCTTTTAAGAAATATTTTCTTTTATTTTTCAAGGACACCTTCAAGCTTGTATACAAAGTAACATTTAACAACAAAATTTCTAAGTATACTTAGCGAAACTGTAAAATCTCAAAATTAAAACAATCCGAAATGACAAAAATGCCCTCAAATTTGAAATTTTGAGAACTTATAAAAATCATATAAATAACATTCATGATACTTAACCTACATAAATTGTATCCTAAGTTATGTAACGAATTAAGCCCCAAATGAGAACAATATATTATAAGTGAATCACAAAATAAAATCTCTACAACTAGCTAAGCTCGTCGATCCATATGATAAGTCCAACACTAAAATATTTGGCCCAAAAGAATTAGAAGCAAGAAGAGATAACTAAGATTTATTTAGCTCATTAAGGAGATTTATCTATTCCCTAAATACACCTAAAACAAATATTCGGTTCCCAAAATCCCAAAAATACTAAAAATTGCAAACCCTAAATTCCTCCCACTCCAAAGCTCGGCTATCTCTTCTTCTCTATCTCATTCGATCCTATTTGCAGCCAAGTGAAGGTTTTAGTTGTGTTCTTGTTCCAAGGTAAATCTTATTCTCTTTGTGTTAATCCATTTGAAGTTCTTGCAAACCCTAATCGACCCATACATACATATTTTTTTGTGTGTTTCTTTCAATCAGTTACAAAGAAGGAGAAGGAAGAATCGTTGGTGAATTGATCGTGTTGTGTTTATGTTCGTCGTGTCGTCTTCAAGGGTATTTGTATCAACCCTTGTTCAATTCATCATTGTTTGATTCATTCTTGTTGGTTTTGTTAATCTAAATTTATGTACATGAAATCACAATAAGAAAACCACATAAAATCATGATCATGAAACCCTAATTTTGAATCGAATATGTATACGAATCTGGAATTAAATGGATATGAACATGTTATTGATATGTATAAATCGACCTAAATATGTTATAAAACCATCTATAATCGTTTTGTGTCAAGAACTAAAGATTGGAATGTTAAAACCCTAAATATTTGCATGAAAACATAAAACTGCTACTGATCTGGAAATTTATCCGAATTTAATCGACTGTATAAAAATAATGGTAACGTGTTTTTAGGTGGTTTTGAGTCTAGAAATAAGTTCAATGAAATAGCTATCTGGGAAAATTAATCTTGTATTTTTTTGAGGTCAGGAAGGCACTTTTTCTGAATTTATGAGATCGGGTGTCAAAACTGTACTTTGGGTTATGAAAATTCACCTGTGGTTTTCAATTTTTAGTTTTAAATATCTAGAGAGTTATGATCTAAAATTATAACATGATAATATTTGGGATATAGGTGAATTTATGGAAATTTTTCAGATTTTTACAAATTTATTTGATAGGGCTTTGAACTGCTTACTTTTCGTATGTTAAAATTTATCAGTAATCTGGACGACTTGGAATAAAGGATTTTTAAAGCTATAGTTATACTTAATAATAAATTCTGGAAAAATTAGGGTAAATTCTTAAGACATCTGGGCACCTGTATGAATTTTTGGGAATTTTATCTCTGAGTTCTTTTAAGGATTAAAAATCGGGGAAAACAGTACTAAATTGAATGTAAAATCTGTGAGAAGTGTAAAAGTTGTTAAAAGAGTGTTATGTGTTTATTTTATAAACTAAAGGGTGTAAATGGTTATTTTGCTAAAACTAAAGGGATTAACTCGTAAAAACCTGTAACTTGAATATATTTACACTTTAGACCCTAATCTTATCATAATGACACTTTAACCTCTAAACTTGTGATAATTACATATTGAACCCTAAAATTATGAAAACTACATTATGAACCCTAAACTTATGTAAATGACATTATGAACATTAAACTATGAATATGGTCATCTTTAGTACTTTGATTTGATAAACGAAAATGTTAATAACTAAAGTTTCTAAATGAGGAAAGTTATTATTTTTGGAAAGTTACTAAAAATAGAAAGTTACCTAAAATGGAAAGAAAACTAAAATGAAACCTATACGACTATGAGACTATGAACTTATAAGAAAACTTATGATTATGTAGATCGGGTGAAGAAGGAGTGGCCTTCTGCTTCTTTTGATTTCATTTGCTTTCGTTGTGTGCTGTGTTAAGGTACATATATTCTTTCCCTTCTCAGTCGGGATATTTTCTTTCAATCCTAAGTCATTGCTATATTTCCCTTAGTTGATTCGTGACATTCATTGTATGTTTGTCATTCCTATGATCCTCTCTGACATTTATTTGAATGTCTCTGCTATGCTATGTTTATTTGTTTGCCATGCTTACTTGAGTTACTTTCTGTTTCTCTTGCCATGTTAGATTTTGATTATGTATGATATGATATTCCGTGCCTGAGCTTAACTAGTTCTAGAGGTACTAGGACCATGTCTTTGATGGCACCTTAGGCATGACACCCCCGTAGAGGTGTGATAGATCTACGGCGTTCCCCCCCTTATGTATATGTATTTATCGCGATTTCACTATTGGCCAACCTTTTATGTGTGCTTAGTCTAGAGCTGACACACATACTTATGTTAGGGAGCGTATGGATGCATCCTAGGTTTTATGAATATGTATTATGGTGACCAGGTGGTGTATGCCTTGCACTCCTTCTCACACTATTATTATTTACTTAGAGGTCTCCCCTCTTCGTATACTTATATGTGCTCTAGATTTGATTTGACGGATTATGTATGGAGTTCTTATGGCACATCTTTACATGAACCCTCCTTTGCTTTCATTTCATTTCTGATTCGTTTGCTATTCAGTTCTCATGCACTCTTAATTTTGATTTCGTTATCTTTCATGTTTATGCTATTCGTTTCGTATTCTTATTCCTTCGTTGCTTATGCTTATTTTACCATTATGTTATGCTTGGTATATATCTGTTCACTGGGCTTTTTAAGCTCAGCCGCATTTCTTTTCCTGCGGCAGGTTTTAGTAGGAAGCTGGGTATGAGTGGAGAGTGTCTTTTACTTAGAAGCCATTCCGGATTAGAGATGACTAGAAGAGATGACATTTAGACTTAGTAATTATTGTAATTCATTTGTAACCCTTGTAGTTTCAGATTTTCTCTTTGTAACCTTTGAAATTCATTTTGTATTATTTAGTCATATGCTTTTGTTTGCTTTGATACGTCACCATAACGTGATACTTCTACCCTTATCGGGTTGGGGTGTTACAATTATGGTATCAGAGAGACAGGCTGCGACTTGTAATACATTTAACCTTGACATGTGAAGTTTAGACCACTAAGTTTCCACTGTAGGCGCTCATAAGACAACCTTTGAGAAATTGCTTTAGGATCTCCCCATAGGAACATAAGTTATACCCGGTGAGAATGGGTAGATTAGGACATCTATGTAAGAAGCATTGCTTCCGCATCACTCTGATTCGTGCCTATGCCTTTAGATATGCCTTGTAAGAACATTTGTTTCAGAAGCTAGAAAGTTTTGCAACCTAAGCTTAGTAACCAAGTAAGATTGGAATGCCTTAAGAACCGCATGGATACCTTACACCATTTAGGTTTCATTTCCTGATTCTGACCTCCATCTCCGATTTGTTTGATAAACAGTTTGATACCTTTCCGACCATCCCGAAGGTCATTCAACCGTCATGTGTTTGACACATTCTGTGAATTCATTACTTATGCTGGATATGGAATGTATCATCTGATACTACTTGAATCTGCATAATCCATTGCTAATCCTATGAGAACTCTGATAATTTTTAACCACGGATATAGGAAGATTTGTTTCCCTCCCTTAGAATGACCTGTGAGGATATTGAGTAGACATTAGGCTTCTCGTTTGACGCGATCTCTTCCTTCGTATTTTGATCCTGACGTTTGCTTTGTCTTCCTTGTTCGTTTTGATCCCTAAGTTCGGGTTCGTCTCAGCAGAAGAAGTTGTGGGACCAGGTTCCATCTCCTCCATGTGTTGACTATGAGAAGTGTCATCTGGGTGACCGTGTTATAAGACGTTGGATGCCGGTTTCAGTTGTAGTGTGAGTGGACGTCGGACGAAAGAGTGTCCGAAGGTGAATGGTAACAACCGTAAGAATGAGAATGATTGACAGCAATCTGCCGAGGGTCGAGTGTTCGCTCTGACCAGGGACCAGGCTGCTGACACATCAAGTACCGTTTCGGTTATTCCTTACTTATGCGATCGTGCTGCGTGGTTTGATTTTGATGCGAGAACGACATATCTTGTGGTGTCTTTTGCTTTTACTAAGCACATTAAGTCCCCTCTGCATTATTGAATTGCTATTCCTAATCCTATCTCTATGAGAATCTTGTGACTATCCATCACGAGTGTAGATTATCCTGTACGGTTGAGGATGTTGGAAGATCAATTTCATTCTGCTAATCTGATTTCTTTGGGAATGTTCGATCCATTTTCATTCTGGTCATGTAATTGTTGACTGAGCATTGAGATGCTAACAACAGCTATGATTTTGTCACCTCTGACGACTTATGAAACTTAAACTCCGTGCCCAGGTTTCTGACCTGGCATACTATGATGATCACCGTTGCTTTGAAATTCCGTATATTAATCCCTCGCGTTTGTGAAGATATTCCGTTTGATGTAACTCGCTCGAGAGTTTTCGATGTTGAATTTTGCGATGTATTCTTTGATGGACTACCAAGATTTCCCCTCGAATGTAATTGTTTTGATCCGTTTATTAGAATGTGTTTTGTCCCGACTTGAGGTAGACTGTGATTGCAATAAAGGCATGTGTATATGATGCAAGTATTATGACGTCTGGCCAGCGTGATAATAGTTACATCATATACCTTGAACTTATTGGAGTCATAGAATGTCTTGAGGAGTGCCTGAGGTCAGTGTGTTAGTGAATCAGGACGCCATTCATGTGTAAGCTACGTTTTGCCTAATACCGAAATCCCTTACGAACGACATACGTTGAATGGAGAGTATTGAAGGACCTACTTCTAGGAAGTGGTTTATCCGTCTATGTGCGTCTCTGTGTTGTGTTTCAGTTTGGTTATGAAGAAGAATGATGGTGGTATGAGGTTGTTCTTGGAATTCTGGAATCTTAGTAGTATGGTGATTAGGACTGATACCGTTATCGACGACTTATCTAATCAACTTCAGGGTGAAGTTTTCTCTATGATAGATTTGTAATCTGATTATGTCCATTTTCATGTGAAGGAGCAAGAAGTTCCTAGCATTGATTTGTATCCGTTATAATCTCTATGAGCATTGTGATGCCAATCGTATTGGCTACTGCTCCGACTAATTCCTGTGAGCTTGATGAACCGTGTATTTCATGAATGCTTGGACAATTGTCATAGTATGACGATTTAGTATATTCAGGGACGAAAGAGAAACACGGGAATCATCCTTGTATTTTGGCGTTGAAAATTTCTACGTCAGAAGAGCTCGATGTAAATTTCTCGAAGGGTATAATTTTGGTAGGGATGAAGAATAAGTAGGAGAACTTTTGGAAAGTTAAGAGGGATATTTTCCTACTTGAGAAGAAGGTCAGCTATGTCCTTAGGTTATACAGAAAGATTGCTAGTGATGCATCTATGCAGATAAACCGTGGGAGGCGAACTATCAGACGCACGACTGGAGATTGGTTATGACGGATGTGAAGAAGCTCAGGAGCAAGGTGGTGGAATTATGATCTATGTAGAAGATTTGAATGAAACGGTTATGCTCGAAGCACCCCGTTCTTTTCGCTCTATACATATTAGTTGTACTATTATGTAGAGACTTGTAGCATAAATTATGACGGGATGGTATGACAACGGATGTGAATGCTTTGATGGCGAAGTGTCTAGCATGTCAACAGAAGATTATTCAAGCTCCTTGGTGCACCTGCAGTGATCGTGTCAGAAAAATCGAGTTTTGTTTCACACTTCCAGAAGAAATGCAGAAGACCTTCAAGACCGGCTCGAGATTTTATGGCGACTACTCACCTTCAGATGGATGGACGGACAGAGCAACTATGTTGAAATTGAAGATGTATGGAACGGAGAGTTTGACAAGTGTATTGGCATGATTGAGTTTGCCTACGGAGATGTAGAACACCTTTTGGATTGGATTAAGTTGGAGATTTAAGGTCCGGGGTTGATTACTGTGATTGGTGGATTAGTTATCCTTGTAGAAGAGAAACCTTGAATGGTGGACTATGAAATTTGTATGTATCGTACGATGTCCTCGTTGTGGAGAGTTAGACGTTTTGGGTGTATGAAGAAGATCTGGTTCACGATGCGTTAATCCTTTGAGTTGTTGTTTTCCATACGATTATCCGACCTATTCCGTTATGCTTTCCGATACGTTCCGATCCTCCGCTATGTGCTTAGTTTATCGTCTATATGACTACGTTAGCTCTTTGATGTGTTTTATCCATATGATTGTTCGACCTATTTTGTTTTGTTTTCTGATGAGTTTCGATACTCCGATTTATACTCTATTGATCGCCGGTACAAGTATGCTACCCATCTCATTATGCGTTTCAATACAAGTTGATATTTCGAGTTGTACTCGATTGATCATCAGTACAATTATACTATCTATCTTTTATAAAACTCTTGATACATTTGATGATTCGCCACGGGCTTCATGGACCGGTGGTACGTTCCTTAGTTCGATCAGTATCTGTTTTAAATTGATGAGTTCTTCTATATTGATGCACTAGTTTCCTTTTCGTTAAGAACCTAGACTGAGTTGATGAGGTTTTACTCTTTAGTACTACCTTCGTATTGCTTACAAGCATGAATGTTTCATGTATCTTTGTGTGAGATAAATCACTATCCGCTACATTGTTGTTTCATATTCCTTGTAACGAATTCGCTGTGAATTATGAAAGCCTAGGGCTTTTCAATGATTTTGATCAGGTTGGCGAGGTATATCATCGCTCGGCGTTACCTTCCCAGTTATCTCACGTATACGATGTATTCCATTTATCTCTTCTTCATAAGTATGATTATCATCCGCTTCATGTTGTGTCTTGCCTGATCGATCAGATTCGGGAAGATCTTTCGTATAGTGAAGAACCTCAGGCTGTTTTAGAGCGTCAGGAAAGAGTCATGAGAACTAAGACCATTCTATTCGTAAAGATTCTTTGGAAGAAACATCCCGAGAGCGGGGCTACTTGGGAAACCGAAGAGTCAATACGATCCGATTATCCGCATTTCTCTTTTTGACTTGGCTCGTATTCATTTCGATATTGCTTTCGATTTCGTATTTTCATTTCGACTTCGCATTTCAATTTTCGAGGACGAAAATTCCTTTTTAAGAGGGGAAGAGTTGTAAAATCCCAAAATTAAAACAATCCGGAATGACAAAAATGCCCTCAAATTTGAAATTTTGAGAACTTATGAAAATCATATAAATAACATTCATGATACTTAACCTACATAAATTGTATCCTAAGTTATGTAACGAATTAAGCCCCAAATGAGAACAATATATTATAAGTGAATCACAAAATAAAATCTCTACAACTAGCTAAGCTAGTCGATCCATATGATAAGTCCAACACTAAAATATTTGGCCCAAAAGAATTAGAAGCAAGAAGAGATAACTAAGATTTATTTAGCCCATTAAGGAGATTGATCTATTCCCTAAATACACCTAAAACAAATATTCGGTTCCCATAATCCCAAAAATACCGAAAATTGCAAACCCTAAATTCCTCCCACTCCAAAGCTCGGCTATCTCTTCTTCTCCATCTCATTCGATCCTATTTGCAGCCAAGTGAAGGTTTTAGTTGTGTTCTTGTTCCAAGGTAAATCTTATTCTCTTTGTGTTAATCCATTTGAAGTTCTTGCAAACCCTAATCGACCCATACATACATATTTTTTTGTGTGTTTCTTTCAATCAGTTACAAAGAAGGAGAAGGAAGAATCGTTGGTGAATTGATCGTGTTGTGTTTATGTTCGTCGTGTCGTCTTCAAGGGTATTTGTATCAACCCTTGTTCAATTCATCATTGTTTGATTCATTCTTGTTGGTTTTGTTAATCTAAATTTATGTACATGAAATCACAATAAGAAAACCACATAAAATCATGATCATGAAACCCTAATTTTGAATCGAATATGTATACGAATCTGGAATTAAATGGATATGAACATGTTATTGATATGTATAAATCGACCTAAATATGTTATAAAATCATCTATAATCGTTTTGTGTCAAGAACTAAAGATTGGAATGTTAAAACCCTAAATATTTGCATGAAAACATAAAACTGCTACTGATCTGGAAATTTAACCGACTTTAATCGACTTTATAAAAATAATGGTAATGTGTTTTTAGGTGGTTTTGAGTCTAGAAATAATTTCAATGAAATAGCTATCTGGGAAAATTAATCTTGTATTTTTTTGAGGTCGGGAAGGCACTTTTTCTGAATTTATGAGATCGGGTGTCAAAACTGTATTTTGGGTTACGAAAATTCACCTGTGGTTTTCGATTTTTAGTTTTAAATATATAAAGGGTTATGATCTAAAATTTTAAAATGATAATATTTGGGATATAGGTGAATTTATGGAATTTTTTCAAATTTTTATAAATTTATTTGATAGGGCTTTGAACTGCTTACTTTTCGTATGTTAAAATTTATCAGTAATCTGGATGACTTGGAATAAAGGATTTTTAAAGCTATAGTTATACTTAATAATAAATTCTGGAAAAATTAGGGTAAATTCTTAAGACATCTGGGCACCTGTATGAATTTTTTAGAATTTTATCTCTGAGTTCTTTTAAGGATTAAAAATTGGGGAAAACAGTACTAAATTGAATGTAAAATCTGTGAGAAGTGTAAAAGTTGTTAAAAGAGTGTTATGTGTTTATTTTATAAACTAAAGGGTGTAAATGGTTATTTTGCTAAAACTAAAGGGCTTAACTCGTAAAAACCTGTAACTTGAATATATTTACACTTTAGACCCTAATCTTATCATAATGACACTTTAACCTCTAAACTTGTGATAATTACATATTGAACCCTAAAATTATGAAAACTACATTATGAACCCTAAACTTATGTAAATGACATTATGAACATTAAACTATGAATATGGTCATCTTTAGTACTTTGATTTGATAAACGGAAATGTTAATAACTAAAGTTTCTAAATGAGGAAAGTTACTATTTTTGGAAAGTTACTAAAAATAGAAAGTTACCTAAAATGGAAAGAAAACTAAAATGAAACCTATACGACTATGAGACTATGAACTTATAAGAAAACTTATGATTATGTAGATCGGGTGAAGAAGGAGTGGCCTTCTGCTTCTTTTGATTTCATTTGCTTTCGTTGTGTGCTGTGTTAAGGTACAGATATTCTTTCCCTTCTCAGTAGGGATATTTTCTTTCGATCCTAAGCCATTGCTATGTTTCCCTTAGTTGATTCGTGACATTCATTGTATGTTTGTCATTCCTATGATCCTCTCTGACATTTATTTGAATGTCTCTGCTATGCTATGTTTATTTGTTTGCCATGCTTACTTGAGTTACTTTCTGTTTCTCTTGCCATGTTAGATTTTGATTATGTATGATATGATATTCCGTGCCTGAGCTTAACTACTTCTAGAGGTACTAGGACCATGTCTTTGATGGCACCTTAGGCATGACACCCCCGTAGAGGTGTGATAGATCTACGGCGTTCCCCCCTTATGTATATGTATTTATCGCGATTTCACTATTGGCCAACCTTTTATGTGTGCTTAGTCTAGAGCTGACACACATACTTATGTTAGGGAGCGTATGGATGCATCCTAGGTTTTATGAATATGTATTATGGTGACCAGGTGGTGTGTGCCTTGCACTCCTTCTCACACTATTATTATTTACTTAAAGGTCTCCCCTCTTCGTATACTTATATGTGCTCTAGATTTGATTTGACGGATTATGTATGGAGTTCTTATGGCACATCTTTACATGAACCCTCCTTTGCTTTCATTTCATTTCTGATTCGTTTGCTATTCAGTTCTCATGCACTCTTAATTTTGATTTCGTTATCTTTCATGTTTATGCTATTCGTTTCGTATTCTTATTTCTTCGTTGCTTATGCTTATTTTACCATTATGTTATGCTTGGTATATATCTGTTCACTGGGCTTTTTAAGCTCAGCCGCATTTCTTTTCCTGCGGCAGGTTTTAGTAGGAAGCTGGGTATGAGTGGAGTGTGTCTTTGACTTAGAAGTCATTCCGGATTAGAGATGACTAGAAGAGACGACATTTAGACTTAGTAATTACTGTAATTCATTTGTAACCCTTGTAGTTTCAGATTTTCTCTTTGTAACCTTTGAAATTCATTTTGTATTATTTAGTCATATGCTTTTGTTTGCTTTGATACGTCACCATAATGTGATACTTCTACCCTTATCGGGTTGGGGTGTTACAGAAACATTTTTCATATTATATTCCACTTCAATGGTAATTTGATATATGGATCGTACTCCATTCATTTTTTTTGAAAATAAGAGCCACGAGGCTCTGATACCAAATGTGAAAACTTAGAGGGGGGTGAATACGTTACCATTTTAAAATCTTAAATCTTGTTGTATCTAATATCCGATCAAGCTTGTTGTAATATGAAAAATGCCAATTATAGTCTATGACTAATATAAGCATACACTAACACAAGTTGTCACACAAGCATAACCATCAAGTCACAACACAAGCTATAATATAATGCAAGTATAAAATTAAAGTAGTAAGTAAAAGAAAGTGCAAGCCATACATGAGTATTTATAGTGGTTCGGTCACGGATCTCCTCTCCGCCCTACACCACTCCCCGAGTACCCAACTCGAGAGTTACTTCACTAAATCAACAAGCTCCATTCTCGGCGGAGAAAACCTTATAAACGTTGCTTACACTTTTTTCGGTACAAAGCTAAATACCGGGTTCTAGTTTGAGGTAGAACCAACCAAACGTCGCCTATACAATATTTTCGACACTAAGTTAGATGTCGAGTTCTTTTACAAGGGTACAACCACTCCCTTTATGTTTTATGGCCCAACATAAAAACCTTGTGTTTTATGGCATAAACACATAAACCATCTAATCTAATAAGATAGATTGTAATGATACATGAATGAGTGCAGTGATGATCCAAGACATAAATGTCTAATGGATAATGTGTGACAAATGGTAATTTTTCCACTAATATTTTAATAATAAATGTCAATTTATTATTACACAACTGTTAGACTGAACATTTATGTGTTTACATAACTATTACAGGAAGCAAACCCGCACGCTGTAGCGCACAGTAACTCACCAAAACTATTTGAATTTATCAGAAAAAGTGAAATTTTCACTTTCTGACATTTACAGACAACAACGTAACAAAAACGAGAGGTTATATTTTTTTCCTAAAAAACGACACCACACGCGTACCGACACCACATTAGTAAAGGTTTAATTTTATAATTCATTTTCGGAGTCAATAAACTTTACTTGATGCCAGTTTTACAAAAACGACTCCAGATTTATGTTTTTCACATTTATGTGAAACAGGGGTACCACGATTGCATCTCAGCTCAACAGAACACGAGGTATACAAAATACAATTAATACAAATAAAACCCACCCACACACACACACGTGTGATCTTATCTCTTTCTTTGATAACTCCCCACAACCGTCGAATGCTCCATTTGACTTTTACAGGTGATGTATCCCAAAAATCACCATCACCATCATATCCCAGGACTCTTATACTTTCGAGTCTTCCCAGGACCTTTTTGTCTCTTAAATCTTCTCCCCATAAGTCAACCGAGCATAGAGATTGAAGAAGGAGGGGGAGAGGAGCTTATTAAGGTGGAATCTTATCCCTTGAAGACCAAAAGGGAACCGAAATCTTTCCACTATTACTCCTTTTTGTACCACCGAGTTCCAGCAATGAGCCACACATCCATAACTCACAACAAATATTCTCACCAGTTCGAAGGGTTCGAGAGGAGGTAGGGGTGTGTGTAATTTCTTGGAAATCGGATTGGGTTTTATTGGAACCTTCTGTAAATCAACACTTGATTTCTCTTTGTAAGGTTAATCCTTTTAATTATCTTTAAAACTTGATTTGATGTGATGATTAATTTCTCGAATCGTTATATCGTTCCTTTTTGTTGTTGATATGATCTTTTTGGTAAAACTGTATGTCGATTTACTGTTGTGGTGTGGTAAAAAGATTAAAACCTGAAAATCTAGAACTCGAATCTAAACTAGTGTTGGCTCAGGATTAGGAAGTGTATGTGTTAAACACCCTAGGCAAATCCCACATCGGCTGTGGCCCGGAGAGATGTTGGGTTTATAAGATAACATTCGCCTTACAATGACACAACGCGTTTTGTGGTCTACTGCGAGTGGGGTTCTTAGGAACTGGCATTTAAGCGTGCTCATGTGAAGTAGTACTGGCTTGGGTGACCTGCCGGGAAGTCTTCAAATGAGGCCACAAAAGCAAAGCCGTGAGCCTGCGGGCAAAGCGGACAATATTGTGGTCTGAGTAGGCGGGATGTTACAGGAAGTGTATGTGTTAAAAATGTTGTGTTCGAGTTTTTGTTATTTTCTCTTGATCGAATCATAATCAGAATTGGAGCTAATTAAATTAAGGATGAAAGAAAATTGATGTTTGAGTTATGCTTGAATGTTTGTGGTTATGTTGTGCTCGAAACCTTGTGATTGTGTTAATGTTCACATCTTGTCTGTGTTTGTGTTCATTCTATACTCGAACCCGTTTGCGTTCATGTTTGGGTCTGTGTTCATGCTATGCTCGAATATGTTTGTGTTTGTGTTATGTTTGGATTATTTGGGTTCATAGTCGAAATGTATGCTTGAAAGGTGTTTGAGATTAGGTCCGAATAATGTGTGCTTTGATTGCTCAAAAATCTGTGCCTGTGTCCAAATTGGATTGCGCTTATGCTCGATATTTTTTTATGTTTGTGCTCATGTCTCGAGGTGTGTTAGGATTCGGAATTTGTTGTGCTTGTATTCACATTTCAAATCGAGCTTGTATCCGGAACTTTGTTTATGGTTATGATCAGTTGTGTTGTTGTCCCGACTTATGGGTATAACATCTTTAGGCTTGCGTGAAAGTTTAGCACGGCTTGTGTGTCTTGGCTGTGCTACGAGCTGAGAGGCCATGGGTTATGGTCACTCGAGCTCAACTCGAGCATTGACTGGTTTGCTCATTCCCTTGTTTTGGTTCGACCACTTGGTCATTAAAAACACCCATGGGGTGTTATTCTCACTCGTCCAAACAAAGGGTTTCACACCCTATAATAGAGCACTGTCGAATTGTGTCATGGTCGAATTCATGGTCCGAGCCCTCCCTCGCTTGTTCTGCACTAGAAAACACTTGAAATTCATATGTTCCAAAATGTGGTATACTGGGAATTTTAGTTGCTATGGTGGGCCGAAATTCCTTAAGCTCTAAAGTGGGCTGGTGTGTCATTTACCAGGCCAAGCTTTCTTTAAACTCCAAATTGCAGATTGGGCCGAAGCCCATGTAGCAAAAATGAAGTCCACAGGTCCATTATTATAAATACGCCAAGAGCGAGTTCATTTAAGTCCACTTAATTCAATGTTGGGCCACAATCCAACTCGTCAAAACCTTAACATAATAATGAATTTGAATGATCCGTTCCGAAACACGAGTTGTGGTCGCCATCCTTCGAGTGATTATTCCCAATTATTACGACTTTATATTTTACGGTTTAAAAACAACTCAACTAGTTACCGTCTCGTTACACAGTACTAAAACCTAACGTTTCGATATATATATATATATATATATATATATATATATATATATATATATATATATATATATATATATATATATATATATATATATATATATATATTTAGAGCATACAACATAATTAGAATTTAACATGATTACTATTTTTACAAGTCGCCTTAACTTATAAACCAATTTGGTTTGTCGTTACACATACAATGAAAAACTCTCCTACATATTTAACAATCGTACGAACAAGGTGAAAAACTAAATTTGTAAAAATAAACTAGTTCATTGATTCAATTGAATATAAACTTGATGTGTTTTATCAAAACTTATATAAATCCACTAGATTAGGAAACAATTATTTTTAAACACAAATTGTATAATTTTTGTTAGCACGAGAATTGCTTATTATCAAGAGGATAGACTTGGATCATTAAATTTTGTTAAATGACATAACCAATGACGAGGAGTTTTCAAACGTAACATCACCTTTACAAAAACTATATATACATGTACAAATATATATATATATATATATATATATATACACACACACACACTATCCTTCTCATACACACACTTACACATGTAATAGACATACACGCATTTGGTAATATATACTCACTTAACGACAACGTTTTCATATGTCGTCAACGTCTAATATGTGATAGTAATTGTCTTCCGTACATAGTCTTTCGGTTATTGTCAAACCGGAGGCTTATACGCCTTGATCTTTTTCTAATATACACTTATACACTTCCAAGAGCCAATACCTCCAAATGTTAGAACATTGTTCCAAACTTAAATGCTGCCACACTAGCAACAATAACATAAACTCTTTAAAACTTCTGCAGTTCTTAAATATAGACTGTGAACTAAAACAAACCTTACTAATCTAGGTCGCGTGTTGGTGCTGAACACTATATGAAACTATTGTATTAGCTGACTGCTATTTACCAAGGTGAGTTTATAGCCCCACTCTACTTAAACTTGTTTTACTATTGGGGTGAGAAACATGCAAAACTCTTTTATGGACCAAATTATTGTCTATGCTATTACGTGGATTAGCCTAAGCCTTGTTACGTCTCAAATTGCCCAAACTCATGAACCGTCAATTCCTGCTGGGAAGCGCGAATGTTATAAATAGATCTATTGGGAGTAACGTCCCCGTTCGGGTTGACCGGATAGGCAAACGAACGTATACCATGTCGAAACACAAGTGTCTGGGATAAACATGTGTCGGGCCTTTATATTTAACATGCTTCTAGAGCATGCACACTGTTATAGCTTCGGTTGCATGAACTTAGTGCTAACGTAATAGACTGTATTTTTATATGGCATTACATGGGTTGTAATGTCCATATACCAAACTCATGGTCCAAACTGTTGATTTTACTGCTTATTGATAAACCTATGAACTCATCAGCTTTTTGCTGAATTTTAGCATGTTTTTCTCAGGTGTTTAAGCTGAATGATTATGACAAGGTTGTGGCAAGGCAAGGGTCATAGACTACTGCCTGAAGTACTGTGGCATTTTAACTATGACTTGTTTTTTACTGGGACAACTAAATTTATGGGCCTTATTTTACGAACTCAAACTATGTTGTAACTTATTTAACTTGGTTGAATGAATTAAAACGGAGTATGTATTCCGTTCTTTGTTACCTTGTGTTGTGATTATCAATTTAGTAGCACCCCATGACCCAAATGCCTCTGCTATGCCAGATTTTGGGGGTGTTACATAATGCCTAATCTAAATGATCTTCTTGAATAAGAAGTCTTCAATCAATGAGGATAACAAGTGCCCTTGAATCTTCATATGTTGATATGCTTTGGTGGATAAGTATGCAGGATCTTTAAGCTTGCTTTAGTGGATCATCACAGAAGTATGCTTACAATGTCACGAGTCATAAGGTAGCAAAGAGAAAGCATATATAAGGTACGGTAACATAAACGAGAACATACAAACATGCTATTCATACTCACCCGACCAATGCAATTTCAGGTGTCCAGACTCTTAAAACTCGACCAAACATAATCCAAGACTACTACTCTTATCATTGCATGATTCTTCCTTAATTAAACATAGGTGATTAGGCTATGTGAAATTTAGGATTAACGATGTAATGCTAGGACTAGTCGACTCGTATGACGTTCAGTGTTTTAGGAAACATTATTTTGGTTATAGTTGCGATTTTTATTTTTGAAAAATCGGCATTCTCTATAACCTTAGGCTCTGATACAAATCTGTCACACCCCGCTAAAGCGGAAACACGAGGTGTAACTGAAAAGGAACACAAGCATAAGATAATAGAACATACCATCATTTAATATTTAAAGGAAAGAGTACTTCATTACAATATTGTTTTAGCCAACATCGGCAATTAAATATAAAGTTTAGTTCCCAAAAGATAGCGTTTTAATACATAATGATCAGTAGTGACATGTGAAAACTTCATTATGCAAAGACCTTGGAGAAAAGCTTACTGACGATCACCTGAAATGCATGAGAGAAACCTATTCCATTTCATTGTCACTATCCTCGTCCTTAATAGGCTCCGCATCAGCCTTTTGCCCCTCATCTACAACAATTTCAGCCGTCATTGAACTATACCCATTTGCGATCATTTCAGCAGTTGAAGTCCCCACATTCACAATTTTTCTAAACACACAAAAGAAAATAAAAATAATTAGAGAAATCACAATGGCCTAGTGGAATAATCAAAAGTGACCAACTTTCCATAGATTGGTTTTATGAGTTTAGATCTACTATTTTGATTTCTAATAGCTCAACCAAACACTTTGATGGCCCGTTTGGTTTGATGGTGTCACCACTGTTCGACTAGATTTGAGTTATAATAAATTGTTTGGTAGCTTTTATAAGGAAAAAGTAATGTAATTGTTTTAAAAAAATCATTCCCTGCTATATTTAGGACTTTTGCTCCATTCCATCTGACACATAAATGTCACCAACACAACTAGTCTCTTTTTTCTATCTTCTTTATCTTTTTGTTATAAATTTTTTATTTCAAATAATTAAATATTTTTAATTAAATATATAAATTAAATAATTATTAATTTTCTCTCTCCTACTTTTCTTTCGAACAATTCTCAAATCCAAATCCAATTCTAAACCCACTTACAAACGAAACGGGCCTTGAATTGATTTCATTGGCATTCCTTGGTTTTTATACTCGTCAAACAAACGACTCCTTATTGATTGTTGCTGTTATCGGTCTTTGTGATGTTAGGGTATTAAGGGAAATTTGATCAAATATTTCCTTATATTTTTAGTATATATATATAATTTGGAACATATTAAAATGGAAAAGGTAGAATAATGTTACACAGGGAGTAGTATGTTTTTGGCCTAGTACGACGTCGTATGGAGCAAACATGTCCATTGTCCAAGAAGACGAACACATATATAAACTAGTTAAACTCCCTCCTTATCTTTCCAACCACATTAACAAACATGTCATCACCACTACCCTCATCCTGCTTCTCTTCAACATCCATAATAAACCACACTCCTAAAACCCCATTTTCAAAACCCTTTTTCACCGCATTATCTCCATCATTTAAACCCATAAACTCAATCAAATTTGCCCCATCAAGAAACCCCAACAGCTTTGTTTGTAATAGTTCATCTACTGCTTCATCACCCACCACCAATTATGAGGTACTATTTTACTATCAAGATTTTTTTTTTTTTTTTTTTTTTTATTTATTTATTATTATTATTATTATTATTATTTTAATTTGAAGTATGTGCATCAGAATTAGGATTAAAAATGTTGGATTTATTAGTAAGAAGTTTATAGAAGGGATTTATTTTTACTACACCAAAAACATTACTAATGAGAGGTCTAGAGTTCAATTCCTGCTACGTGCAAATAACTCTGAAGTGGTCTCGCCAGCTTTCTCGAAAAAAGGGAGGGTTCTACCGGTTTAAATTGGCCAGAGCTCTAGTAAAAATTCTGGTTTTGGCCCTCCTAGATTTAAGTTTATATATTTTGGCCCTCCCAAGAAGAAGCTTGAAGCTCCGTTACAACCCCTTGGATTAGTCGGCTAAAAGGTCGGAAACCATGGTTACCCAAAAAATTAATTAAGGGGTGTATGGAATTGCTTATTAGAACTGTTTATTTGGTTTTGATAAGCAATTTGGACTTTGATAGAAGAAGACAGCTGAAATGAGGCCAAATAAGCAGTTTGGAAGTTGCGTATATAGACTGCTTACTATTATACCTATTTAAGTTCTGCAATAAGCACAATTGGCGAACACGAAAGGAATTATTGCATCTGTTATGACATAAGCAAATCAGAGTCTGTCTTCTGCATTTGATTTTACAGTGATTATCTGATATTTAGTTATTAGTTTTTGAAACTATTAGTTAAAGAGTAGTTGCGACAAGATTTTTTTTAGAACGGCTAGTTAGTAGTTAGTGATTCGAGTCGTACATCCAAGCGGTTCCTCAAACCTTCGCCTTTGGGGAATAAACCCCACTCCTTTTTTTTTCCGCTTCGCCTAGGAGGAAAACCCCATTGGCAAGCCTCGAACCCGAGACCTCCAAGGGAAACAACCCCCCAAGGTTACCCCTGGGTGGCCACTTGATCTAGACCAAGTGGTTGAGTAGTTGCGACAAGATTAATTATATGATTAAAATGTCACTCTCTAGATAATCAGAATATTCAAAGAACTGAAACGTGTGATTATCAGATCATCACAACGTCAAACAGCGAAAGCATGTCCACACACTATCCCATGTATGCATTGCAGCTGATTTATGATTTTAATTATTCCAAATCCAATAATCACTTTCATAAAGCCATGCCAAACACCCCGTCAGAAGGTCAAAGGTGTATAAACGATCAAAATTTTGAATTATCGAAACGATTCTCATCAGTCTTGAAGTTAAAACGTTTTCATTTAACTATTGAAAGTTAAACTTTGATTCTGTTGCGACGAATAATGTACAACGTAACTTTTGTGAACTCAATACAGTTTAATAGTTGGTCACACTCTCATACATTTGACAGTTTTCTGATGGTTCAGAGGAGGTAGAGTTAAGATTGTTTATTGGAGATGACAGCATTCAGAGCTCGAAAGACGTATTTGTTGATGCTGATGAGAAGTTCTTGACGATTAAAACAAAGCATAATGGGTCATTTAGAACTGCATTGGAACTTAGCTTGTATGAGAAGATAAAGCCAGCTGAAACAATATGGTACGTCCTCATCTTCTGAAAATCCATGCTCGAAGACGTTAAATAGTTCCCGATGTTGTGTACTAATGACAAAGTTCATGAGCGTGTAGGTTGTTAGATGATGATCAACTTGTTCTAAATATGAAGAAGCAAGATCCGGAAGTGAAATGGCCCGATATCACAGAAACATGGGAGTCACTTACTGTTGGAGTTATGCAACTTTTAAAAGGGACGTCGGTTTATTTAGTTGGGGAGTCATCAGAAATCAACTCTATAGTATCTCGAGAGCTCGCAGTTGGCCTTGGGTACGTTCTACTATTAAAATTGCTTGTACTTTTTTGGTAAGTTCTAACTTTAAAATTACTGGTTTGCCCTTTTTGTGTGCTATTCAGGTATACGCCACTCAACACAGAAGAGCTACTTGAAACTTTTACCAAGCAAACAGTTGGTTCATGTGAGTGATTTCCCTAATGTTTACTCATATTAATAAGAAGACATCATCAGGATTTTGGGGTTCCTTTCAAATAATAGAATGTGTTTTGAACAAATAAATAGTGCAAGTTAACGAAATCATACTTCTATATATTAACGAGTAATAAACTCTAGTGGTGACTGCAGAAGGGTCAAATGCTGTAGCTGAAGCTGAAAGTGCCATATTGGAAAGTTTAAGTAGGTATGGACTTATCTGTTAAACACTTGATATAATTACTGTTTAACGGATGTCTAAAGATATGACATGATATATATAATCACCGTGCAGTCATATCCGTTCAGTAGTTGCTACAATAGGAGGGAAACATGGGGCTGCTGCAAGAGGTGATCGATGGCGCCATCTTTACTCAGGATTTACCGTCTGGCTGTCACTATCTGAAGCTAAAGGTAATGACTTCTTAGGTCTCATTAGGCTTCTAGAAACAAGATTATTCCGTAACAAACCAAAATAAACCTTGTGTTACTTTTCGCACCCAAGATCCCTAGCCGTTTGTAATAAAAATGAATAAAAGTTATGACCCGTCTGGCTGTCACTATCTGAAGCTAAAGGTAATGACTTCTTAGGTCTCATTAGGCTTCTAGAAACAAGATTATTCCGTAACAAACCAAAAGAAACATTGTGTTACTTTTCGCGCCCAAGATCCCTAGCCGTTTGTAATAAAAATGACAAAAGTTATGACCCGTCTTTGTAAAACACACCTGCAAGGTCTGAAGTACATAGTTCTATGATTGGTTTAGATGAAGCAGAAGCAAAAGAGGAGGCGAGGAGAAACATTCAGAGTGGTGGTCAGGGTTATACCAATGCGGATGTGGTGGTCAAGCTCAGTGGTTGGGACAGCGACTACTCAAAAGCCGTTGCACAGGGTGCATTGAGTGCCCTTAAACAGTTAATCTTGTCGGACAAAAAGCTTCCAGGTGTGTACTTGATGCACATTTCTAATTATATCCATCAAAAGCTTGACTTTTTAACTAGAACAAATGGGATTTTTAGGTAAGAAGGGTCTTTACATACGGCTGGGATGCAGAGGTGATTGGCCGAACATCAAACCTCCAGGGTGGGACCCAGCATCTGGTCAGGGTGCCGCCTAGCCCTATATTACATTCAACATCGAAAAGAGGCCTTTGATCATACAATTTTCCTCTTGTATTTTTTTGTGGTGATGTATTTCAGGATTTATAATGCTAAAATTTAATCCTATATGTTTACACAATGTCTTAAAATTTAATCTCCTGGTCTTGTGCATACAGATTGCTCTCAGCGTTCGCTGGCATCTAGAAAACACTTAAACTGATTTTTTACAATTTATTGATCAAGGAGTTTCAAAATATATATAAATAACAAAGTACATTCTGAATTCGTACCAAGCTTTGATCTATGTGTGTTTGTGAAATCGCTAAAGTAAAGTAAAGTAACTCCCAATACCATTTTCCACAGGTTATGGGTCCCAATACCGTCTTCCACGGTGTATGGGGGAGGTTGAGACGTAGACAACCTTACCCCTACCTAAGGTAGAGAGGCTGAAGGTAGAAAAAGACCTCCGGCCTTGCAAGGGGTGAGGATCGAACCCTCGACCTCTGTCTCCAGAGGTAAGGGTGTTAACCACTTGAAATCGCTAATGTGCAAATTAATAATGTGTTTTCGATTCACTACAAAAAACACTCGGGAGGTAATTACTAATTTACCAAGTGAAACTACTAATTAAGTTCATATCATTGACTGATACATACATTCAAACCATGCACTACAACCAAACAAGAAAATAAAAAATAAAAAAGAAAAAAAAAACCCGATAAGTATTACCTTGTTGACAGCCAGGTCTAACCGGATATCACCGGGTCTAACCGGGTCATGGCTGGATATAACCGGGTTTCGGCCGGATATAACCAAATATCAAAATAATACCAAATATCAAAATAATAATAATAATAATAAAATAGCCGGACCTAGCCGGGTCTTTGGCGGATATAGCTGGGTTTTATGCGGATATACTGGGAAGTGCGCATAGCGGCTAGAAAGGTCGCTCATTCTAGTCTATAAGCCACTATCTTTCTACTTATACGAACTTGTTAATTTGTTGTTATATATGTATGGTATACGACGTTTTTGTCTTTTCTGAAATGATGATCTTTATACAAAAATGAAGAATTTAAACCGTCTTTAAAATGGTTTAGCCAAATAATACTAGTAAACCATCGTTATTATCCGCGGATAATCTAAAGTAAACAATAACACCAAATAATCCCTTTATCTTTTTCATCTTCCTGTTATATATAAGCAATGTGTGATGTGTGATTTATTCGTTCTTAGTTAGTTAATTGGCATTTCGTAATTTTTGTACATTTTCATTTCTCAGTTAATCATACCAAATACAAGAAATGTTATTTTTCTCTTTTCTCTCTTTAATTTCTCTATCATTACCAAACAGTAGAAATTACTATAATTCTCAACCTATTTCAATTCTCCTTATTTTTTTTTTCTGATTCATTTTATTTCTCTGAATTTCTCTCTACTAAATGTGCCCATGTTAATCATAAGGTAAGCCAAGTAAGGGGGCGTTTGTTTAAGCTTATATGCTTTCGGCTTATATTTCATACATTTTTTGGGCTTATTTGAAAACTAATGATCTTAATAAGTTTATTATTAGAAGAGGGATCAAAAGAGGACTAGCGGGCAGCTTGTTGCCGCTGTTGCCGTTTCAGTGTAAAGCTTTTCCAAAATTTAAAGAAAAGAAGATGAAATGTTTATCATTAAAAAAAAAAAAGGACCTAGATGAAGTTACACACAAGGTTTATTTTGATGTTGAGGTTGCTGGAAAGCCCATTGGTATGTTTTTTCATCTCTACATTTTTTTATACATTTGTAATTCGAAATGTGTTTGCTTTATCAAGATGATTGCACATTTAGAGTCTAGATCAAGAACATTTGTCGTGATGGTTTATATCTATAGGCCGGCTAGCTTCCGTGATAAAAGTTGTCCTTCTTTAATCTTTGCATCTCCCTCGCCTATACGACACCTGATCATACACACATCATCAGAATACTCGTGAGAAAGAAGCACTTGCTGTGACAGTTGCAATGAAGTAGGGGACCACTAACCCAATTGGAAGGTATTGCTCATTTATCTCATGTTGTCATATTGAACACGTACTGTCATTGTTTTTCAGAATCTATATGTGAGCATTCTTGGACCACACGTAATGCAACTCTTGAAATTTTTGATTCATATATCCCCAATTAAATGGGGCATACTCACTGGGTTGAGAAATGCTTTTCTGGTACAAGAGTTATGCACGAGTGTGTCTGATGTTGTAGTTTTAACCCATTTTATATATGAATATGTTGCTTTAGGTTGGATTTTATATAAATCAAATCTGTAAAATAGAGAAATGGCTTAAATGGAAATGAGTAAAATAGAGAAATGTTAAGTTTGTAATCGCAGACTTCCTACGCATTGAAAGTGGCAATCAAGAATCGAGTTATACCAACAACCCTTTTGTTCAAGTACTCTTTCTCATCCTTTGTTGAAAAAATTTAACCGCAAACACACACTTCCACTACAAATTACCACCTTATTTTAATGTGAATTTAAGCATGAACCACTAGGTTTATCACCATTGATTTTGTCGTTCCACTGCAAGTTTTTAAAAAAATTACAAACTTAACAAACAACTGGCGACCATCAATTGTTGCAGGAAACGACAATGAGAATAGGAGTATATGTTAAAGGAAACAGTCGAGAGCATTATCATATGTGACTATAGAAGCAGCCCCTTAATTCTATTTATCATTTTAAGACCCAAACTTAGTTCAGTTTTTGTCGCATTTTGTTTTATATTAATAGTGGCCTCTATAATTCGATATGTAATAAGCTGATGTTGTTTGTTCATTTTTCAGGCCGAGTATTGGTTTGACTAACGTTAGAGACTAATTTGTGTTTCGTAATAAAGAGGTAGTCAATCAAACTTATCTTAAAATCAATTAGTCCAAGTTGTAGAGACTTTATGTCATTGATTATTGCCTTTTTGGTCACAAAAAGCATAGCTCCACCATGTTTTTAAATGTGCATCTAACCCTATTCAGTAGATTAGATATACCACTTGTATGACACGAAAATTAAAAGAATTGGAATACTTTTGTGTTATCAGTAAACACAGCTGTAGTTTGTTTTAAGATTTCTTGCAACAAATTGGTAATCAATGAAAATGTTTGTTGTTGTTTTGAAAGTCCAAACACATATTTCTTCTATCAAGTATGTGGCCGTCGATAGATTACTTAAATGTTTTATGATACCTGCAGATATCAATTGCTTATAAAATATTTAGTTTTATGATGCATGTAAATTGTGCAATATTTAACATAGCAAAACTTATTTTGCTTTTGTATTTACATGCTCTGCTGCAACGCGCAGGCTTTCAATCCTCAAAGCCATTTGATGAAAATGGAACAAAATGTGGTGATTTGATCTTTTTATCATTAGAAAAAATATGATCTGTATAGATCTCAGCTCACAACATACATGGAAATTTGTAACTACAATATGTGTAATTTACATTCAATTTTGTAGTTACATATTGCAGAGTCTGTAGTCGATAAGAGAAAGCGTGCCTAATTTAAAATTGTTAGTACAAAACTAGTTATTGACATTGAAATATTAATTTATTTAATGTATCCGGAGGCCACCCAAATATCCAACTTTTTTCATTAAGGTCGTTCATCTATTATAACTAACTTATAGGCTACCGAAATGCGTATTTGTTTTCGTTTTTACCAACTCTGGTGACCTTCGTTGTCGAAACTTTATAAAATTTAAGAATAAAGGTAATCTTAACATATCAAAACAATACCAATACGACTCTGAATGTGAAATGTCACTTATACCTTTCTAAACTGACTTTGGTTAAATAAGAATGCACTCAAACGAATAATAAACCTGGTATTTTACATTTCAACTAGTACTTTTATTGCTTAGATATGTTAAGGTTAGCATTATTCTTATTATTTCATAAATTTTCGACAAAAAGATTTTAGAATTGGCATAAATGAAAGCAAATACAAACCTAGGTGGCCTATAAGTTAGTTTTAATAATTTAACGGCCTAAAAAAATGAATACTTTGGTGGCCTACACATTTATTACCCTTATATTTAAAACGCATGCCTTTCATTGAAAGAGTTTTACATCCACGAGAGGGATTTGCTTTGGATTTGATTTGCTGATGAACTAGTTTTTTGTGCTTTTAGTAAGTTGCATACTTTTGAATTACCATGGTCAAACAAACATATGAGACCATTGTTTTTGAAAATATACTTGAGAATTTACTCTTAGTTAAATCAAGGAACAGGATAGTTAATTGTATGCTTGGTGTCATAACTACCTCAAAAGTAAAATAAATGAATTAGCATAAAAACATGTTTTGGACAACCAATTTACTCATATCAGCTACTAACAATATTCCATGTTCTGAAGTTTAAATAATTACACAAAACACGAAGTCAGCAATTTATAAGACCCTATATATAGTCTCTCTAACTATACTGCTTAAGAAAACTCACCCCAAATCGTTTAGCTAGAACCATGTCACTGGTGTCACAAACTAACCAAATACGGAAGACCAACGATGCAAGTAATAGTCCTGACAACGAAAAGAAGGTCCGGATGTCAGAGTTGGAGAAGATGAGGAGAGGCGGGTTTTGGTTCCGGAAATGGAGTCTAGTCGACATGACTACGCTTTGCTGGATGGTGGGCATACATGTGTTGGCTGCGAGTGCACTTTTCGTGTTTGATTGGGGCGCACTTGTTGTTGCTACCGGCTTAGGATTTTGGACAGGAATTGGTATTACTCTAGGTTATCATAGACTTCTTACTCACCAGAGTTTCAAGACTCGTAAATGGCTCGAATATTCCTTAGTTTACTGTGGTTTACATGCATGCCAGGTATTGTGGCTATATCACTATATGCATATGTATGCATGTTTAATTTGTTGTCCCTTGTAACCTCGTTAGTACAAAAGCTTTAAGAGTTCCTAAACAAAGTACAAATTTTAGCTTTTTCTAGCTTTAGGTGTTTTCTTTCCCAGCGGTTAAATTATAACAGCACCTAACGAGTAACTAGCATATTGCGAAAGAGGTTACCACACCAATCTTACAATCTAGGTATGAACAGGCTCCTATCGGGATCTAACCATTTTATAATACTTTTCGAGTACCGATCCTTAATCCAGATGTCGGACATGGGCACCTTATCTAGCACCCTTTGAACTGAAGTTGAAGAAACTCTCTGCACATATTAATCTCTCTATTTCCAAATGAACGCATTTGTGATTTCTGCGTTTAGATGTCAGTGATGTCACACTTCAAAACAAACTAAACTGCCGTCAGTTATAATTTTTCATACGGTTTCTAATGTCTTTAGCGATTACTAAATTCCAATGACTAATCATCTTGATCAAATTTCTTTCAGTTTTACTTGATACTTTCCTAAATTTAAATTGCAGAGAGACCCAATATCTTGGGTGAGCACACATAAGAAGCACCATAAATATACTGAAACAGATAGAGACCCTCATTCGCCAAATGAAGGCTTTTGGTTTAGTCATATGGGCTGGTTGTGCTACAACGACTACATTATTGCAAAGGTGATTACATGTTTCCATGTATATTACTAGTTTAATGACATCATATCTTTACTTTTGTTAATAATATTGTCGTAACCTTTGATATGAAAATGATCAAATTAGTGTGGAGAAAGCTCAAATGTACCCGAGCTAAAGGTGCAATGGTTCTATAGGTTTCTTCACTCCACATACTTTTGGCATCCAAGTGCACTCGCAGTACTACTATATCACTATGGAGGGTTTCCCTACTTGGCTTGGGGACTGGTATGAACTTTATTGTTGTCATATATAATCTTGCTTGATTATGTCTGCGCATAAAATGGATAATTAATCAAGCGATAATACATAAGGACGTCATGCAACTATTGAAACTACTTTATCTATCTCAGTTTAGTTTATTCCAAATCTCACAAAAAAAATGGCGGATGACAATCATCTCCTATAAATTTTGGAAAGAAAACTATTACAGTTTGTGTACCCCGTTTTGTTCATAACAAATCTGTTAAAGCTGGTGGATGACGATGATATATAACCTATAATTTTGAAAAACAATAAGTAACACACATGGTTACTTTTGTGTGTTGTATCGTTGTAAAACTAAAACTTAATTATTCTCAAATTCAGTAGTTGACTAGTTTCATCCTCACATTAGGTAGGTGACATTACTGAAAAGTCAAATAGTTGAGTATCATCCTCACATTATCTCATGAAATAACGATGTCAATGATATCATTTAGGGTGCACGAATAGTGGTTGTTTGTCAGATCGCATTTGTTGTACAATCAGTTGGCCATATATGGGGCGAGAGGACTTGGAACACTCGTGATACTTCTACCAATAACAGGTTTGTTGCTCCCACAAACACTACGAAAAATTTGCGGGCTTGCAAATCTTTCCCTACACGCCTTAAGAAATTATATCCATATGAAACGTGTAAAAGATGTTAACACCTATAAGGAAAATTATTAAAAATCTCTTAAAAGTTCTACTTCTGTAATTGTATACAACAGAATGGTATATAAGCATTTTAGACAAGATTCCTTTTCATATGTATAAGCTAAATGCCCAGTGCGTATAGACAAATAATTTCTTTTCATACGATTTAGACAAAACTGTATAAATTTCGGTGCTTATAAATAAAATCCTAGTAAGTTTAATTGAACGCTAAAAATAAAACTACACATTTTTTATGATGTTGGAAAAACATTGCAAATCTTATACTTATTGACTGATGAAACAGGTGGACCGGTATGTTTGCTCTGGGGGAAGGATGGCATAACAATCACCATGCATTCCCAAATTCTGCTCGACATGGATTAGAATGGTGGCAGTTCGACTTGACATGGGAGCTGATCAAGTTTCTTGAGCTGGTTGGATTAGCAACAGATGTTAAGTTACCTACTGAAGCTGAGAAAAAGAGAATGAAGACATTGTTGAGGGCTCCAACCAAACCGGCAAAATGATGGTTATTTAGTTAAGTTTCCCTTTGGTTCAAGATTTACCGATGAATATTTAATTTATGTTCGCTTGCATATGCACCTGTAGCATGTACGTTCGTCCAGTATTTTATACACTTTCTGTTTTAGTTTTTTTTCTGATGTGGTTTCTATAAGTTATCTGCGTGTTATTTAACTGCGACGAATTTGTCAAAATCGTATTGTTGTGTGATATTTTGAAGGAATTTGAAAAACATATCACTTAATTAGTGCTATATATGTCAATCCTTCCGATTAACATGTATGCATGTTCACTTATATGTAACTCATAAGTGCCGTCTACATGTGGTCATATATGTGCCAAATAATGTGTTTTCGGATGATTAGAGTCATGAAACTAGGGGGGATTAATATATGATCTATCAACTCTTATTCCATATACCTGCATCATTGAAATTGATAGTCGAGAACATAGGTTTCATATATATTTATAAAAATACTAGACCACCACGCAAATTATCTGTATGACCCTTAGATCAACAATCAATCGGTTGGTGGGATTTAAAGAGTAACTTTGGTCTAGCTAGACGAATACATGATTTGGTAAAAGGCTTCGTATATACTTGTGCTTTCAAGAGAAAGTAGGAGTGGAAACTTAAATCGACAGCATTATACATCACTGCAGATGAATAAGGGTTGGTTATCAAATTGTGCACCAACGTTTTTTTTTTTCTTTTCTTACTGGCTTGTGTCTTTTCACAAAAGGAAATGATATTCAATCTACAATAACGTGCACGTATGATCGATAAGTTGGAGAAGACGTCTCTTTTATTTATGGAGTTGAAATACCATGAAACCAATATGTATGATTATCAGTCTCATGAGAAAAGCTACCAACTTGTGTAATTGTGTATTTGCGTTCATAAGTTTATTGCTATGATCATAAAGTGAAGCGCCAAACTATATCCTACGATGGCATGAAGAAGCTTGAATGCACATAATAATTAAAAAAAAAAAAAAAAAAAAAAAAAAAAAAAAAAAAAAAAAAAAAAAAAAGGTTCAAAACTTATTTTTATCTTAACAGCCACCTGGGATTTTCACATTATCGATCATTGTTGCCTTTCGGAAGCAACAATTTACACTTTTGAATATCATTATATGTTGGATGGAAAATCATATGTTAGGTGGATTACCTGATCAACCACGAGCACACCATCGATTTTCTGTACCATATGTCGGACTAGACATCTACAACCGGGCTGTAGGATCTACCTTAAACATAGCATATATGTTATACTAAACCTCTACAACACTTGTTGATCTGGGAGATAGCACCTAGAAGCACTTGAATGCCATATTATACATAACTCAACTGTTAAATACAACCGATCAAACTTTAAAGGTCATCTGTTTGGCCTAACCAAAAAAAAAAAACATATAAATCGAAAAAACTAGGGACCGCAATATTTCACATACAAGATAAACAGTATATATCAGTATGATAACTTGTCTTTTGAAATCACATGAAACGTATATCCATGACCTAATAGTTTTAGTTTTACACTAGTATTTTACCTGTGCAAAAAATATCTGTTATTACTTACAGGTGAGTTTTGTCCTCTAGATCGAGTTGAAAAGGCTGCTTCAATTCATCAGATCACTTACAGCTAATAAACAAGCTAACTTAAATGCGTATACAGACCAACATATTTTCCTATGTCCAATCAACTAGTTTCAGCCGACTCGATTAGCTACTTTGTCGAACAACCTTCTCAACGATAGCTATTTTGCACTCACTTGCGTGTAGGGGTCATAACCTCAGAAGTATTTACATGACCTAAACCAATGAACCGCATATCTCTCCTGCTATGCATTATAACAAATAGATGGTAAATATTATATTATAGAAGACAGGTTAACGAAGATTGTTTCTATTTAGCATAAAGGGCTGAACAATTGATATAAAGCTTGATCACAGAAAAACATAGAACTCAAAGGGGTCAAACAAGTTTTCAAGTCATATACGTCAAATACCATAAGACTAAGCGTAATGATGAGCATACATGACCGCTGTCACTACTATCAAATCATCATCAACTCAACTCTCTCTCTACAACCTTTTTCATGACTAAGTTAGTATAATAAGGCGACCGCGTATACCCCACAAAAAACAATTTAATAAACACACTCACACAACAAAGGTAAGGACTTGGTAATCTAAACGACTGAGTTATGCACAGTTTGATCCATGACCAGGACCAGACCTAGTCCTGTAATGCGGGGATGCGTCCATGTGGTAGTGTGGTTGGGTGACCGAGCTTCACGACCATCCATTATGGATGGTCTAACGTTTAATGTCATTATCTTAGTGAACATTAGTAAAACTTATTAAATATTCAGAGCCAGGGACACTTGATTAATATATTATTGTCATAAGATCATTAACTAATATCCCTTTAATCAACTAAGTCATATGAAACAAACCAGAAGATCAGACGGCCTAAATGACAACAATCAAAGACTTGAAGCTAGAAAAGAAATGCTGCATCAAATGAGGCTTACTCACAACCTTTCATATACATCCAGGAGAAAAGTCGTTACCACATAACAATCCGAAAGCACCCAAGTCACTAGTTTATGAAACAAGATCATTACTAGAACAAAAACATCAATCTACTTAAATCATCCAGCAGTTGCATCAAAGATCCCAAAACAAAGAAACATCAAGACGATCATGACATTTTAAGCTTTTTTAACTGTTGCAAACTTCTTGCACTTCCTTCACATCTGACACGCTTGCAGAGTTGGGAGTCTTCTGCAGAAAAACGACGACCAAAAATGAGACAATGCGTTAAAGATCAATATCTTGACTCATTTGAATGTAAAAGAGCCAGTATTAGCTTATGTTATTTACATTGACAGGAGCGAAATTTATTTAGAAAATAACTGTACACATAGAACCATGTAAAAAAATCACCCAATTGTATCTTAATGCATAAAGCACTCAAAAGGCTAGACTGATATAGAAAACAATAAACTTTGTGTTCAGATATGACACATCGATGTTTGTGAGTTTATCAAATCTATATATATATTTCATGTTCCGTTATGTAGCAAAAAATCACATGCAAGATTTTAAAATTTTAATCACATTTGACCCATTGTACAGATGGACACACGATTGATGGAAAGATGATTGAAACAGACCTTGGTCTGGAGGACGGATATTGTAGACCTCAGGATCTGATCCCCGACTACTGATCTCAGTTTCCTAATAAACTCGTCCCTGTTTATCTTCTTGGCCTGCAAAAATCACTACAAAGGTGAGATTTTTACACAAGACAGTATATAATTTAAAAAGGTTACTTACTCTAAAGGATTCATAGAACACATGTAGTAATCTCATATCATTTGGAGCTACTTTATCAGAAACAGCTTCAAACAGCTTAGAGAAAGACATCCATGGTGATTTAGGCTCCCTGAGTGTGCTCGAACCAACACTTGGACCCTTTTCTAAAGGTGAGACGTTCATATCTTCCACTTGAGGGCAGTTTTTCCCCTGAATTACAATAATATGTAACATTATGTTAGAAATCTCAAATGCCTTCTTTAGGAAATCCTTCAAAAAAAAAGTTCAAGTGATCAAACTAAATGAGTAGTACCATTTTGCTTGAAGATGAACCTGGGAGTGAGGTGACTCTTGACGTGTCCACCTTGTTATCTTCAGCATCTTGTATCCCTGGCAATAAAATAGTGAAAAGAAGTTTAAAGATAATAGAGCTAAAGCCTATTTCATGTATAGTAGAAGAGTATGAATTACAACCTTTGATTGTCGGAGACATCTTGAAACTAACTACACATTCAGGGAAGATGTGTGTGTTCATATTCATGTTCCAAATTACATAATTATTGGGAGTTTGAAAATCATCAACACCACTATCAAAGCACGGATCACTTGGATGAAACTGTTTTGACCCAGATTGAATCAATTCTACATTCCCCAAGATCACACGACATAATACCATATGTCGGAGCCCTTTTTCGTCAACATCATTTATTTCAGTTCTGTAACAAGTGCATAAACATAATATCGTCATAACTACGTATGCCCCATTGAAATGCTTAAAACATCCTAAAACCAACTCTTTTTAATTAAAACTCTTTAATCATATAGTTTTTCAACTTGCATTAAAAGAAGTGAAGTATATGCTTGAAAACATCCTAAATCCTATTATTTTAGTAAATATATTACTCTTTGAAAAACATAGTATTCTACTGTCATTTAAAAGTATCTATAAAAATTCTAAAAGGTAAGAAAGGAAAGGAACATAACATGTTTATTCATACCTGCTATGGGCAGAATGAACCGCGGAAAAGTGAACTCCATAGCCATACCTCCCAAGCTTTGGTCCATTATTCCCGTAAAACATAACACCAGACGGTGCACCCCCAACAGCTGCAAACCACGCATACTGCACATTAGCAGTTCCTCGTAGCTTTTGGGTGATTTCAACCTGCTGCTGAAAAAGTTCCAGCCTCGCTTCCATTAAGCCGCTTGAGCATTTCTTAACTTCGAGAACGTCAACTTTCAAATCATTGCTTAGACACGCAATAAACATATTTCTAGCAGTATCTACATCCACGGTCCCACATCTAGTTTCGAAAATCGGGGATGCGCACTCATCGCTCTTTTGCTTTTTCTCAACAGGAGGATCTTGATCAACTTTGGTGCGTTTAACATTCGACTCTCCCACACATTCTTCAACTTTATTGTTGTTCAAACCGTTGACCTCAATCTCCAAGTGCAAATTAATCTCAGGGGTCACAGAAGACTCCCCAAAATCTAAATCTTTACGCGCCTCGTATTCATGATTCCCATGACAGCTAGAATATAATTCGGGAAAAACACAACTACCGGCGTCATCTATCCAAGCAATTGGCTTCTGGGCACCAGTTTTCAAATCAACATGCATCATGTTCAAAATGTCTAGCATGAAATGGAATCCATTACCCTTGACTTCAATTGATGTCCGTTTTGACCGAAAGTCATCTTTAACCAGCTCAATTACTTCCGGTGAAAAATCAACCCACTGTCCATCTAGAGAAAACAGCAATCGTTGTGGCAATCCACTCTTCTTAAAATTGGCATAGTTTTTTAGTACAGTTTTCCTGGAGCATGAACATTTGTTTTTGCTCTCGTTTGCTCTTTTTCTTTTTCCAAGTTTGTTCAAAGCCGACCTCGCAACCGACGACTTGTTAGTACCACCTATCTGAGCTTTGCACTGGGTTACTATTTTCCTCCTTGGATCAACTAAAATCCTACGACCATTTGTTGACACTTTCACGATCTTTGATGACATTTTATCCACAAAGTTAACTTTTATATACACAAGTTAGCCTAAAAGTTAAAATTCCGGGGTGATGTACATTCTACTAAAACTATATTCTACAGAAATTGCATGTCCTGCGGAAAAGTTGATATAAAAGAAAACATATTAATTATTGTTAGCTCTAAAATACTTCTCACAAAAAATAAATTAAACATGAAAGTTACGTAAAAAAAAACAAAGATGATGAATGTTTATAAAACATAAATCATGTACTTTTGTAAAAGAGATAATCACAATAACTAGTAAGAGCATACCATGTTGAAAATTGAGCTTCGGTTCGCTATTGTTAGACCATATCCCTGTCATCGCTTGAAGTCGACAAATTTCTAATACTATCATATAGTAATTACAGCTCTATTCAAGACTACACTAAAGAACAAGTGTCTCATCAGAAACTTATTAAATAAGTAAATAAATAACACACAACATAACAACAATAGATTTTTCTCTATGACAATATTCCACATGTAATAACTGGGCAACATAGGTTACGCATTTTATCCTCAAACCAAAATGAAAGAGTTCCATTATGCACAATAGATAGGTGAAACTTGAAACGTTTTCGAAGTAAGTTACCAAAAATATCCATATCAAATACAAAATTCTGAGACTTCATTCATTTCCATAAAATCAATAGCACGCTCTTTTTGCAACTTAGGATTTAGGAATGATTTGCTGTCAAAGCATATAAAACGTGTAATAAGTTTAAATCGTCAAAAACCATGAAAATCTTCTACCAGTCATAGCATTGACTTTTGCAATTTAACTTTAGGGTCTTATCAAAGTTCCTATACTTGCATTTGCTCCTTATGTAGCAATTTACGTGATACTGAATATCCACAACCCTTTGGGCAGAAAGACATACATTCATATAGAGCAAAACTATTCAATGCCCTAAGAATCTAAGAATTCCACTTAAAACATATATGTTCTCCAATAACAGTTGTCAAGAAACATACAAGTAATATCACAAGGATCATGCAGCAGTAATATCATTCATCATCATCGAAACAAAATACTCATCAGGTTCACTAGTTAAAACCGCTCCCTTCATAACTTTTGTACTTCCACTCTATGTGTTGCACAAAACTTTCTTATTTTTATTATGCATCACACATACTCCACATCTATATAAACTTACTGACATTCATATCAAACAAAACGAATCAAGATAGCCCTTCTAAAATATCTACAGACAAACACACGCACTTAACATTTGTCATAAGGGCACACACGTAGCTGCATTAAATACCCTAGGCTTTGCATTTAAAAATTGTTCTTTAAAAATTTCGATGATTTGTCTAGAAAACATACGAACGTGTTTTCATACATCTCCAAGAGAGCCATATTCAAACAATAGTAGCAAGAAACATACAAAAAGCATTGACACATGCATTGATTATTATCGAACATATGAAGTAATTACCAAACATACAAACTATTCTCATTTTGCACGCAAGGTACACAATTTGTTAGAAAAACCAGTCTTCTATATATAGTACATGTCAGATACAATAATTCTGATACTATATTTGAATTTATCAAATCAAAACCATATTGTATTCAGCAAACAACAAGTATGATTAGACAAGACTCGGCATTCAGATCAATATACGTTGCAGTTTTTTCCAAAAGCACCAAATAACATATATATAATCTAACACTAATATCATCACGATTCAAAACAAAATCCTAAACACCTTCGCAGTTCAAACCATTCCCTTCACATACTTCTAATACTTCCACTCCCTCTCAATGTCGGAAAAACGCATCACACAATAACATATTGCATATCCATGTTAGATTTCCACGACAAACTTCTTTGATCACAAATATATCAAACATAAATATTTCAATATACCTCCATGTAGTAATCATAACATCTTGAGGGCAAAAGTTCGAATGCTTTTATGACCCTTAGATTCCACTCCAAACACATACATTCATTCATAATTGCAAAAACATATACTCTGTATCATCATTCATACATCACCAATAACACTAGTTACTAACACGTAATTGAAATTCTCATATGACATGTATTCCCTAACAATTAACGATATACTTGCCTTATTATCATACTTATTACAAAACACCATTACGTAACATAACCGCTTTCCTCAATTGCGCCCTAACGGCACACACTTAACAAGCATTCATTACGCAAACATACCACTTGAAACATATACATTCGCCTGATAACTTCAACACTTGTTATCTAAACATGCAATTAAAAAGTTCTCAATTACATATGAAAAATAATCCTTAGACGGCACAAATTTAAAAAGCATTCATTGCCCTAACATACCACTAGAAACACATACGTTCTCTTTCCTAATATTTTCGAAACTTCCTCAAATTCACATATGTTTACTCATGCATCTCCGAAACCACTATTTACAAACATACATTCACAAACATGCAATTCAAAATTCTCGCAAGTAAATTATTCACAAAGAATTGACCTGAATCAGCTTTTTTAAATACATAGTAAACGAACGCAAATATTTTACAACAGGGTTACGATAAAAAACCATATCGGTGTTTCTCACTTGCGCACGATAACGGTTTTTCTCACTTGCGCCCTAACGGCATTTAAACCATTCATTACCCAAACATACCACTCAAAACATATATGTTGTCCAATAATCTCGCCACTTCTTAAAAAAAAAAAAACAAAAACACCACACACACATATGTTTGAACATTTCCATAGAAAACCAGTAAATGAACGAAAACATGCAAATTATTCCCAAAAAATTGAGCTAAATTAGCTTTTCCACATACACAGAAAACAAACAAAAACATTCCATATCACTAATCATAAAGGCTTTTATCACTTGAGCCCTAACGACACACATTTAAATGCACTCCTTACCAAAATATACCACTTGATACATACATATTCTCCAATAATCTCGCCCCTTGTTAACAAACACATAAGTTTATCCATACATATGAACATCTCCAAAAAACCAGTTACAAACATATATTCACAAACACGCAATTCAAAATTCTCCCATGACAAATAAATATTTTTTTAAAACATTTGACCTAATTTGTTTTTTTCTCATCCCCAATTTTTGCAAACACAAAAACCTATCAGTTATTTATTTTATTTTTTTAACGCTAAACATGCAATTCAAAGTTTCTCAATGTCACATATGACAAAACACCATACCAACCATGTTTTTCGAACTTGCGCCCCAATGGCACACATCTAAAAACCATTCATCACCCAAACATACAGCTCGAAACATACACTTTGTCCACTAATCTCGCAACTACTTAAAAACCACATATGTTTGTCTCCAATAAACCATTTACAAACATTTGACCTAAGGGGTTGTTTGTTTAAGCTTATATGTGGGCTTATGAGCTTATTTGATAATTTTCCGGCTTATTTTGAGATTTATGGGCTTATAGAAGTTTATAAATATCATAATAAACTAATATAAGCCCACAAGTCTCGAAATAAGCCGAAACACAAATAAGCTCATAAGCCACATATAAGCTTAAACAAACACCCCCTAAATTGTTATTTCCTCACATAGTTTTTATAAAAATATGTAAACCCCTAATTTCATAAACACAAAAACCCAACTTTTTATATAAAAAAAACAAAACCCTAAACAAATATATAAATTTCACATAAATCCATAACATAAAACTTAAATCCAAACATATAAAAACAATCAATAAACACCGATCTAATAACCAAACACCAAAAACCCTAAAAAAAATAAATCAAAAATTAACTTACCCTAAGTAAAAGAAGAGAAAATCAAATTAACAAAACACAATCATCCATCAATCGGTTCATAATTCAAGCCGTTCGTTCGTCGTCTCTATCAAAAAAGTCTTATTAATTCAAGAGAAGAATAGTAAGAGACGACGACGTTTTGGGGGCGATGACTTTCTTGGTGTTCATCAGGAAAGTAGATATTTTTATTTATATATTTATGTGTGTTTTGTGTGTGTGAATTGGTTGAATTTGTGGTTTTGCTTGGGGAGAAAGGAATTTTTATTTTTTAATTTAAATGAAAATAAAATAAATTAAAAGAAGGTCGGCGAGAAAATGGAATTGGGGGTTCCAAGAAGGGGCGGATGGTATCACATGGGGGAGGGCTAGGGTTGAAAGATAAGCTTGGGAGTCAAGTTGGTATTATTGTCTTGGGTAAATTACATGGTTCGTCCTTAAACTATACCACGTAATCACATTTAGTCCCTTGTTTGGTACTGGAAACTAGGGGTGACAATTCTCGACACGACACGAATCCGACACGAAGTTAAACAAGTTTGGGTTAAGGATAAATAGTTTTGGGTCAAAAAGAGCTCAACCCGTCTAACCTGTTTAATAAACGGGTTGTGTTTGGGTTGAGTTAGTATTAAACAGGTCAACCCGTGAACCCGTTTAAGTATATAAGACTCTAAAAATAAAATATATAACCTGGTTTTTTATGTTTGATGTGGATCAAATGTATTTCGTTATGTATTTAATATGAGTGAATTACGATTATACCTCAGATATCATTGAAATTAACGCTTATAACTCGGAAAATTGTCATATAGTTATTTGTATGTTATTTTTATCATATTTCAGATATGTATATCATTTTTTCATTTAAACTAGTTAAATAAACCAACCACCAACCTTATTCACTGCATGACCCATATCTCGGCGAACATCTCGTGCCCATGCACGGATCTCCTCATAGTGGAGTATCATGAATCCCAAGTCTCTCCCAATGTCCTCTCGTGCCCCCAAGTCTCCAACTCGGGCACGGTCAAACTCCTCTACCCTCCTCAGTAAGTAAAGAATCTCTTGGTCATGAAGCTCTAATCTGTCAGTCACTCTGGTAGGAGGGCATACTATAGAAGGTGGTTCGCTAGGAACAACTGTGGAAGTACCTCCAACCTCGAATGTACTCTGGACTCGGCTACTTTGATGGTGAATAACTGGTGTAGTAGCTGGAGTGAAAGCTCTAGTCATCTTGTCTGAATCTAAGTCTCTGGTCAAAGGGTGCATATACAAAGCAATACCTCTTACGAGGTGGCATCAGTCTGTCTCTGGCTAGAGAGGCCAGTAGGTCTAGAGAAAGGGCTCTGGGCTTCCTAACACTAATCCGGGCTGAGCGGGGAGGAACAATGTCTCATTAGTTGGGTAGTATAAGTGGGGGTATGTAACACCCCCAAAATCTGGTATTGCGGAAGCATTCGGGTCCTGGGGTTCTACTAAATTGGAAATCATAACACAAGGTAATACAGAACGGAATACATACTCCGTTAAAATACATTTAGTTGAATTAAATCAAGTTTACATCAGAGTTTTAAATTTAACAGATAAGCCCAAAAGTTTAATGGTCCCATAAAAACAAGTCATAAAAATGTAAACACTTCGATAAATAGTTTATAACCATCGCCTTGCCAATAATGAGTTGCTTAAACACCTGAGAAAAACATGCTAAAAGTCAGCGAAAAGCTGGTGAGTTCATAGGTTTAAATATAAAGCAGTAGTCGGACCATAAGCAAAGCAGATGAATATAATGTCACTCAAAAGTGGAGTCTATTACGTCAGCACTAAGTTCATGCAACCGAAGCTCGACAATGTGCATGCTCTAGAAGCACGTTAAATAAAGCCCTTGTAAGTGTCTATCCCGTGACACTTGTGTTTCGACATGTTATACGCTCGCATTTGGTCAACCTGGCCAAACCGAACGGGGGTGTCAACCCCAATAGATCTATTTATAGTGTGAAAAACTAGAAGGGGGTTGAATAGTTTTACCGTTTAAAATTCTTTTGCTTTGAATACTTAACGTGATTTCAAAGTTATGCAAACAATAAACAATATATAACAAGTAAATAGAGAAATAAACAATCAAACCACAACACGGATGTTTATAGTGGTTCGGTCTACAAGGACTCTCTTCCTTGCCCTACTCCACTCCTCGAGCCTCTAACTCGAAAGTTATTCTTCACTAAGAAACAAGCTCCCTTCTAGGCGGAGAAAACCTTTACACGTCGCTTACTCTTTTTCCGGTACAAAGCTAGATACCGAGTTCTTTTACAAGGGCACAACCACTCCCGACACTCTAAGTATTTTAAGGACTAAAATACTAACCGGACTCCACTGAGGTATATGAATGATTGGTACAGCAATGATGTGTGACAAACAACTAATTCACACAGTGACTATTCTAACAAGTCTTGCAATAATATGTTGAAGCTTGTAATGCTTTGATCTCTTTGCTACAAAAGAAAGATCGCTAAGAATGAAATATGTAATGGGTTAGTAATGAAAGAATGAATGAATGTTGTTTATGCTAAAAGTGATAAGTAAATAAGAATGAGTGGCTTGCTATTTATAGGCAAAATGATAAAACAGGCCACGGATTGGGCGGAACCAAAATGAGGGTTCCGTCCGTTATGCATTTTGGATCCGCCAGTCCCTGACAGCAAATCTCCAAATATCTTTCCAAATCTAACCAAGATATTATCAAATCTAATTCTTTGCTTGAAGATCTTTCCATGATATTCTCAAAATCTTCAAGATATCTAAAGATCTCAATATGATGTATGCCATGATGTCATTGTACAAATTTCCATTTTAAGAAATAAAATGTAATATGTAAAATGTAAAATGTATGTAACATGTATGTATCATGTATAAACTGGTGATCATGTATGTAGCATGTTATGAGAATTTAAAAGCTTATAACAATATATGTAAAAGACTTAACTTATATTTATGCTTTGCTAAAGATAAAATCTATAATTGTCATTAACAAAATATAGCAAATATCGTAAAATATAAATAACGTTTTTAGACGATATTTGTATTAACAATCTCCCCCTTTTTGTTGATGACAAAACATAAAGTTTATTTTTAAGCAATGGAATAAATAGAGTGCAAGTCTTTTAAAAATATATATTAAACTTGTTTTATGTAAATTTAAAAGCAATTTTGCCATTTTAAATTGTATGAAATATATGATGTATGAGTTTAATATAATCTCCCCCTTTTTGTCAAAACAAAAAGAGGAAATGCAAAGCAGAATGTAGTGAATGGCCCTTGGTCAAAACTCCCCCTAATTTGGAGTGCCAAGTACGATGAGAAATGGATTTTGAGTGCTTATTAGCTCCCCCTTGGACAATACTCCCCTAATTGGAGTGCCAAGTTTATGATGCTTGAATCTACAAAAACAAAGGTTAATGCTATATGAGCTCCCCCTTGATCAATACTCCCCCTTGTTAGGGTGCCAAAGTATATGATTCAATAATGAATGATGCTACAAAAATAAAGGTTAGTGCAGGATTAACTTTGTAACACCCCAACCCGACAAGGGCTAAAATGCTACATTATGGTGACAAATCAGAACGTACAACGCAAGCGGAAGACTTATAAACATAAAAGTTACAAAGGTATTCTAATGATAGCTACTCTATACAAAATAATTTCCAAAACTGAAATACAACTCCAAGCTTAAATCTAACTGAAGATAAATCTAAATTCTAATCCAAAAGAAAACTGTTATCTATCGGCTGGGTAGTCCACTAAGAGCTCCTACGCACTCTTCACTCAAACCCAGCTTCCAACCTAAAACCTGCCGCAGGAAAAGAAATGCGGCTGAGCTTAAAAAGCCCAATGAACAGATATATATAACAACGAATAATCAAACATATATATATATAAAGAAAAAGGAAAACACAAGCTCCTGCTGAAATGGATATCATATGTCAAAAGAATGAGAGATCAAGATCATCTGAACAAATATCATAAGTCAACTGAAATGGAGAAAACAGAATATGGTGCATTGGGGAATAACAGAAGGTATATCAAAATGTATCAAAGGTGTAAAGGTTGTCAGAAATCTACCACGAGCCCAGAAACATATCATATCATAACATCATAATCATAATCTTCATAAGTAACCATAAGTAACATAATGGAGTGATCAGCTCCCAGAATTGTGAAAGGCGTGTATTGCACACAGCACCAGTCACCAGAAATATATCATATAACATAACAGATCAGAACTAGGATGCATCCATACGCCCCTGCAGAAATCATAATCATCGTGGCCATACATATTACATAACAAAAGGGACGGGATTATCAAGTAGGTTCATAATCAAATGGTACATAGCAAAGGTTCATAATCAATGGGTACATAGCAAAGGTTCATAATCAGGGTTAATAAATCAGAAGGGGTGAAAGGATCAAGAGAAACCTTATAAGAAAGGTCAGAATATCTGTACCTTATGCAAATAGACAAACGGATAAAAGGTGGATCACACAGAAACGGAAGGTCACTACTTCTTCACCGAACCTATACAATTTAATAATCACATATTACTTATAAGCTCATTTTAATCAGATTTCATAATTTAGGTTTCTTTCTATTTTTAGAAACTTTTCATTTTAGTAACTTTCCATTTTTAGTAACTTTCCATATTTAGTAAGTTTCCATATTTAGTAACTTTCCGGATTAAGTAACTTTTAATACGACTTCCCAATTTAGTAAAATTTGGTTTAGGGTTCGGGATTATCAAGTAGGTTAAACGTACTCACACTCAAGTCAATACGACATCAACAAGACACACCCGATATAATAGAACATACATTAGGGCACCAAACACCAAAAGAACACATTTTACACATATGAAATACATGCATACAATTTAACTTATTTTATCACAGAATTAAGCCCACTAAATGAATTTTAAAAACGTATCAGAAGCCCAAACTAAAAATCAAAAACATTCTCACAGAAGCCCACATGTCTTAAGAGTCTACTGGAATTTTTACAGATTTTATTATTAAGTGTACACCCCTTTTTAAAATCGTCTAAGCTAACATGTTCAGATTCGGATCTGCAAATACACTTCAAAAGTATGCACTTAAAAACCTAATCATATGACTTCAGAAAATTCTACGAAAATTCCAAGAGATAGTACACATATGGAATATGATTTCTGTAAATTTGTGGCCTCTAATTTTCTATGGTTTGAAAATGAAAAATCATAGAACCCGACTGAAATACAATTCTGCTAACACAGTTTAACATATCATCACATTAAATTCAGAAAAACAACCAAATCAAACTCAAATTTGTTCAAACCAATTGGAATACTTTCCTAGGACCTTAAAATAGGTTTACAATCAAAAATCCAGTATTAACCACTTATAAAACTCAAGTTACATTGCACACAAATTCAGATTATAAATCTGTCCAGATCAGAATTCCATTTTAGGCCATAGTTAGCACCATTTTAATTATAAATCATGCATACAAGCTTACACCATTCATCCACAACTCATTTAGACATCATATTAACATATTTATGAAATCAAACCCAAGAAACCAAACACCAAATCAGTTTATGTGACTTAAATATTCAAGAACTATTTTAACAAATCACAAACAAGCCCTAATTCGTTTATCCCTTTTTAATCCAATCAACCACGAGATCAATATACATATTATTTTCAGAATTAACTCATCAAAGACATATATACAAACACCTCATATGAATCCTTCAAGATTAAAACCCATTAATTCCATACGACACACCCAAATTCAAGATTATATGTTTTATGATTTCATGTGGCGTTTTTAGGGTTAATGAGTAGCAAAATAAACAATTTAATAAGCGTATTAAGACATGGTATTAATTAGGTTTTTGTGTTGACAAGAATTCAGATTCATGATCATATGTATGTGTCGATTTGAAAAAGAGAAAACAAGAGATTATACCTTACGTTCAACGAGACAAAAGAAAGAGAACAGGAACCCTAGAACTCCAATGATCAAACACCCACGAATTTCCAGTAGCAAAACCCTCGATCCCCTTGTGTTCTTGAGAGAAGAATAAAGCAGCAACTATGTGGTTTATCTTGTTTTAGTCGAATGGAGAAGAGAGGGAGATGAAGACCGGATTTTAGAAGAAAAAAAGGAGGAGCGTGACTAATTTTTGGAAGGTGATAAAGTCCGGCCTTTGATTGAGGGAAATATGGGCTTGATTGAGGGTTCTTATCTTTACTCAATTTGTACAAATCATGTAATACTTGGGCTATATATGGGGCGTATAAGGTTTTAAGACTAGGAAAGGTTTTGTAATTTGTAACAATTATTATTATTATGACTTAGGTTAGTTTATATTAATAACATATAGTTTTAGGTGTTTAATTTTAATGTGTACTTTAATTATAAGGTAATGTTTTCAAATGACATATAGTTAAATTTTTATACTTAGGTTAACATGTATAATGTTCTTGTATAATTACTTGCATGCTCTTATAAATTCAAAAATTTTAGAGGGCAACATGGGAATTTCAAATGAATGAAAATTTAGGGTTTTACAAACTTCCCCTTGATCAATACTCCCCGTTGCTAGGGTACCAACGTATATGATCCAAGGATGAAAAAATGCTACAAGACAAATGTTAGTTGTAAATGTTCCAACCAAGTAATATGTTGCATGAGAATGAGAGCTATAACACAATGGTTCAATCCAAGCATAATAGTTCAACCCATTCAAATAAGTCAACCAAGTATAATAATTCAACCAAATAAGTCAACCAAGTATAATGGTTGAAACCAACCATATAATGCACAAGTAGTGATCACAATCAACACATGAACAACATCAAACACCTTTCATTGAAAATTATTTGTGACCATAGTCACAAATAAAGATGTTACAAAGGAAATAAAAAGGAAAATAACCTATAAAAAAAATCCTAAAAATCCTATAAAAGAAAAAAAAAACAATAGAGAAAATCCTAGCGTCTATTGTGGTGGGTGTGAAAGAGAATTTAGGCGCTCTAGGATGTAGTTCAAAATGAACCGCATTTCGTTTTGTAACTCGTGAACCAAAATGTTGGTTCGTTGAGTTAAGTGGGCGGTCCTCTCACACATGGAACAATCATGTCTAGGAAAGTTGGGAGGAAGGTTTGGTTCATTAGTTGGTGGTGGTGGTGGTGGGTTGTTATTTGATGGTGGAGGTGGTGGAACACAAGTAGGAGACATGATGGATGCAAGCAAAGTGGATTGTAAATTCATTGCTTCATTTATGTACGAATCCACCATGTTTGAGAAGGCGTAGAGGCGATCAAGTTCCTCATTAATTTCGCATTGAGTTTGTGGTTAGTTTATCCACATTGACTCATCAATGGCTTGTAGTGTGGATGTTGGTGAAAAAGGTTGATGTTGATGTTGTTGTGGTGGAGCTTTATCGCGGTAAAGAGGACCATGGATATCCCTATAGATGGGATGGAAGAGAAGTGGTTCTCTTTGTGAAGGTTCTACCTCAAAAGGCATTGGTGGTGGATTGGTGGACCTAGGTGGAAGGTCTTCCAAAGTTTCTAGATAAGGATTTGGTGAGGTTGGTGGAGTTGCAAACAACTTAATGGTTTGGAGTTGGGGTGAATGAGGAGGTGATGGTGATCTTGTTGGTTGAAATTGTGCGGGTGGTGGTGTGGTAGCCACTAGTGTTATGGTAGGTGGTAGAGTGTTTATGATGATGTGGGGTGGTGTTGGAGTTGACAAAGTCAATAAATTCTCATTAGCAATAGGTGAAGAGATGTTCAAAGGTGATGATTCTTCGGATGAAGAATTGAGATTAACAATACAACAAGGTCTGACACTCATTCTTGCTGTCCTTCTATGTGGTCTGGATGTTGAGGAGTTGTTTGATTTGGTCATTGTGAGGGTGAAGGTTGCTTAGAAATGCAGAAATATTGCTTAGGAATGATGGTGAAGATGTGAGAAAAGATCAAACTAAAGCTCCTAATTTATAGACAGTAAGGTTTATGGAAGGGTATGTTTGGATATGATGTTGATCTATAGAAAAATGTTGGTTTCTAATGATTTTGAAGAAGAAAAGGAGCTAGTCATATCATCAAAGTCAATTCATTAAGATGGAGTTGAGTAAGATGAAGAAGATATGCAGGAAATGCAAAGGGTGAGTGGGAAATATAATGATGTGATTGATCCACGGATTGCAAGGAACCAATTTGAGGGTTCCTTGCTTGTTAGAGAAAAGTAACTTGAGTGGAAATTTGAATTTTCAAATTTTGGTGGGAAATTGTGTTCATATTGGTCTAGTATTGCTAAGTTGATTCTAATGTGATGAAGTATCAGTAAATGAGTCCTAATTCAAGAATCAATGATCTAAAGTGCGGGATTGAACGAAGAATTTTAAAATGTGACTATTGATCCGCAGAACCAAACGATAACAAAGGCGAATCCCTATTTTTGGTTCCGCGTGATCCGTTAGGTATATTTTGGCGGCACCAAAATTTTGGACAAACGGAACCATATTTTTGGTTTCGCCATATCCCCCAAGAAGAAAATCGAGACAATGGGCTTTTTTAAGTGCCTGAAACCCGTTCAAATCCCAAATTTTTTCCTAAATCATATGTAATTAATTAGTTATGATTGATTAAAAACAAAAACACAGGTATAAACACATGTTAACATATAGATCAAACCGAGGATTTTGAACTTACTAATAATGGAAGTTTAGCCAAACAGTGGCTTAAACATGGAAAATTGATAACATCAAAGTGTTATCGTCCTGCATGATCAAGTTAGTTCAAGTATTTGTTCAACGATAAGATAATATCCTAGAAACATAACAATTCAACACATCATTGTTTCAAATCGTTTGTACCAAACACTCATTAACCTCACTGCTTGTCAAGTTTCTGTTAATCTTAATTAGCCAACGCCCGATGTTCTTGAACATCCCTCTCGTTTGCCGAAACTCTTCACTTTGTTGTTCAATAGGTAGAAGTTGGCTCAAATATTCCGGAGGAGGAATCCTAGAGTTAGGGAGTCCGTCATCCTCACTCATGGATGATGATGATGAGGAGGTTGGAGGATGAGGGCATTTTCCTTTCAACTTGGCTACTCTCTTGTCACTTAAAGGTACAAAGGTGTAAGGAATGGGGGAGTAGTCAGGTAAGAAACCTCTAGAGTTAGGAGGGATAGGTGCAAATGCTCTAAGAAGACGGGTGAGAAGCATCCCGTATGGCATAGCGGTTGTTCCTAACAAGGGTAAGTCGGCCATCCTTTTGGCCACATAGTATGCAAGATTGAAAGGTTGATGAGTGGAGATGCAATAGAGCATGTAGCAAAGGCTAGCATTGATATGATCTATATTCCCTATGGTGCACAACACATTTTCCCGAAGAATTTCTTCCCATTTCCTAAATTGAGACCTAAGCTCGTTTAGCTCCATGCCAAATGGGTCTCGATCTACTTGATGGCCTTGTCGGGTGGTCCTAGTATGGGTGGTCCTAGGGAGGAAGAGATGATCACAGATAGTCTCTTTGGGTGTCAAAGGAGTGTCGTATGGAGGCATACGATCGACAAGATAATCAAGGGTTGACAACGACCATTTGTCCGAATAAAGGCAAGTGCCTTGACCCGGAATTCTGAGAACTTCAGCAAATTGGTTCAAAGGAATGTTGAATTGGGATTGGTTTACTTTAAAATGAATAAATATGAGACCATAATCGTTTGTGCTAAGAACTACACATAAAACTCTAAGATGAATCTAGGACATATTTGCTCATCAATGTCCAAGAGGCAATCAAATTGGATGGCGGCTAGTTCTTGGCGAATGTTTGTTCCTTCTAGAAAGGAAGGGTCTATGGTTCTACCCTCGTGGACGTATCTCTTTTCTAATGCCTTAAATATCTTAACTTGTTCGGTTGAAAGTCCCTTGGTCTTATGGTGTTTAGGGAGGTAGTTAAGGGTGTCTTTGTGGTCGTAGTAGGTTGCGGGAGGCATGATGTTATCCTAGACACAAAAATTACATAGTTTAGTTAAAACTAATGAAATTATATATGTAATGTTCTAGTGTGTGCCTATATGGGGACAATGTGGAGGTGTAGTTATCTCGACTCCTTTTAATGCATGAAAATTTTGTTTGGCAAATTTTGTAACAAAACGAGAGATAACCCAAACGCTCCTAATTCAATGTAGCTTCGATTGAATGTACCCGGAAATACATATTAGTTATGTATTCCTATTAGCATTCAAGAGACATTATGCAAATGATGTTTAAAACATAACGTTTTTATTTGTATGAACAATGTGCAAAAACCGTTTTTCCTAATCGTGAGAAGATTTTTATAAAAAATTTCTCATGGGGTTTTTAGTGAATTATGATAATGTTCTATAAGATGCAATTCCTAACTATGAAAAACATGATTTGTTATGTAATTCAGTGAATATGCTTCATGATTAATCAAAAATTATGCACAATCCCCAAGTTTTGGTTTTGTGCAAGAAATAGAAATCCTAGACTCAGATCAGGAGTGTAGATATAGTTAGGATACTTACAGAGAGGATTAAAGCACAAATTTGTTGTGGTAGAATGCCTAAGTTCTGAGTTTGGTTTGCTATGGGTCGCGTTCTAGTTGCTTGTGTGTTTTTGGGGAATGTGATAAGCAGTACATGAGTGTTTGTTTAATATACTTAATGTTGGTCCCAAATCTGAATGGGTCTTTCTAGCCTGTTAAGGGTGATAGCCAATCTGGATAAATCCAAACTAACTACGAGAGAAACAATGACTATGAACAATATAAGTTATGCGAAAACTAACTTGTATTGCTAAGAAGAACAATGAATAGAATAATACTTTTGATTACTGTAAATCTGCTTAGGTTACAGATCTCTAACTATTGATACTAAACACAAGACGCGACTCTCTTTTATCTATTGCCATGAGGTTCCTTTTATACACCAAGGAAACCCTAACAGCTTACATAAACGTGTAAAGAGATATTACATATCTCTTCCTAATATAACTCAATGCATATCTCTGCATATCTATTCTAATAATAACTTATGCACATCACATAAGCAGTATTATCTAAATACGCTAGCAGTACCTTTCTAACACGAGCAGTACTATCTTAAAGCTAGCAGTACTAACTATATTACTAAAAGTAGAAACTATAACCAGCAGTAGAAACTCAGAAACACATAATTCCCAACAATCCTCCCCTAAACATGATGTTTACTTGTTAATCTTCATGTTTCTTCAGATCATGTATTTTCTTTAAGCTTCTCTTGATCTCTTGAACTCTTTTGATTTCTTTTGATCTCTTTTGAACTCTTTTCGACTCTTTTGGAGGATGTGTCCAAACACTCTGTTCTTCAAATATCTTCTTGATGATTTTGTACTCTTTTGTCTTTAACCAGCTATCCATATAATCTTCATATACAGCAACACAACAACACTCTGTTCACAGCAATACCAACTAAGTTGGCTTTGTAGTTTTTGGCAAACTACCAGCCATAAACGGATTTGATATTTCTTTTCCAGTAGCCGTTTACTCTGGAATAGCCAATGCTTTATTATAGCAACATGGTGCATTGATTACCATATAGTTTTGGGTAAACTATCAACCGTCAACAGATTTGAGATGTCTTTACCAAGAGCCGTTTGCTTTGGACTAGCCAACTCTTCACAATGAAACATGGTGAGTTGATAACCATATAGTTTTTGGCAAACTATCAGCCATTAACGGATTTGAGAAGTCTTTACCAGAAACCGTTTTTCTGGACTAGTCAGTTCTTGATGTCTGTTAGACATGGTGAACTGATGACCATTTGTTGTGTGGTAGAGGTACCAACACTCAAAGATCCTTCTCATTCCATCACAGCTTCCAAAACATACTACAACTCTTCACTCTGCTTCTTAAAAGACATCATTTACCTTAGCAGTAGAAATTTCTGATGCAGCAGCACAAACTTTTATACTATCAGTAGAAAGAAATTTCTACTTCTTCACTTTTTCTGTGTAACAGCATCAAAATCATCAACTTTTTCAAAATCATCAACTTTTTCAACTTTCTCCTCCCCTGTTTGGATACATTCTCCATCATTCACAAATATTACCCCTTAATCATCTTAAAGGTAACAACTTGCCTATTTACCTCCCCCGAACCAATGCATATATAGATTTAGCATTCCAATGTTAACAACCAAATAATTGAACCTGCTAACATCAAAAGCTTTGGTTAAAAGATCAGCCACATTTTCATCAGTGTGAATCTTAAGCACCTGAACCAGCTTCTTGTCATAAGCATCTCTAATGAAATGGTGCCTAATTTCAATGTGCTTTGTTTTGGAGTGAAACACACGATTCTTCACAATGCAGATGGTGCTTTCATTATCAATGTAGATCTTTGTGTTCATGAAATTGAAAACAAAATCTAACATCTAATTCTGAATCCACAAGACTTGTCCACAGCAATTTGCAGCAGCAACATATTCTGCTTCAGTAGTAGAAGTAGCTACAATGGTCTGTTTCTTACATTGCCATGAGATGAGTCTTCTACCAAGAAATTGACAACCTCCTGTTGTGGATTTCCTATCAAGACTAGCACCAGCATAATCACTATCAGAGTAAGCTTCCAAATCAAATAAGGAGACTTTAGGATACCAAAGACCTAGTTTTGGATGGCCTTTGAGATATCTAAAGATCCTTTTCACTGCATGAAGATGTGAAGTCTTTGGAGTTACTTGAAACCTGGAACAAGCACATACTGCAAACATAATGTCAGGCCTGGAAGCAGTCAAATACATTAAAGAGCCAATCATGGATCTATAAAGATGCACATTGATCCGTGTGTGAGTATATATAAATAAATATAGTATCGTGTACACGTGATACTTTGGGAAATGACAAGTCAAACCTTAGGAAAAGTCAAACTTGCAAAACCCGTGAATGTGATGTGTGTGATACCGGGCAAGTGATCACCCGGGTCGTGTCCCAACGAGATGTGAATGGGCTCTTGTGAGAAGCTTTGGATTAGAGTGATTGATGATTTAGATTGCTTTTGATTTTGCTTTATTTAACAATTCTAAATAACAAGTTAAAACAGATATGCACAATAAAGTCAAACGCAAATTACTTAACTTAAAAACGTGCAACGAAAAATCTAAAAAGAACTAAAAAGTAAAATTTATGAAATTTGAAACCTAAAAATGTAAAATTACTAAAAACTTATTTAAAAACTTAAATTCTAATTTTTTTTAAATTTTTTATTTAATTATTTCTAATTATTAATTATTTAAATACTAATTAAACTAATTTAAATTCTAAAAATTACTAAATGAGCTAAGAAAAATCTAAAACTTTTTCTAAAAATATTATTAAGTAAATAGAAACTAAGAAAATTATAAAATTGAAAATTACTTAATTAAAATTTAAAAAGATAAATTCTATTAAATAGAAGCTATCACTATATTTCTATTTTTGATTTTCTTAAGGACTAAAAATGAAATTATATTTTTCCTAGATTAAAAATGATAAAAGAAAATTATGAAAATTGGATTTGTATTTTTCTGATTATTATTCTATTTATTATGATTTAAAAACTAATTTAAACTATTAAAATGATTTAAAAATAGAAACTGAAAACAGAAAAATCTGAAAAAATTCCAGTAAATCTAAATTAATATTAAAAAGCTAGGAAAAATAGAACTGGAACAGTCTAACCCATAATAAGCAGAATGGGCTAAATAAGCACTTCTCAAATAAGCTAAAAATAAGCTAAACTCTACCAAAAATTATCAAAAGCTGGGAAACTGTTTAGTACACTAAAACAAACTTAAGACAACTGAAAAAGGGCAGATAAGCACAGGAATAAGCTATGATAGCTAAATAAGCACTTAGGCAATCCTGACAACCAAAACAGGCCTGAGGTGGGGTTTTTGGGCCTCTGTGGGGTCCACAGAAGTGAAAGGTGGTCCAATCTAAACCTAGGTTCTCAAAGTTGGGGTGATAAGCTTCAAAATAAGCTAATAAGCCAAGCTTATGGCTTACTAATGAGCTCTGGGTGAGCTTTGGAAAATTGGTTCAAATGCTGAGGGATCAGTGTTTGGTTTTGAAAACAGGTCACAACAAGTGATCAATTAAGCTAATTCAAATAAGCTAAACTCCAAAATAAGCTGAGGTATGAGGCTTATACTACTAGGCTACTCAAAAACCAAATGCAAGCCTGTGGGGTCCACTGGTTAAGCCAGAGGGGACCACAACAGTTGAGGTTGTGGGAGGTCTGCTGATGTGCAGCAGGCACAGGGCAGATTTGGCCTTTTTGAGGCCTTGATTTGAGGGTTTAAAAGCTTTCTAAAAATCTCAAGAAAATTACTAGATTGAGATAAGCTGGGTGACTTTAATAATCCAGAAAATCAGCTTATGACTATTTGAATTGTAAGCTACAGAAATTCTCAAAAATCCACAAAAGTCTGAAATTCTAAAAACTTAACTTTGACTTTTTCAGTTAATGAAGAACTTTGACTAATATGAAATTCTAATCATCCTAGGCTACTGAATATGATGTTATAAGCTACAATGAGACTGATTAAAGCTAAACTAACAACTTTTGTACCTAAAATGAAGATTAAACAGGCTGCAATTTCAACAGATTCAGCAGAATCAAGCAAAAACATGCATTTTGACTTTTTAACAAAGGACCACTGGTTTTTTATGTTCTATTAGCCCTAAATGAACCTAATGTGAGTTGCTTGGACTGTTTTTATACCCTGCAACCTTCTTTGAACACAAACTGCAGATTAATCCAAACACTACTTTAGTTTAACTGTTACACTAAGAATTTATGCAATCTACAACCAACTACCAATTTATTGATTAAACTAGTTATAATAACTAAAAATGAAGCTTAATTAATAATCTAATGCAACTAAAACTACACTAAACTCAGAATCAAAGATTATGCAAATTTATAAAGAAAAGATGAACAGAACTGACCAATTTATTCACTCCAGCATGAACAAGAGTGATTCACTATGCTTGCCTATCTTTAAGATAGGCAGAGATCTTCCCTTGCTATCTCAGCTTATCCAATACACCAAGAAATCAGCTCCTTTGACCTGCATTGACTTTTTAGAAACTTTTGCACTTTTTATACTATTCTGGATTTTATGGTCTCTAAAAGCTTTAATAAGCTTTATAGGAGCTTAAGTGATCCTAAAAAGTCCATGGAAACAACTATACTAACAAATGAGCTTGCTGATAATTTTGAGATAAGAGAGTGTGAAATGAGAATCAAATAACTTTGAATTTTATTGCTTTGAAAATCCAAACTTACAACATTACAGCTAAGATTACAACTTCTAAACTAATTTGGAATGAAAAACATTGAAACATAAATTTGACATAATAAAGTTAAGCTAAAAATTACACACTTGCTTCACAGCATCTCTTCTCCTTTTATAGCCTCAAATTAGGGTTCCTGGAGGTGTCCTTGTCTTTTCCCAGCACTCATATCAACCATTGGATGGATAAAACTCGATCTTGACCTTTAAACGTTTTTGGCGCCAAAATGCTAATTATAGCAAAGTACTGGTTTCACGTGTATAAGTGGGATTATGTTGGACTGGGGTGAAGGTTAGTGGGATTTCAGAGATTAGAGGTGATGATGAAGGTGTAGGGTGGTTTTGCAGATGCACGTGTGTCTGGTTTTGCAGGGGCGGGTTTGCACGTGAAGTGGTTTGAGGGAGAAAGGTGGGTTTGACCGTTTGACCCTGTATTTTTATTATTCTTTGTGGCCTGGCCTGGGGTTCAAATGGGATAGGGGGTTCATGGGATGGCTGGGGTTTGGGTTTTGTTTATTTTTGGGCTTTGGTGGACTAAGGGTTAGGATTAGTGTAATGGGTTGGGTTGGTTAAGGTTTAGGGGTTGGATTGGGTAGAAGATAAAATTAAATCCGGGTTTAAGTAATGAAAATGGGATTTAATTTTAGGGACCACTTGTGTATTATTTGGATTTTAAGGGGGGTGGACTTGTAATTTCCACAAAGATATCAAAAGGACCATAAAGCAATATTTTCCATTTTAAAACACCCGGGGACCATAAATGTCATTTTTCAAAACCCTAGGGACTACTTTTGACAACTTTTGAAATTCGAGGGACTAGACTTGCCATTTATGCAAACTTTGTTCATTTTTCACTGTTTTTAATCATTTTGCATTTGAAACACATAAAAACGCAATCAAATGATATTTTCTGCATTTTGAAGCATATTTGCATGTTTTTAAATGTTTTTGTAGTCTAAATGTGATAGAAATGATGAGTATTTAGACACTCATCAATCCCCCACACTAAACTATTGCTAGTCCCTAGCAATTATTTATGAAGATTTAATGGATTTTTCTCTTTACCAGATATCCATCATTTCTGGAGTAGCCAATTGTTTTAGTTCAAGTAAGAACCTTGGTACAATGATAACCAAATGATTTTGAGCAAACCATCAGCTGTCAACGGTTTTGATTTGTCTTTACCAGAAGCCGTTTGCTTCTGGACTAGCCAACTCTTAGATAAATTATCAATATTATCTTTGGTGAGCTGAATACCAATCATGAATTTTCACTGCCTTTACCACAAGCCACAACCTTGCGGGCTAGCCAACTCTTCACTTTTAAAGATATGGCGAGTCGAAAACCATACAATTTTCGGCAAATTGCAAGCCATCAACGGATTTGAGACATCTTTACCAAGATCCGTTTGCTCTCGGATTAGCCAATCCTTTTGTGGGTTAGACATGGCGGACTGATAACCATTTATTGCGTTCTAAGTGAGAAAAAATTTTAAAATTTTGGCCAAAATGGGGGAATAGGGCACTAGAATGTGACAAAATTCGCCAGAATTCCCCCCCCCCCCCCCCACACTTAGAACTGAATATTGCCCTCAATATTCAAAGTACCGGCTATTATGTCGACACTTAGAACGTAAAAAGGAAATATTAATAGCCATTTATTTTATATACATACACTTATTTTTTTTTTTTTTTTTTTTTTGAAAATTTCCATATATACAACATGCGGGGCATCTCCCCCACACTTAGGTGGTAGAAAATAGAAAGAAGTCAGAAATATGGGTGAAAACCCATATGGTGCTTGAGTTTTTGATCACCGAGTCACTAGCTTGACTCGACCCCGAATTGAGTTGATTTCTCCCGAACAGTCAGGTTTGTCACTCAAGCTAACCGCTTGTGAACGGCCAACCGTAACAAAGGGTTCCTGAACAGCCCGGGAGAAAAATCAATTTAAAAGTCTATGGGGAAGTAAGTGGAAGAAACCATCTCCCCCACACTAGGTAGTAGAAAAGAGAAAGAAAACAGAGACACGGGTGAGAACCCATGTTTTGCTAATGTTTTTGATCACCGAGTCACTAGCTTGACTCGATCCCCGCATTCATTGGTTCATGGGGAAAGTTTGGAGATCCGGGACAACCATGGGTGGTATGTCCTCTCCAAAGTAATGTTTCAACCGATGGCCATTCACTTTAAAGTTAGGTCCGTCAGCTTGAGATAACTCAACGGTACCATATGGATAAACTTTAGTGATAGTGAATGGACCAGACCAACGGGATTTTAGTTTACCCGAGAAAATCTTCAATCTTGAATTGAAAAGAAGGACTCGATCACCAACGTTAAAAACGCGGTTCTTAATTTTTGAGTCATGGAGCTTCTTTGTTTTTTCCTTGTAGATCAAAGAGTTTTCATAGGCTTGATCACGAAGTTCATTGAATTCATTTATTTGAACTTTCCGGTGATCACTCGCTGTCTGAAGGTCAAAGTTTGCATGCTTGAGGGCCCAGTAGGCTTTGTGCTCAAGCTCAATCGGCAAATGACACGCCTTTTCGTACACAAGCTTGTATGGAGTACACCCGATGGGTGTTTTGTAAGCTGTACGAAAGGCCCAGAGTGCGTCATCTAGCTTATCCGACCAAGATGCACGATTTTCTCCTACGGTCCTTTCTAAGATTCTTTTAATTCCTCGATTTGTAACTTCCACTTGCCCACTTGTTTGGGGGTGATACGCGGTAGACAGACGGTGTGTAACACCATACTTTTGCATGACTTTATCAAACTTGTCATTGCAGAAATGCGTACCACGATCACTAATAATAGCACGTGGAGTTCCAAAACGAGCAAAAAGAGATTTCAAAAATTTCACAACAACTCGGGCATCATTTGTGGGTAAAGCTTTTGCTTCAACCCATTTTGACAAATAGTCAACAGCCACGAGTATGTATTTGTTTCCTCGAGATGATGGAAATGGCCCCATAAAATCAATGCCCCATATGTCAAAGATTTCACAAACTTGAATGACATTTTGTGGCATTTCATTTCTTTGTGAAATATTTCCGTAACGTTGACAATCGTTACAAGTTTTGACTATTTCCTGGGCATCCTTGTAGATTGTGGGCCAATAGAAACCGGAATCAAACACCTTTTTGGCGGTGTAGTTGGGATTATGATGTCCCCCAGTAGGTCCAGAATGGCAAGCCTTGAGAATATCGATGGCTTCCTGACCATAAACACACCGCCGGATGACTTGATCCGCACAGATTTTAAACAAGTAGGGGTCGTCCCAGAAATAATGTTTGACATCCTTGAAGAACTTATTCTTCTGTTGGGACGACATCCCTTTCACAACAAAGTTACCCGCATGGTAGTTTGCAAAGTCGGCAAACCATGGGGTAGTAGAATCTCCACGAAAAGCAACCGCCCTGAGTGTTTCGAGAGGAAATGTTTCATTTATTTCCTTTTTCTCGAAAACATCTTGGTGTGGGTTCTCTAATCGGGATAGATGATCAGCAGCTAGGTTCTCTGCTCCTTTTTTATCACGTATGGTGATATCAAATTCTTGCAAGAGGAGAACCCAACGGAGCAATCTCGGCTTTGCATCTTGTTTTGCAAAGAGATATTTGAGAGCCGAGTGATCCGTATACACTACGCATTTGGTTAAGATTAAGTATGGCCGAAACTTCTCAAAGGCATACACCACAGCCAACAATTCTTTTTCTGTAGTAGTGTAATGAGTTTGAGCTTCAGTCATAGTTTTACTTGCGTAGTGGATAGGCTGAAAATGTTTAGCTTTTCGTTGCCCCAGGACTGCACCGATAGCAAAATCACTTGCATCGCACATGAGTTCAAATGGCAAGTCCCAGTCGGGGGCAACTAAAATGGGTGCTTCAGTAAGCTTTTTCTTTAGAGTTTGAAAAGCTTCAACGCACTCAGGAGAGAAGATAAAAGGAGCATCCTTTTCAAGGAGATGAGTCATAGGCCGGGCGATTTTAGAAAAATCTTGTATGAATCTACGATAGAATCCGGCATGACCCAAAAAACTCCGAATACCTTTGACGGTAGTGGGATGAGGTAATTTACTGATGACATCAACTTTAGATCTGTCAACCTCAATCCCACTCTTGGAAATCTTATGGCCGAGGACAATGCCCTCTTTAACCATAAAGTGACTCTTCTCCCAATTTAGACAAAGATTGGTGTCTTTACACCTTTTCAACATGTTTTCTAAATTGGAGAGACATGCTTGGAACGAATCCCCAATGACCGAGAAGTCATCCATAAAGACCTCCATTGTTTTACCGATCATGTCGGTGAATATGGCCATCATGCATCTTTGGAACGTGCCCGGAGCATTACATAAGCCAAAAGGCATACGTTTATAGGCAAAAGTTCCATAAGGGCATGTAAAGGTAGTCTTTTCTTGATCTTGCGGATCAATGGGAATTTGAAAGTAACCCGAGAAACCGTCAAGGAAACAATAGTACTCATTTCCCGCTAATCTCTCAAGCATCTGGTCCATGAAGGGTAGAGGAAAATGGTCTTTACGGGTGGCATCATTTAACTTGCGATAGTCAATGCAGACACGCCACCCCGTAACCAATCGAGTTGGAATCAACTCATTCTCTTCATTTGTGACAACAGTAATGCCACCCTTTTTAGGAACGCAATGAATGGGACTAACCCAAGGACTATCCGAGATAGGGTAAATCAATCCGGCATCAAGAAGTTTGAGAACCTCTTGTTTGATAACCTTATGAATTTTAGGATTCACCCTTCTTTGATGTTGAACTGCCGGTTTAAAGTCATCCTCCATTAAAATCTTGTGAGTACAAAATTCAGGGTTAATACCCTTGATGTCGGAGAGCTTCCAAGCAATTGCTTGCTTGTGTGACTTCAAAACTTTTATGAGAGCAATCTTTTCATCCTCACTCAGATTTTTAGCAATTATGACGGGTAATTTATCATCACCCTCCAAAAATGCATACTCGAGATGAGGTGGTAAGTCCTTAAGTTCGACCTCAGGAAATTCATCGTTTTTCTCAACCGATTTGATTTCCTCTTTATGAAGTTTTTGTGGAAGAACAGGAGGAAAAGAGGGATCTTCATTTAACATCTTCTCAATGAGAAGGATATCCCCCTCCAGGTCAATCTCTTGGTTATCAATTCCATCGGGAACCGAATCACTTTTGAGAAAGGCCTCGATTTCCTCTAAGATGAAGTCACTTCCCTCAAACGGAGTGAGAGAAGGAGAAGAATTGGCGATTATAGGTTCAGAAGATGGAGTGGGATCACCACTCGAAGAATTATGAACATAACCAAGAACTTCTTGAGAGTACTCCTCTGAAGCAACATCAATGACATCTATTCGGTTAACCGATTCAGAGTCATAATTTGAGGAGTACCTCGAAGTTTGATCGAGGTTAAAAGTGACTGCTTCATTATCCACACGAAGAGTTATTTTCTCTTCGAAAACATCAATTAGAGCACGGCCCGTCCTTAGGAACCCTCTTCCAAGAATGAGAGGAACCCTTGGATCAGCATCAAATTCGACAACAACGAAGTCAGCCGGAAAATGGAACTTTCCTACTTTCACGAATACATCTTCGGCAATGCCGAGTGGACGAGTGATAGAACGATCTGCAAGCTCAAGAGTCATGCAGGTAGGAGTAAGTCCAGGAAGAGAAAGTTTCTTCCACACTGAATTAGGCATCAGGTTAATGCTAGCGCCAAGATCGGCCAAGGCGAAGCATTCACCCATTCCTGGAAAAACACACGGGTTGAGAAATTTTCCAGGATCTCCAAGCTTCTCGGGAAGCTTCTTTAAGATTGCTGCAGAGCAATTCTCGTTTAAAGGAGTCTTTGCCATTTCGTACAATTTTTCCTTGTTGCTTAACAAGTTCTTGATCATTGATGCAAATTTGGGCATCATGATGATAGCATCCGCAAGGCTTATGTCAAAGTGCAAATCTTGAAAGATTTGATAGAACTTGTCCATTTGGTGACTAGCCTTTTCACGGAGCTTTTGCTCATTGAGTCGTGATGGATAAGGTATTGAAGGTTTGGATTTAGGGATCTCAACGGGAGTTGCAACAGATTCAAAGACAACTCCAGGGTTGAGTTTGGTTTTCGGGATATCCCGAGGTTGGACGTTTTTGGTACCTCCGTTATTAGTAGGAAGTACATTGTCCTTGGTCACCTCAGGTTCACGTTCCACTACCTTGGGAAGAAAAGAAGCGGTAGTGGGAATCTCGGGTCCATCATAAGCTTTGCCACTGCGTGTGGTGATAGCTTTAAGTTCACCCTTTGGGTTGACCACAGTATTACCCGGGAGACCTCCCGAGGTAGAAGGTGGAGTGAGATGGCTTATGAGACTAGAAAGCATATTCTCGATGTTGCTTTGAGATTGTTCCATTTTGTTGTTTGTAGCCATAAGCTCACTCTTCAGCTCATTACCCTGCTTGGTTATTGTGGATTGTAAATCATTCCTCAAAGTGAAGATTTGATTTTGCATTGCCTTTAGTTTGGAATCATTAACCTTGATATAGTTATTGAGTTCACTTGAAGGCGGTTCTTGGTAATGAGGAGCTGAATACCCTTGATTACCCCTTGGGGGTGGGTATTGATTGATCGGGGCATGAAATTGATTTTGCGTGTTTTGCCCTCTTTGCTGATTAGGATTAAACCTATTTGGATTGTTGGGTTGAGGAAATCCGGGTGGTCCATTTTGAGGACGGTAGTTTGGATCCACTTGAGGACGGTATTGGTTACCTCCTTGGTTGGAACTACCGGCTATTGCATTAATTTCAAATGTGCCATCGGTGGCAGTACAATTATAATATGCATGTGGACCACCACAAGTGACACAAACTTCTACCTTTTTGATTTCGGCAGGTTGAGAAGTTTGCGGAGAAGAGGGAGAGGAAACTTTCTGTGTGGTGAGAACCAAGGATTTTATAACCTTTGTGAGTTCGTCAAGTCTAGCATCGGTGCTAGACTGACTCACGGATGATGAGGTAGAAGGACCAACATTCATTTGGGAAACAACCGGTTTGCTTCGTGGAGTGCGGACCTTAGACTTGTTCTCAATGATTGCTAAAGCATCCTTTGTGGTTCGATTCAAGAAATTTCCTCCAGCGGAGGAATTGAGAGATTCTTGATCAGCTGAGCTCACACCATTGTAGAAAGTGTCGAGTTGCATTAACTCAGAGAAACCATGATGCGGACATTTGTGAAGCATTTCTTTATAACGATCCCATGCTTCACTAAATGATTCATCGAATTTTTGTGTAAATTTCATGATTTCGTTTTTAAGATTCGTGGTTTTGGAAGGAGGAAAGAATTCATTCACGAACTTCTTAACCAAATCTTCCCATGTTACAATCGATCGAGGGGTTTATTTATCAAGCCAAATCTGGGCAGCCCCCTCGATGGAAAATGGGAAAAGAAGAAGTTTGATTGCCTCTTCAGGGACATTTTTGCATTTGATGGTAGACGTGATTTTGTTAAACCATCGAATGTGATCTTGAGGATCGTCCCTTTCAAAACCATAGAATTGACGCGAGGTTACAAGATTTATTAACCCCGTCTTGAGTTCAAAATTCTCGGCCACGATGGCCGGAACAACGATAGCATCTCCGTAACCCTCGATGGGTGCTTGGAGAAGCTCATTCATAGTCGGCTCAGCCGCCATGAGAACAGGAATAGCACGAACTTCGGGTTCGACTATTGAAGAAGAACGTCTACGTCTACGACCTCGTCTTCGAGGAATGTTGCCAAGCTCACGTAACGGGCTCGTAGACCTAGAAGAACGCGTGCGCATGCACTAGAAAACAACTCTAAAAAGCTTCAGAGTCGATAGAATTATGAAAAAGGATGGAAGATTCTTTTTATTTTTGAAAAGTGAAAATGAAAATAAATCCAATTAAATCAAGATCGAGAGAAAACACAAGCTAACTTAAACCAATAATCAACAAGCGTACGGTAGCTCTCTAAAAGATAAACGCACAGAGTGGCGGAGAAGCAAAGGTGGGCAATTAATGCGCCTTAAAAACCCGCTTCTTTCAGTCCGACAATTTAATGTCAGACTATCCTAGAACCTCCGTTAGAGTTTGTTTATCAATTAAAGGTGAGCCGATATTCGCAAGTGATACAAAGGCAAGTTTTAAATCTTTGGTTTGGGAACTTATTATGGTCGTACCCCCAGTTAGGTAGTACTCTGTCTTGGTTCTCGATGGTAATTTTTTATTTGTTATTTATTATTAACAAAGAAAACAGAAAATGTTTTTGGGTTTTTAATTTTTTATATGATATATATATATATATAAGAGAAAAGAAAAATATTTTTGTTTTTTATATTGTTTTTGGGAAATAGGAACTTCTTGAAAGAAGGATCTCGAATCACTAATCGCTTGAACTTAACACAAAAGTCGCAGCACACCTCCCCGGCAGCGGCGCCAAAATTTGATCCGTGTGTGAGTATATATAAATAAATATAGTATCGTGCACACGTGATACTTTGGGAAATGACAAGTCAAACCTTAGGAAAAGTCAAACTTGCAAAACCCGTGAATGTGATGTGTGTGATACCGGGCAAGTGATCACCCGGGTCGTGTCCCAACGAGATGTGAATGGGCTCTTGTGAGAAGCTTTGGATTAGAGTGATTGATGATTTAGATTGCTTTTGATTTTGCTTTATTTAACAATTCTAAATAACAAGTTAAAACAGATATGCACAATAAAGTCAAACGCAAATTACTTAACTTAAAAACGTGCAACGAAAAATCTAAAAAGGACTAAAAAGTAAAATTTATGAAATTTGAAACCTAAAAATGTAAAATTACTAAAAACTTATTTAAAAACTTAAATTCTAATTTTTTTTAATTTTTTATTTAATTATTTCTAATTATTAATTATTTAAATACTAATTAAACTAATTTAAATTCTAAAAATTACTAAATGAGCTAAGAAAAATCTAAAACTTTTTCTAAAAATATTATTAAGTAAATAGAAACTAAGAAAATTATAAAATTGAAAATTACTTAATTAAAATTTAAAAAGATAAATTCTATTAAATAGAAGCTATCACTATATTTCTATTTTTGATTTTCTTAAGGACTAAAAATGAAATTATATTTTTCCTAGATTAAAAATGATAAAATAAAATTATGAAAATTGGATTTGTATTTTTCTGATTATTATTCTATTTATTATGATTTAAAAACTAATTTAAACTATTAAAATGATTTAAAAATAGAAACTGAAAACAGAAAAATCTGAAAAAATTCCAGTAAATCTAAATTAATATTAAAAAGCTAGGAAAAATAGAACTGGAACAGTCTAACCCATAATAAGCAGAATGGGCTAAATAAGCACTTCTCAAATAAGCTAAAAATAAGCTAAACTCTACCAAAAATTATCAAAAGCTGGGAAGCTGTTTAGTACACTAAAACAAACTTAAGACAACTGAAAAAGGGCAGATAAGCACAGGAATAAGCTATGATAGCTAAATAAGCACTTAGGCAATCCTGACAACCAAAACAGGCCTGAGGTGGGGTTTTTGGGCCTCTGTGGGGTCCACAGAAGTGAAAGGTGGTCCAATCTAAACCTAGGTTCTCAAACTTGGGGTGATAAGCTTCAAAATAAGCTAATAAGCCAATCTTATGGCTTACTAATGAGCTCTGGGTGAGCTTTGGAAAATTGGTTCAAATGCTGAGGGATCAGTGTTTGGTTTTGAAAACAGGTCACAACAAGTGATCAATTAAGCTAATTCAAATAAGCTAAACTCCAAAATAAGCTGAGGTATGAGGGCTTATACTACTAGGCTACTCAAAAACCAAATGCAAGCCTGTGGGGTCCACTGGTTAAGCCAGAGGGGACCACAACAGTTGAGGTTGTGGGAGGTCTGCTGATGTGCAGCAGGCACAGGGCAGATTTGGCCTTTTTGAGGCCTTGATTTGAGGGTTTAAAAGCTTTCTAAAAATCTCAAGAAAATTACTAGATTGAGATAAGCTGGGTGACTTTAATAATCCAGAAAATCAGCTTATGACTATTTGAATTGTAAGCTACAGAAATTCTCAAAAATCCACAAAAGTCTGAAATTCTAAAAACTTAACTTTGACTTTTTCAGTTAATGAAGAACTTTGACTAATATGAAATTCTAATCATCCTAGGCTACTGAATATGATGTTATAAGCTACAATGAGACTGATTAAAGCTAAACTAACAACTTTTGTACCTAAAATGAAGATTAAACAGGCTGCAATTTCAACAGATTCAGCAGAATCAAGCAAAAACATGCATTTTGACTTTTTAACAAAGGACCACTGGTTTTTTATGTTCTATTAGCCCTAAATGAACCTAATGTGAGTTGCTTGGACTGTTTTTATACCCTGCAACCTTCTTTGAACACAAACTGCAGATTAATCCAAACACTACTTTAGTTTAACTGTTACACTAAGAATTTATGCAATCTACAACCAACTACCAATTTATTGATTAAACTAGTTATAATAACTAAAAATGAAGCTTAATTAATAATCTAATGCAACTAAAACTACACTAAACTCAGAATCAAAGATTATGCAAATTTATAAAGAAAAGATGAACAGAACTGGCCAATTTATTCACTCTAGCATGAACAAGAGTGATTCACTATGCTTGCCTATCTTTAAGATAGGCAGAGATCTTCCCTTGCTATCTCAGCTTATCCAATACACCAAGAAATCAGCTCCTTTGACCTGCATTGACTTTTTAGAAACTTTTGCACTTTTTATACTATTCTGGATTTTATGGTATCTAAAAGCTTTAATAAGCTTTATAGGAGCTTAAGTGATCCTAAAAAGTCCATGGAAACAACCATACTAACAAATGAGCTTGCTGATAATTTTGAGATAAGAGAGTGTGAAATGAGAATCAAATAACTTTGAATTTTATTGCTTTGAAAATCCAAACTTACAACATTACAGCTAAGATTACAACTTCTAAACTAATTTGGAATGAAAAACATTGAAACATAAATTTGACATAATAAAGTTAAGCTAAAAATTACACACTTGCTTCACAGCATCTCTTCTCCTTTTATAGCCTCAAATTAGGGTTCCTGGAGGTGTCCTTGTCTTTTCCCAGCACTCATATCAACCATTGGATGGATAAAACTCGATCTTGACCTTTAAACGTTTTTGGCGCCAAAATGCTAATTATAGCAAAGTACTGGTTTCGCGTGTATAAGTGGGATTATGTTGGACTGGGGTGAAGGTTAGTGGGATTTCAGAGATTAGAGGTGATGATGAAGGTGTAGGGTGGTTTTGCAGATGCACGTGTGTCTGGTTTTGCAGGGGTGGGTTTGCACGTGAAGTGGTTTGAGGGAGAAAGGTGGGTTTGACCGTTTGACCCCGTATTTTTATTATTCTTTGTGGCCTGGCCTGGGGTTCAAATGGGATAGGGGGTTCATGGGATGGCTGGGGTTTGGGTTTTGTTTATTTTTGGGCTTTGGTGGACTAAGGGTTAGGATTAGTGTAATGGGTTGGGTTGGTTAAGGTTTAGGGGTTGGATTGGGTAGAAGATAAAATTAAATCCGGGTTTAAGTAATGAAAATGGGATTTAATTTTAGGGACCACTTGTTTATTATTCGGATTTTAAGGGGGGTGGACTTGTAATTTCCACAAAGATATCAAAAGGACCATAAAGCAATATTTTCCATTTTAAAACACCCGGGGACCATAAATGTCATTTTTCAAAACCCCAGGGACTACTTTTGACAACTTTTGAAATTCGAGGGACTAGACTTGCCATTTATGCAAACTTTGTTCATTTTTCACTGTTTTTAATCATTTTGCATTTGAAACACATAAAAACGCAATCAAATGATATTTTCTGTATTTTGAAGCATATGTGCATGTTTTTAAATGTTTTTGTAGTCTAAATGTGATAGAAATGATGAGTATTTAGACACTCATCACACATCCACATCTGCTGCTTCTTCATCCTTGAACAATGGCTTCTTTGTCTCTATGGGGGTACTGGCAGTTTTGACATTAGCAAAATCAAACTTCTTCAGGATCTCTGCAACATATTTATCCTGACTTATAAAAATTCCATCTTTTTGCTGTTTGACTTGTAATCCAAGAAAGAAAGTGAGTTCTCCCATAGAACTCATCTGGAACTTGCTCTTCATTAATGCTTCAAACTCTTCACACCAAGATTTCTTAGAGGAACCAAAAATGATATCATCTACATAAACTTGCACCAATAGGATATCACTTTTGTCTTTCTTGATGAATAAAGTCTTGTCAATGGTTCCTCTTCTAAAACCATTCTTCAACAGAAAAGAAGATAAAGTAGCATAACAGGCTCTGGGAGCTTGGTGTAAACCATACAGAGCTTTCATAACTTTGTAGACCTTCTTTGGGGATTTAGGATCTACAAAACCTGAAGGTTGAGACACATACACCTCCTCATCAATTGTGCCATACAGGAAAGCACTTTTTACATCCATTTGATAAACTATGAATCCCTTATATGAAGCAAATGCCAAGAAGATCCTGATGGCTTCAATCCTAGCCACAGGTGCAAAAACTTCATCATAGTCTATCCCTTCCTCTTGTCTATATCCCTGAGCAACTAACCTTGCCTTATTCCTCACTACTACACCTCTTTCATCCTTCTTATTTCTGTAGACCCACTTGGTTCCAATTTCTTTCTTCCCAGGTGGCAAATCTACAAGAATGCATACCTTCTGCAACTTGAACTGCAAGAGCTCCTCTTGCATAGCATCAACCCAACTTTCTTCTGCAAGTGCGTGAGAAATAACCTTGGGTTCAATCTGAGAGAGAAAACAAGCAAATAGACAATGTTGGAATTCCTTATGATTATTTCTTCTTTGCTTTTGAATGTAGCTGACAAAAGCACGGGCTCCAGAATTCTTGTTTACTCTGCTCCTAGTCTGAACTGCAGAACTTAGATCTCCAATAATTTGAGATATAGGATGCATAGTATGTATTCTTGAAGTAGGAATAGAACCAACATTCACTGTGTCTTCCAAATTTGAGAAATCAGTCACTACACCTTCATCATCATAGGATGCATTAGAGAAAATCCCATCTCTTGGACTGGCATAAATATCTTCAAGACCAGGTATTGCATCATCATCTTGAAGAACATCATTGGTTAGATCAGGATATGACAAATTATCATCATCAGAAACTCTTGAAGGACTAGCAGTACAATCTGATGTGCTAGCAGTAGTAACTAGGTTTGTACTGCTAGTTGATTTCTTTGGAAAAGTATCATCAGCTTCCTTCTCTTGTCTTGTAAGCCTTTCAAGCTCATCTAGAAAAGCTTGATCTTCTGTGTCATCAGGCTTAGAATAAGACTTTGAATCAGCATCAAACTTTCCACTTGAACTCTTGACATTTGGAGAGTAATTGGACAAGAAAGGCAGCAAAAAGATTCCTCAGAAGAGTCACTTGAATTGATATCTTCTTGTGTACCTGCATTTGGATTAGCTTCTTGTGGACCTGCATTTTTGTTAGCTTGATTCTCTGCACTAACAGGCATATAATTCATAGAATTTGTTAAATAATCAAGATCAAACATCCAAGCATGTCCTTTCCTGCAACATTAGGTTTATTCTCAAGAAACTCTACATGCAAGTTCTCTTCTACTTTCTGAGTCTCCAAATTATACACCCTAAATGCCTTACTGCTTAGAGAGTATCCAACCAAAAATCCAGAATCAGACTTCCCATCAAACTTTCCTAAGTGGCCAAGTGTATTCAAAATAGTCACATGGCACCCAAAAGGTCTTAAGTAACTTATAATGGGAATCTTGCCAGTTAAAAGCTCATAAGGTGTTTTATTTTGTGGTTTGGTCACTAATACCCTATTAAGAACATAGCAAGCAGTACTAACTGCTTCAGCCCAAAAGATGCTAGGTAGCTGTAACACCCCAACCCGACAAGGGCAAAGGTATCACAAATACGGATTCTTATCAGAACAAACACAAGCATATGACATACATAATACAATAGGATTCCAAGGGTTACAACTGAAAATCTGATATTACAAGGCTAAAAATGAAAGGTACAAAAATTTCTATGTCTGAAATAAGGATCTCTTCTAATCGTCTCTACTTCCAGTATAGCTAATAAGGTCTTCTACGTCCAAGGTCCTTTCTATTAATATTCCAGCTTCTAACTCAAACCTGCCGCTGGAAAAGAAACGCGGCTGAGCTTAAAAAGCTCAGTGAACAGATATATGATAAACGGAAACGAAGGCAAATGGAAATAAACAGATGTAGTATAATTAATGAGATATAAATAAGGTACAAGAGTAAAGGTTTAGGACAGTAATCCACCACGAGCCCAGAAACATATCATATCATATCAATTCACATACCAGGGTGTATGGAGGGGTGACCTCAGCATACCAGGACAGGGTTGAGGGGATACCTCCAGGGTTGGAGTCATGAGCTCCCAGGGTTGTGAAAGACGTGGATTGCACCCATCATCAGTCACCACATATCATATCACATATCAGAAACAGAACAGGTCTAGGATGCATCCATTCGCCCCCCAGAACAAATCATATTGGCCATATCAGAAATAACATAAGCGCGCATAACAGAATCAGGATGGGGACGGTGTAACCAAATCACTAGGGCTACACACTAGTCATGCCAGTGGTGCATCACAGACACGGCCATGTTACCTTCATGGCTAGGGAACAAATTTTGGCTCGGGTATCAAACTGGGAGTCAAAGGTCAAAGGTCAAAGGTTCATATCATAATCAGGGTGTCATATCAGAAGGTTCAATATCAGGAGGTCAATATCAGCAGGTCAATATCAGGAGGTCAATATCAGGAGGTCAATAGTCCAAGTTCCATAGTAACAGTTCAATTAAAAAGGTTTCAAATTAAGAGTCCATTTAAAGAATCTTTTAATAACGGTCTTCATAAAAATGATCTTTCAAATGGTTTTTCATAAAGGTAATCTTTTAAAATGGTTTTCATAAAAGTTAGTAAAATCCCAATTAAAAGAGTATTGTATCACATTTGTAGTCATCATTTTAAAATAGCTTTTCCTCAAATCATTTTCAGGTAAGGATTAAAGAGGTTTTCACAGTCTAGGTTCATATCATAGATCAAAGGTTCAAAGCAAAGGAATCATGGCAAAGTATCAAGTCAGAGGCTAAACAGATCAGAATCATGAAAGAGATCACAGGAAACCTTACAGAGAAGGTCAGAATATCTGTACCTTAAACCAAAAGCAAATACAAACCAAGGATGAAAAAGATGGGACAGAATCAGGTCCTCTCCTTCTTCACACCTAGAGGGGTAGAAGAGTATTATAATGGGTTCTTAATCATTCATTTAACTTGCCTTTCCTTTTTAAGTAACTTTCTATTTTTAGCAGGTTTCCATATTTAGAAAGTTTCCATCTTTAGTAATATTGAGTAACATAATTTAATTAAATCATCATTTAATGGAAATAAGATATATTTTACCAGAATTACACATTTGGTCCTTAAGATTTCATAATTTACAATTTACACCCTTTATATCATTAAGTTACACTTTAAATCTTATAATATCCATAATTACACATTAAACCCTTAGTTTATCAAAATTACACAATTAGTACTTAATTTAACAATTTATACGAATGCCCCTTTAAGTTTCCATAATTTACACAATAGGTCCCTCAATTTAATTAATTTACATATTTAACCCTTAATTTCCATTTTCAATCTTTAATTATCAATAATTACATACTAATCCATTAAATCTTAAAAATGACACAACACACCCTTAACATGTTGAAATACACGAATACACCTTAACTTTCCAGAATTTACAATTTTAGTCCCTATATTTTATTTATTTCCAAATCGAATTACATATATTATATAATTCACAAATAAATCCCTAAGTTGCAAAATTTACAAAAAGGACCCCCATTTTATATTTTATTTACATCAGCCACGATTTATAGAGTATGACAAAAATGACCCACAAGTTTTAAAAATTACAAAACAGCCCCTTAACTATTTTAATTTAAAATCGGTATACATTTATATATCAAAATCAAAACCCTTATTATCAAAATCATTACCCAATCTTCATATCATCATTAACCCATTATTAATTAGTCAAGAACAGCCCTAAATTCCAAAAACCTAATTCGAACCCTTTTTATTTCTTTTCTTCCTTGTTTTTCCAAAAACCCGATGATACACATAATTCACAATTAAATATTTTAGGCCCCAACAATTCGACATAACATTTTTCCCAGATTAATATGATCATATAGAGTCCAAATAAAATAATTATGAAGCCTCAAAAATTCGTATCTAATTATTTAGGATTTATGTACGTTTTTAAGATTTAATTCACAAATAATATATAGATCTTGCATGATTCGATTTCCATATTTTATACAGGTCTTATATGATGTAGAAAGTATGAGAAAAATACCAAACCAAGATTTGAACGTGTGGATTTGGCTGGGCGAATTTGTTCTACTCGGTTGGATAATTCGAACCACAAAAATCACCACGACTCCAACAGCTACTCCACGACCTTGGAATTATTTTTCACAGATGATATACGATATGAGGGTCATGAGAAAAATAATGAATGAATTTTATAGTGACCGAATGAATTGATTTGGTAATTACCTTGCGATTTGATTTTTGAGACAAATAAATGGCTAGCGATCAAACAAGGGCTTCCCACGACCTATACCAATTTTTCTTAGCTTCCTTAGGACGTGTACAACACCAGAAAATTATGCTTGGTATTCCAAAAAATCGGATGAACAATGGGAGGAATTATTTGTGTGTTTTTATTTTGTCGGCAAGGTTATTTAGGGTTTGTTAGGATTTGCTTGATTTATTATTGATATGGCCGAATAGGGGGGGGGGGGGGAATGGGCTGGCATAAACTCAGAAAATAAGGCCTAATTAATTTGACATACTTTCCTTAATTTAATTTTTGCATTTTAAACTTTTAAATTTCATTATAAACTTTAATTTACATAACTAATGTACATATTATAATTTTCGGTTCTTAAGGGGGTATTTTGGTCATTTCATAACTTGTATAAATATTTATCGAAGTCGACAAAATTATTTTGTATCATATCTTGTTCGTTTCCAGAAGTTTGGGATCGATTCGGAACTTTAATTAAGCTTTAATTAATTTTTAAAGTTTTCAGGGGCATTTTGGTAATTTTGCATGTTTTAGATTTTCGGGTTTTACAGTAGCAATGAATCTGCTAGCATTGTTCTAGCAGCCTCAATCAAGGTCCTATTCTTCCTTTCTACAACTCTATTTTGTTGTGGAGTTTTAGCATTGCTATATTCCCTCTTGATTCCCTTGAGTGCACAGAATTCATTTAGATCCTTGTTTTTGAATTCTGTTCCATTATCACACCTAAAAACCTTAACTCTGTGATCTAATTGGTTCTCTATCTGCCTAACAAAGCTTTTAAGAATCTCAGCAGTTTCATCCTTAGAACCCAAAAAGAACACCCAACTAAACCTACTGAAGTCATCAGTGATTACCAAACAATAGGTCTTATGATTTATACTCCTTACAGCTGTAGGTCCAAACAAGTCCATATGCAAAATCTGTAAGGGTTGACTAACATAACTCATTAATTTGGCCTTACAGGAGGCCTTGTGTTGCTTTCCTTTCTGACAAGCAACACAGGTATGGTCATTTTGAAAAATCTTGGAAGGTAAACCTCTAACAAGATTTTCCTTCACAAGTTTGTTTAGGTTTTTAAAATTGACATGACCAAGCCTTCTGTGCCATTTATTAGATTCATCAACTGTGGCTTTTGCAATCAAACAAGCTAAACCTCTATAAGGAACAATGTTCTTTAGATTGAAACTGTACATATTGTGTTGCCTAGGGATTTTAAGTAATACTTGATTTTCATCAGGTAACTTAAAATCAGGAGACAACATAAAACACTCAGTGTCAGTGAAAAGAACTTTGTTCTTCTTGTCACAAATTTGTGACACAGAAAAGATATTGAAATGCTCTAGTTCTTTCACAAAATACACATCCTCAAAATCTAAATTTCCAGTTTTAATAGTCCCTTTACTAGTTATTTGACCTTTACTACCTCCAAAAGCAACTGAGCCACCTCTAAATTCTTCATAATCAGAGAGGTAAGCTTTGTTTCCAGTCATATGCCGGGAACATCCACTATCAACAATTCATTTATCCTTTAAAGCTCCATGTGAAGTACCCTGCACATCAATTAAGAAAAATCAGTTTTTCTTTAAAGGGCCCAAGCCATAGATGACTTGAGTCTGCCTTGTGGATCATTATACTTGAATGCCTTATAAAAACATGATCCACTGTTGCTCTTGGATCTATATGTATACTCATTTTGTCTAGGATCCCAAGTCCAACATGCTGAGGCCTTTACAGCATTTCCCTTATTTCCCTTAACAGTATTAATCACTGCTTGTGTCCCAGCAGTAGAAACATGATTTACCTTAGAAGTAGTAACTTTTGGTTTCCTAATCATGTTATTAAATACTGTTTCACTATGAAAAGGCCTTCTAACTGGTGAATGAGTTTTGTGAAAACCATTTTGCCTTTTAAGTGTATCATTCCCAGTTAATTTTGGTTTAGAAGAATTAAAATTTCTTCTAGCAATAGTTACATTATGCATAGCAGTAGTAACTGAAGTTGGCCTAGCAGTAGGTACTAAATTTGGCCTAGCAGTAGGAATTGCTATTTTGCCAGATCTAGTTAACACTGCTGATGGAACAAAGTTTTTATTACTCTTAGGGTGAGTTTTATGATTTGAAAAGTTTTGTTTGTTCACCCTATTAACATTGTTCCATACTGGTCTAGTCTCCCTTTGAACAACACTCTTAACCTTAACCTGTTTAGCCATTCTTTTCTCATGAAAATCACAAACTCTAATAAGATGACTAAAACTTCTACATACAAAACATGCTTTTCTAGTGACACCATATCCCAGACCAAACCTTTGAGTCCTTGACCCACTACATGTGTCTTGTTCCTTAACAGTTTTCCTAGGAGTATTTACATGCTTAAAAGAATTAACAAAAGCACAACTAGGTTTTTCGTGCTCTATTGAGGCTGTATATACATATTCTTCTTCCCTATCAGATTCATACTCCTCAATGATAGGAGCATCAGACCAAACTTTTGGTTCATTAACTACTTTGGGTTCATTGATAATTGATTTAGGCACAGACTCAGTTGATTCTTCACAAGAAGAAGCAACATCAGTGGTTTTAGCATCTATTTCACTAGTTTCAGCATCTGATTCACAAGTTTCAGTCTGTTTTGGACCATATGTAAACTTTGACTCATCTATTTCAATACCATCTCTAGGAGGCATATAAGTTCCTATGATAGGAGGGGGAACTGCATGCATTCCATCAGTTTTTGCAAATCTATCATTTAAAGGAACATCTTCTACATCACTATTACTACTATTAAATACACTATCAAACATTTCTTGCTCATAACTCAATACTCCCTTATGTAAATTATCTCCATACCCAAGCCCAGATTTGTCACTAGCACTCATTTGAGAATCTATTAGTTAACTAAGATTTTTAGAAGAACTTTGCCAAGTTTGAACTCTGGTTTTTAGTTCCTCTTTTTCTTTTTCAGCAGCAGCTAATAGTTTCTTATGATATATGAGCTCATCAGTTTTAGCATCTAAATCAATTTTCATAAACCTAAGTTTTTCTTCATAAATAACTTGATTTCTTTGATGACAAACTAATTGAGCTTCTACCTTTTTTAAAGCTTGAGTGTAGGCTTGTATTTCTATGCTAGCATCACCAATCTGTTCTCTTTGTTCATTATATAATTGTTTAAGCTTAGTATAAGATTCTACACATTCTTTTGAACAAGATTGTACCTCATTGAGAGCCATCAAAGCATGGTTGTCAGTGTCTTCTTCAGAATAGCCAGACCAATTAATCACATCTCCATCAATAGTTACCAAGGCTTTGGCTTCATCAAACTTTGCAGATTCCTTTGCTTTGTATCCATTATTCCCTGCATCTCTCCTTCTGCCTTCTTGATTGCCCTTTGATCTGCACTCTCTAGCAAAGTGCCCTAACTTATGACAATTGAAGCACTCAACTTTGGTTTTGTCAAAGCCAACTGGTTCCATTGCATCAAACTTCAGCTTTCTTCCTGTCTTCTTGTGAAACTTCTTTAGCCTCATGGAAATCATGGCCACTTGTCATTTTAAGTCCATCTCTTCTAGATCATACTCATCAATCTATTCTAGATCCTCATGATCCAGTTGTGGAGCACTGGATTGATTAGCAAATGATAAGTATACAAAATTTAGTTAACACTTATAAGATTAGTTATCGCGAAAAATAAAAATTCATATAGCTGTTCACAAAAAACATTTTTGTAATAACTAACATATATACATATAAAAAATTGTATAGCCGAATACACAACCAAATTTCACATTGAACTAGCATATATGTACATAAAACTAGAATAGCCGTAATGTAACTCTCGACAACAATAATTGAACCATTTAGACTATACTCGCACTATATATATTGTCTTGCGATTTCATAAATGGTAAAACATACAATCGGCAAAGAAATTTAAATTTTATACACACATGAGTAGTTAAAAATGTGAAACTCAAGTGAAATAAACGACAAACTAATTACACTTTAAGTTTAGGCAATAACACATGTCGGGAAGTATATAAATTGATATCTACACTTATCATTTTAAAACTAAGTCAACCAATAAAGGCATCGCCAATGAAAACTAGGAATGATATATCAAACTTAACCCTCACTTTAACAAATTTGACGATATATATTGTTCTGAACTAATAATGTATAAAAGGAGTCATAATAAATTAATAACAATGAGAACTTAGTTAAATCACCCAAGTTTATTAAAAATTAACCTTATATTTTCTCAACACATTTAACTAGTAGATAATAAACGTCACTTACGTTAGATCTTACTTCTAAAATCAACATAATCGGATATAACGATCAAACTACAAAACTATAATACATATATATATATATATATATATATATATATATATATATATATATATATATATATATATATATATATATATATATATATATATATATATATCACATCCCGATTCAATCCATTCGTACTTTAAATTTATTCAATATCCCCAAATTCCTCATTCCCGTACACTTAGGTCATTCGTAGAGCTACACCTTACCATTTTTAGGAAAGTCCTTAGTAACCACACTTTCCGCCACACAAGTGACAATAACATAAATACTCTAAAACATTAAAATTAAATTATGAAAGGACTTAAATTTAATACCTGAAATTAAGACATGGGTATTTAATCTAGGTTGCGTGTTGGTGCCGTGCACTCCCTAATTTCACAGCATTCACTGTTCAGGCCATTAAAGGTGAGTTTATAGCCCCTTTTTACTTATACTCGTTTTATATGAATGGGTGAGAAACATGCAAAACCAAATTTTGTGGACCATTAATATTATTTATACCAAAGTTATTGTGCAGTTAGCCTAAGTCCTGATATGTCCCCTACTGCCCAAATTTCATGAACTGTTAATTCCCGTCAGAAAGCATGAATGTTATAAATAGATCTATTGGGAGTAACGTCCCCGTTCGGTTTGACCGGATAGGCAAACGAGCGTATACCATATCAATGTACAAGTGTCTGGAATAAACACTTGCCAGGGCTTTTATGATTAACATGCTTCTAGGGCATGCAGACCTGTTAAAGCTTCGGTTGCATGAACTTAACGCTAGCGTAATAAAATATAAATGTGACATTTAAATGCTCAGATAAAACTGTTGGTCCAAATATGATATGTTTGTTTTAACTAAAACCTATGAACTCACCAGCTTTTTGCTGACTTTTAGCATGTTTTTCTCAGGTATCTAGGTTTATGCAAGTGTGGTGATGAAGCGAAAAGTGTACCGCTTTTAGGGGGTCATTTAAGCCCTAAATCGTATTTATTTGATCAAATATTGCCCTAAATCGTTCCTTTTGTCATTTTAGGTACTTTGGAGAAGAAATCTGGAAAAGGAAGCATTTTTGACGTTTTTGGAGCATAAAAGTGAAGAAAATGACAAAGTCTCAAAATCGGCTGGAAAAGTACCTTTGACGGCGTCACAAATTGCTCTTGACGGCGTCATGGCTTGGCAAAAAAGGTGGATATGAAAAATACTGTAGGGTATTCACAATGCATGAATCACTATCTTGAGGCTAGTTTGGATCGAATAGAAGATGTTTTAGAGAGAGAAATGGGAGCCTTTTAGTGAGAGAAAGAAACTTGTGTAATATTAGATTGAAAAGGTCCAACCCTTCCCTTGTGTGGGAAGGGGTATATATACTACTACATATTATGTCCCTAGTGGACTGTGGAGCGAGCTGACAGAGGGTAAAGACCCGACCCACTCCACAATAGTAATTAATAACTAAGCTACTAATAATATTACTGATAATCTAATGAGCTATGATGATCTAATAAGTACTCGGGGTGACCGAGTCTTCTGCTGAATATTCATATTCCTAACAATCTCCCCCTAAGGGAGGTCACCCCAGAAGTAATGTTCTGAAATTCAGCACTTCTTCCTTGGATCTTGACATCATAGCTCGTACTCATTGAATCTTCAATGTCATAGATTGCTGTGCAAACATCAGTGATCTGAAGATGACTTCTCTTTTGTCTTGGATGAATTTTGAATAATCTCTGAACGTATCATCCCACTTGAGTCTCCAAGTCATCTTTCTGTAGTAATACTCCATGTGATGAAATATACTTAGAGCCGACATGCTCACACGATATGGGGTCATGATCTTCAGCATCAGAGTTAGCAGAAGCTGTGTTGAAGGTCTTTTAGGTCGATCATGACTTCTTTGATGATGATGTGGTGTAAACATGTGGTGATGGATTGGCATCTTTTCTGCAACCAGCTACAACAGCAACCAGCTACAGCTTTCCACAGCTACAATCGCCAGAAGTTCCTGCATACGACAGTTAGCAATAATTCGACCGGTACTTACAAGTTTGGACTTTGAGACAGTCAACAGCATAGTGTGAAGACTCTCTCTAATCCTTACTAAGACCGTTCCTAATCGAAAACCCACAGAGGGCTTTTTAAGATTTTACCGTAGTAAATCAACGATTAGGTGAGTCTCTGGAGATCACTCCACGACTGTAGACCGGTTGAAACCGCCGCGACCACTAAGCGTAATCTACGAGGAATTACCGAAGTGACCTGCTTTCAGGGCTGCTTGATGTTGACCCTGGCAGGAATTTCCATTCAATCATTGAGAATTACATGAGTAAATTCCCTCATAAATGTTCTGGCAGATTGCTAAGATCTGCGTAGGACTCATGAGATTACAACTGGTGTCCTTAATGTTGAACAACCAGTGTAGAAATAATTCGTGTCCCTATGAGATCTTATTATGTATCTCGGGGCTCTAGACTCGATAGTGCGTTTTGATTTAGTGAGCGGAGGCTGGAGAGAACTGCCACCTATTCAATATCATCTAACTCGGAGTGAGAGAGACGATAGGAATGTATTAAACTCCGTGATAATTGAAACAAGAATCCTTTGAGGGACCTTGAGTGGCTAGGGAGGGTTGTGCAGCGTATCACTGGGTCCATGATACTTTGTCTTCAATGCCAGCAATCAACTAAGTGATTCTGACAGCATATGTATTGGCCCGGTTTCTGCCTAAGTTGTAAGGAGGGCTATTTCTTTTCACCCTTTATCTTTACAATTCTTTTTCATTCTTCAACCCCTTCAGTGCTTACCGAGACTTCATAACTAACACCTTGTTGGGTTTATTCCAGTGTTAGCTCCATCTCAGTCGGCACTCTTCCCTTATACACATTTCTCCTTTTTAATCATACCTAAGGACTTCTACACTAACTAGTGGATTGTCCCTGGGTAGATCCCTCCGGCTCTGGCGGGATCGTGGGAACTTGAGCCTAACCTAACCATCCTTATAACTCCATACATTAATTAAAATGGTCGGTCTTTGGTATTCATCCACGATTGCCAAACCAAATCTTTGAAAAATCTCTCCAAGTGTTCATGATTTTGAAACACATTTTTGCAAACACTTGAGAGTTTTATATTTTTCAAATGCTCCCCCTCAACATGTGCTCGGTTGATTGTTTTATAAATTTGCACATGTTGGGTAGAGCTCGCACTTTTTGAATTGATCAACTTTCAGTGAACATGACCGATTCGAGACACGCTTACATCACTAGTTAGACTAGCTTGAAATTATTACCCGGCCTGGTCAAGTCCACAGAAAGTTTCTCGAAACGGTACACTCTACTCAGATTCATCTTTTTCGAGACACGCTTACATCACTGGTTAGACCAGCTTGAAATTATTACCCGGCCAAGACGAATCCTTTCGATTGATGACAAGTTTCGTCAATTCATTGGTTAATTCTGAGTCACGGTCACATGAGATGCCAACTCCTTTGTTTTGTTAAAACCATTTGCTCCCCCTCAATATGTGCATTGATATAAGAAAGATTTTCGCACATATGGAAGAGCTTGCGTTTATGACCAAAACATTTTGCTCCCCCTCAATATGTGCCTTGATATACAAAATGGTTTAGCACATACGGGAGAGCCTACATTAACTTCCAAATCATCACATTTTATCAGATTCCATATTTAAATCACATTCTCTCCCCCGATCATAAATTTCAAACCTTTTGAGATTTGTGATCCCAATTGATTTAAATAAGTTAGAAAATGTGGGAGAAAATGTGTCCGATTTAATATATTCTGATAATGGAACATACTAAGCTCCCCCTTAAACTAAGAGGGAGATTCACTGCACATTATACACATATTACACATAGAGTATTACAAGATTAGAGGAAATTACATTGTAGAAATTACAAGTGCCTAATAAACGAGTAATATCACTACAAAGACCACTTATGAAGCGAGTCAGCTCATGTCGTTCTTTCCATCAGTCTGTAATCTCCTTCACGAACTCTTCCCCCAACGAAGCTTTCCAAGCTGCGAAAGATCCTTCTTGTTTTCAGTCTACGCTCTATGGCTTTCATAAACTCTTTGCTCCTCTGTACATCCAGATCAGTCCAGAACTGAGTCTTCAATTGTGGGTTGTGGGGATTTAGCTTGAAGTCTTTAATCCTGAAATCCAGTGCTTCATCGATCATCCTCAGGGTACCATCGCTGAATTTATGAATCTCACTGAATTGCATCATCATAGGAGTCCCATGTTGGTCAGTAAACTTGACAGCTCTTGGAGATTCGATTACTTTATAGTCGTGAATGTACTCGAGGCCCTCACGTTCCCAATATGGCTTAGTGAGATTGAGTTTGGTCTGATAGCTCTCTATCCCTAGTTGAAAATCACTCACCCTTTGCCTGATGACAAGACCCCGGATCCACAAGTTGACAGCAGCCGCAAGCGCCTTCTTATCGCGAGGAGGAAGATGATTTAGGTGCCCTTGAAGGTTCAGAAGAAAGAGGTCCTCGAAGTCACTCGGAGATAGATATTTGAAGTCGCTTTCAGAAATGATATACTCCTTTTGATCAGCACGACGAAGCACTATCCTTTTAAGATACTCATATCCATACATTGGGTGAATATCAACTTTGATAACACTTAAGATTCAAAGATGTGAGCGTATACCCTGACGACTACCCTCTCCTGCGTGCCTTTCAATGTAAAAGCGTTTCTTGTGGAACCACCAATGTGTGACCCCATAAGATGCAGTAAGATCAAACTTGTATTCTTCATCTGACCAGACTTGATCTGGCACCATTTGTTCTAGCCCAACGTCAGGGTAGTAAGCCTCCTTCATCTTGGAAATGGATAATGCCTGACGATCACCATTATTCCCAAACCGGAGATAATTCAGATCGTTGTTAAAGAAGAGATCTGCTTGAATGTTCTTCTGACCTGGTGGACCATCAAAGGGAAGAGGTTGGTTGATGTCGTAGGAACGGATCCGGTCATCAACTTGATCAGTAAATAGTCTATGACATTCTTCCATTTGATATTGGAGATGAATCACATCAGGATGAAACACTTTGACGATTTCATATGCAGGACCTTCCAAATCTTGGGGAGTAAGAGTTGTGATGCCTTTCTTCTTACAGAACCAACTAATGAATGCCCCCATGTCTTTTGTTTTCGCCAGCAGTGAGTTCTCTGGAGGTGGGTTGTGTGTTGTGATGCAATGGTAGCTGCCCAATTGTTATCAGGAACACTTGTGACTGATGATGGAATAGACCAATCTGTTTCAGGAACTAGTTCTCGTTCTTCTTCAGGTACAGGTTTTACCCAAGATTCCCTGTCTTCCTTGGTGAAGCGTTTACTAGTGGGGTTAGAGTCATCCGATGTATCTGTGCGTAAGAATTCCAACCACCATTTTTGATTAGGATCAACTGTTGGGATATTGGTGTTTGCAGAGACATCTTCTTCATCAGTTTGAGTAGACAAATCATCTGCAACCGATTCCTCATTCATGACAAAATCCTCAGGAGCTGGCGAGAACGAGGGCTTGTATCTTTCATCAACGGTGGTCCACGCATGCGAGCCTGACTTTGAAACACCCTTAGATGTGCTTGGGCCAGAAGAAGTAGTGGTTTGATCTTTACCACCAGAAGATTCAGTTGGATGATGATGAGCTTGAGCTTGGGTGGATTCTGAAGCTCCTGACAACTTTGCTGCTCCAGATCCACCACTAGGTGGAGGGGGTGGAGGAGGATGAGGTGGAGAGCCAGGGGGTGTTCCGGGTTTATCTTGTCTCCTTTTCTTCTTCTTCCGTTGTTCTTCAAGCTCAGCCATAAGGAAATCCTGATTATCACGATGCATCGATTTTTCCAATGCTTCATAAAGCCGTTGATGATCTTCGTGACCTTGATACTGACCACATTCAAACATTCGGTCATATAGGATTGATTTCATATCAGCAGTAGGAAGATCTCTGAATCGTGTTTTCATAGGAGCTTCCATTGCCCATCTGACTGCTTCTTCCACCTGATCATTCACAGCTTGAGCTACCTTTTGTTCTATATTAAGCTTTTCCACATTAAGTAGTCTCTGCTCATAATTCTTCAACTTTAGTGACATGTCATCAATGAGCTTTGTAGCAGCAGTTAGTTTTGATGCTAAATTAGATGGAACTTCTTGAGGAATGGGTGTCGATGGTGTTGCTTCCGGTGAGGGATCTACTATGATAGTTGCTATTGTGGACACTGGAGTTGTCATAGGTCTAATACCAGACATGTCTTGTTTAATTGGTACAGACACCATTGACTCCACTTCTTTATCATCATGTGGTGCGTTCGTCTCTATGGTGTTGTCGTTGGCTTTATCCAAGAAGAATTGATCACCATAGTTGAAGTCGGTGTCAAGGTTCTTCAGAGACGATAGAGTGCCAGTAGACCCTGTTGGTTCATTTAGGTGAGATTGCTCATCCTCCTTCATTTTCAGATTCTCATGAACCCCCGGGTATGTCGAAGCCACAAATTCTTCATGGTGTATTTCTTGTGGAGGTTCTGTAGTGGTTGTTGTTTTCTGATCATGAATTTCCTTAATGATGTTTTCAGACTCAGCTTCTTTATGAAATATCTCATCTTGACTCTCACCTTGATCTTGTGGATCCTTAATTTCAGTATGTGTGACCTTCATCTCCTCCTTCTTTTCTTTAATAACATTACCAGACTCAGCTTCCTTATGAACTTCCTCTTCATGACTCTCACTTTGATCTTGTGAATCCTTTACTTCTGTATGTGTGATCTTCATCTCCACCTTCTTCTCTTTGTACACCTGTTCATCGCTTTCTGTATCACTGGAATCTTGGGCAACTTCTATGCTTGGTGATTCTTCTTGATGTCTTTCAGAGAGATCAAGTGCTCTAGATGATCCCTGATCACGTTTCCTGAGCTCAAATCGTGTTGTTGTCTTGGATGCCGGAGATGATATGGTAAGAAGAGTCTTAGCAGCTTGTACCACTGTAGCTACTCCTTTACCTTTGCCCTCTACTTCAGGTAATGGTTTACTGCTCTCAGCAACAGGTTCTCTCAGGACAACTCCTTTCGTAGTACTCTTCGTTGATTCAGCGTGTTCTTTAGCACTCAGCTCCAGGGCTTGTTGTAGATCCGGATCTTCTTCATCTCTTAGACCTAGTTCAGGAATCACCATCTCTTCATCATCATCTTGACCTTTCTTCTTGATTCTCTTGGATTTCACCTTCTTGCTCGATGCCTTCCTTTTGATCTTCTTACTTTTCTTAGATCCCTCAACTTCTGTGGGTGCATCCTTTCTTTTCTTTGATTTCGATTTAGATTGGGTTTGTTTGATGGATTTCTGGGTTTCTGGTTCAGGGGTTTCGGCTTCACTTCTTACCTTCTTCGAGAGAGACTTTTGATATCCCTCTACTTTGCTCAGATATTCCTTATAATAGGAAGCTTGACGAATGTTATCTGAAATAAGAGGCTCAGGAATAAGCTTTCCAAAGACTTCTTGTTTGACCCCTTTAGCAGCCCATTTGAGATTTCCCAGAACAAATTCTTCAGAGGACAAATGGAGAGGAGAATCAGTTCTAGGATGGAACTTGTGACGAGAGTAGAGATGATGGATTATCATTTTAGTGAATCTGATGCTAGGAATTAACATCTTCCTCACTGTCTTCCTGCTGGCCAGATTAGATTCCAGTTTTGCTTTGTCTTCTTGGAAGGTGTGAATGGAGTGAATGAATTCTTCCCAGATCCTTTCAGCGAAATCTATGTTGGAACGTTTTATGATTCCCCATAGAATTTGAAGCACTGGAGCCCTAGGTCTTTCGTAAGCAGAAGTCTTCCCAGTAAGACATAAATTGAGAATGGTGGCGAATGTCCTCCATGGTTGATACATTTCACTGGTGACTACTGTTGACACCTTGAGGACGGTTGATGGATAACCCAGATCATTAACGAAGTGGACGAGAGCCTCGGATGTAGGAGGTTGGGTAAAGGGTTTATCAATGACAGCAGGTGATATTTGAAGAGCCTCTCTGATGGTGTCTGATGTCAGCTCGTACCATTGTTCATCTAACTGACAGTGATAATTACCAGTATCTTTGTTGAGTTCAATCGTATTCCAAAACTGTTGAATGTATATAGATGGAACAGTTGCACGTGCAGTGAATGCTCTGAAGAAGTTGGTCTCCTTTAAGATATCAACAGATATCTTGTAAATGGGATTGGGTTGAGGTCTTGTCTCATCGAGATAACAGTTGCTCCTTCCAATAGGGATCCATTTGTTCTTAGGAAGTATTTGTTCATCTGTACGGACAGGTGTTGGAGCTGCAGGGTTTGGTTCTGAGGAAGTAGTGATCCCTGTATCTGTCATTGTATCTACACACACATTCACAGGACGAAAGTATGTCTATGCAAGTTAGATGGGGAATCAATCCTTGAGGTTGACACAGAGACTATGTGTATATAACAAAAGACTACAGTATATCACGCAACACCCAATTGTGAGAGACCCAAAAGGCAGCAACCATCATTCACATTGTAAAGTATTAACTGCACAACTGTTTTTGTAAGCATGTAGACAAACGAATATACATGGCATGACATTACATACAAATTGCATCCATGACCAAGTAGACAAACAGCATCCATAATCATAGACAAGCCGCATTAATGATCAATCAGACAAACCGCATTCATGACAGATTAGACAAACCGCGTTTGAGATTGTTTAGACAAACCGCGTTAGTGATTGTTTGGACAAACCGCGTTCGTGATTAGTTAATCAAACCGCGTTCGTGATTAGTTAGACAAACCGCGTTCGTGACTAAACAGACAAACCGCGTCTGTGACAAAATAGACAAACCGCGTCTGAGACTAATCAAACAAACCGCGTCTGAGATAGTTAAGATAAACCGCGTTCGTTATTGTTTAGATAAACCGCGTACGTGATAATTTAGACAAACCGCGTTCGTTATTATTTAGACAAACCTCGTTCGTGATGAAACAGACAAACCGCATTTGTGATCAAACATACAAACCGCGTTTGTGACTAAACATACAAACCGCGTCTGTGACTAACCATACAAACCGCGTCTGAGACTAATCAAACAAACCGCGTCTGAGACTAAACAGACAAACCGAGTCTGTGATGAATAGACAAACAGCATTCAAGAAAAATCACACAGATAGCACCGATGAACATATCATAAAGTAACCTACACCCTAGATCGTGTAGAGAGTAATACTAACAGATTTCACATTATGCAAACACCTCATGACATGCTAATCACTTCACACATGAATCACATAATTCCATACCGAGATTAATCACAACACATTGCAAACTATCGACCTATGCTGGACAAACCGCATTGAAGAATATATCATCACTTAATCATCAAATCATTCAATACTATGCGAGTGTATGCACATACGACAACAACACAACAAGATCTTATATCAAACAACCCTATCACAGTCCACATTCACTCTAACTAAACCAACTATCATTCGAGTTAATCGCATCTAACCATGAAAGAACTAACAATCGACTTAACAATTACTCAAATCAGATCACTCATTTGATTAGTGATAAAAGAAACCCATTCTACCCTAGAGACTTATTATTCGAACACTGATTGAACAAATCCTAGACTCATGAGCGATTTTGACTTTTGGAGTCAAACATCGCTCGACTAATCTCACCAATCCAACATACAACTTGAATGATGAAGCAATCAGAGCATATAACACTTATCAATACATTCATAACTAAGAATCCCATCAATCAAAATAAGAAATAACAAACTCACCTAGGATCGAATGACGAGTCGAACGGATCAACCTAAAAAAATAAGTAAGACATTAAGAATCTAGGAATGGAACTCGTAACGACCTACTGATATGAGTGAGGGTCGATCATTACCTAGGGAAATCTCGATGGATGGATAAAGATGGTGATCGTGGATTTGGTTAGAGAGAGAGAGAGAGGTTCGATCGGTTAAATTGTGGAGGAGAGAGAGTGTTTGAGGGACAAACCGCGTGTGATAAGATTATTAAGTATCCTCACCTAACTTTGAAGTTTACCTTAACGACACTTTTGGTCCCTGTAGTTGTTGGTTAGACAAACCGCATAGGTTACAAATTTTAACAACTTTCTTCTAATGACACATTTGACCCCTATCATTGTCGGTTTAGACAAGCCGCATAGGTTACAATTCTAACAACCTACTCCTAACTCTCCTCTTTTAACTAAATGACACCTGTGGACCTACTCCTAACTCTCCTCTTTTAACAAAATGACACCTGTGGTCCCTGACTTTCCGGACAATGTGCCTTCTAACACACATAAGCATCCAAAACAGATATGACACACTAAATCCCTAAGGACTTAATAATAGTCCAGTCAGATGCCATAGATTCAGAAATAACACAATGAATACTCATAGACGAGTTTAAATTGCTATTGTTCTCCCCCTCAATCAATGACTGAACCTCTGTAGAGAGATTTAGACATTGAATGAACAGCAATTTATCACTTGATGAGATCAACTGTGAAAGTCTTTAGGCCAACAAAAATCATCAGTACGAATGAACATGAATATGAAGTAATCCATGCGCAGGTGAACATCACCTTGTTGGAGGAACAGCCGTCCTTAAGGCGACGTACTTTCCCCAAAATGAAGCGCGGGTAGCTATCTAAAGTAATAGCAAGCCACAGAGACATGATTTACTTATTAGGATTCTACTTCTGTTCGAGCTTCATTTAAAACCCCGTGTCATTATTGAATGACATTTCTAGGGTCGTAAATGTTATCGATATCCAGAAGACATGCCTCTCGCTGTCCAAGAACACATAATACTATATATATACAAGAAACATGTATCTATCAAATAGGAGAAACTATATACACCAAGAAAAAGGATACTTGAGATTTTCTTTGTAACATCTGTACGAGTTTTGAACTGAATTGTTCAAAAGTCATTGTCCCCGTACATTACCGGTGGGTTTTCCGAACCTCCTCTGTGGGAGTTGATGTCCCCTTTGGTAGCCACACCTTGAGTTTTTTCATGATGCATTCTGTGAGAGTAGCTGCACGCGGAAACCGTCTCCCTGCACTATCATAAGTATTTTGTACGCATGGATATTGGTTAGTGACTATGGGGTCCTGTCTCTGTGATTTCTTGCAACCATTCTCAGAAGCATTATTCGTGTCAGTAGGTACCCACTGACGACCGACTTGCTTAAAGATTCTACCAGTTGGCAACCATCTTAGGCACGTTCTAAATATGCTCTGTTTCTGAGGCACCTTAGTGTTTTTACGAGAAAAAGTTTCTTGTTTTTCAGCACTAGATCTATTAGGCTTCCTAGGGTGCTTCATTGATGTTAGAGGCCTATGGTGATTGTTTGTCGAAGTAGAGGATGCAATGATATGAACATTAACTTCCTTTGTTATTGTCATGTGAGACTTATCCTGAAAGTGACTCTTCGCTAATGTTCCCTTATGTCTAGGTTGTGAAGTGACAGATTTTGGCAGACTCTTAGTCTCACCAACTTGGGGGGCACACCTTGGAGAAGGTGTTCCCAAGGCTGATGGTTTGACAGACTTAAGATTCACCCTGTACTTGGCCGACTTCTTAAAGTCATTCTTACGAGAAGCTAATGACAAACTTTTCCTAAGGTTTTGTTCAGCCTGTAACTCAACAGTGTTTGAGTCATGTGAGGTTTTATCTTCATTGACCTTTTCTTGCAAATCACTTAGTTTGGTCCTTAACATGTTAATAGTCGCGTTCTTGGCCACCAGCTGATCTTTCAACTCATTTATCATGAAAAATTCCCGAATATCAGGTAATTCTGGATTTTTTGATGGAAGGTTAATTTGGAACTTTTCTTTTAATTGTTGCATTGAAATTTCAAGATCAACACAATGTTTTTCCAGTTTTGAAAATCCTTTTAAAAGTTCATTGTAAACCTCTTTTTCAATCATATCATGTTTTTCAAAAAAATGTGATTTGAAAGAATCAGTCGTAGGCAGAGAACTCGACGAATTAACATGTACAGGTTCATTAGAAACAATATTATCTAGATAAGACAGATGTACCACAGTAGACCGTGCTTGGTGATTTTCAGATTCTTGAGGTTTCTTCTCACATCTTGAGAGGTCACTTCCTGTGCTAACACTATCATCCTTCTTGTCTGATTTTGTTCCATTCCTACCCTGCTGACCTTTTTCCTCAATGAACCCATAGACATCCCTTATCCGCAGTAGCAGTGTCGTTTTGTACATTTCTATTTCAGACCCAGTATATTTAGCGAAACACTCTTTAGTCACTTGACAGTCACAATAATAGTCCCCAGTGTATTGAGAGTTGATGAACATTTGGAATTGATTGTTGATCACATTGAGAGCGTCTTTGGATTTACCTTCAGAATATTCTTCCTTGACCAGCTCCTGTTCTAGTTGATCCAGATATAATGTCATCATGACTGTGAAATCGCTAATTTCCTGACCAAAGAGTGAAGCAAATGCCCGTCTGTACCCCATCACATATTCAGAGTTACCGAACAAAGCCTTAATGTGTGATAGAAGTGAACGGAAGCATGCTACTTGACTTTCCTTTGCATTAGCCAACTGCATATCCTCAAGGCATTCATTCATGTGTGACTGAGAGTGTGACACATCAGTTCCAGCAGAATCAGTATCATTTGTTTCTGTTAGAGATATGTAATCATAGTTCCCATGATCCTTAGTATCATCGTACAGTTTGAGAACCTCCGATATGATGGAGTCTGAGTTAGTTGTCATAGTGAATACAAGATTATACTGATCTTGTGATTTAACCGAGAAATCGAATCTTTCGCGGGAATTTCTAAATCACCAAGACACAAACCGCCTAGACAAATAGCATAGACACAAACCGCGTATGCGCCAAGAGACAAACCGAGTTCACAATGGAGATACAAACCGCGTATGTGCCAAGAGACAAACCGAGTTCACAATGGAGATACAAACCGAGTTCACACCGGATATACAAACCGCGTATGTGCCAAGAGACAAACCGCGTTGGCACAAACTTCCAAACCTGTCACTATCAATGCCGTTTGTCCTTTTGCCTAAACTAGTATAAAGACAAACCGCGTACCCGATGCTACACAAACCGCATCCAAGAACGTCCAAACTACACAAACCGCATTCAAGAACACTTCCACAAAAAACCCACGAATTGCTCCAAAATCACCACACGGTTCTTGGATCTGTGAATCCAAACACCAAATACCACTCTAATACTAATCTTAAGCAAGAAAGTACAAAGTAAAACAACTTCTAATCACTAAACAAAGTACAAAATGAGATTTATGCTACTAAACAAACAAAATAAAAAAAACTTAAAACTACAAGTCGAACCAACAAGAAAACCTCAAGAACTACACAAATTCGTGAATACCAACTCTCATGGACCTAACCATGGCTCTTGATACCAATTGTAGGGTATTCACAATGCATGAATCACTATCTTGAGGCTAGTTTGGATCGAATAGAAGATGTTTTAGAGAGAGAAATGGGAGCCTTTTAGTGAGAGAAAGAAACTTGTGTAATATTAGATTGAAAAGGTCCAACCCTTCCCTTGTGTGGGAAGGGGTATATATACTACTACATATTATGTCCCTAGTGGACTGTGGAGCGAGCTGACAGAGGGTAAAGACCCGACCCACTCCACAATAGTAATTAATAACTAAGCTACTAATAATATTACTGATAATCTAATGAGCTATGATGATCTAATAAGTACTCGGGGTGACCGAGTCTTCTGCTGAATATTCATATTCCTAACAAATACACATGATAAGCCAGAGAATTTTACAATGGAAAATCTGACGGCGTCACCCTTTGAAGTGATCAAGGCCATCACGGTTTAAGTTAAAGAGGGACGGTGTCAAGACATATTCTGACGGCGTCAAGCCTTGATAGGCCAGAGCGGATTTTGGAGCACTAAAGAGGGACGGCGTCAAGAAGGCCATCTGGGAACCCTAGACACGGCGAGGTGACGGCGTCAAGATCTATAACGTGACGCCGTCAGCCACTAAGTTCTATATATAGTTTTGCAATTTTTTGTCATTAGTGTGCAACTTTGTGAGGAGAAACCCTAAGACGAATTTCTGCCATTTTTAAGGGTTTTCAAACCCTTGGATCTCCCATGTTTAATTGAAGATAAGTTTTCATTTAATCAATCAATATGTCTATGTGTTGTTTGATTATATCTTGTTCTTGTCTTTTAATTAACATGCTAGGCTAGATTTATCTTGTGTTTGCTTAGATCTAATGAAACCTAACTATTGATTATTGGTTATTAGTGTGTTATTAATTGTATTGGATGAATGTTTATTGATGTTAGGCTTAAGAAAACTGGCTAACTTCCTATTCGGTAACTTGCTTGAACGTCTTAAGAAACATGAACCAATGCGTACTAGGTTTTTATGGTTGTATTTAATGCATGAGCGAATTCTAGTGATCCCATGTTAGGAGCTTCCTAGCCGGCTCGACATAGGAGTGAAGTAGGAGCTTGTAGAGTTGGGGAAGTACGTACGCCACCCCACGATTGGTATTAAGGAATACACCCGTCATCCACGCAATTAATACACACTAATCAACCGGTAAAAGATAGTTAGGGAGTAAGGAAATCTAAGTAAACACATTTCTCTCCACATAAGTTTCACAACCCTTTTCATTTTTTGTTATTTTATTTTATTTGCAATTGTAGTTATTTGGGTTAGTTGACTAGCAACTAATTCCGCCCACTCATTCAAACCCGAGATTTTACTTGCTTTCATAAAGTATAAAAAATACAAAAAAGAATCTCCTCTCACCCTTAGACCTATTAGAGTAGTTTTTCAATCCTAACGACACTATTCCCTGTGGAGAACGATCAATCCCCCGTACTTACCACTACACTATACTACATCGGTCAGGTACACTGCCTGGTGGGGTTGTAAGCCTCTTGAGATCCCTCGAGAGGTAAAACCTGTTGTAAGGTCGCAAAACCACGCATCAAGTTTTTGGCGCCGCTGCCGGAGAATTGTTATTGTTTAGGTTGAATTTTTATTTTATTAGGTCTACTCACTAGATTCCTTTCTAGTGAGATTTTTATTTTATTTTTATAGGTTTTCTTTAGTCTATCTTTTTTCTTCGTTTCTTTGTTCGTAACCATTACCATCCGACATCATGGAAGGTGGTAATATCCTTGACCCCAACAACCCACCACCACAACAACACCCACCTCCTAGAGCCCGTACCTTAGGAGACTACTCCCGTCCTAGCCACCATGGCTATCGAAACACCATTGAGCTCACTCAAGGAGCCAATGTCACTCCCTTGCGATCCGACACCATCCGGTTGGTGCAAAGCGGATGCGCATTCCATGGACTTCGTTCCGAAGACCCTAATCAACATCTCAAGGACTTTCTCAAAATCGTTGATTCCATAGACCTTGATGTTGCCACTCGAGAGACGACCCGACTGCGTCTCTTTCAATTCTCTCTGCAGGACCAAGCTAGTCAGTGGCTAGAGCGTCTACCCGCAGGATCCATTACCTCTTGGGATGATCTCATCACTCGTTTCCTTGCTCAGTTTTTCCCACCAGGAAGAACTACCAAGCTAAGGAATGATATCTTGATGTTCCAACAACGTCAAGGTGAAGCCCTCTACGAGGCATGGACTCGATTCAAGGACTTACTCCAAAAAGTCCCTCACCATGGCATGGATACTTGGCTACAAATCCAACTATTTTATGATGGCGTAAACCATCAAACTAGAAGAGCCATAGATTACGCTGCCAATGGAAGGCTGAGCAGGCTCAGTGTCGATAAGTGCTGGGAAGTCATTGAGGACTTAGCACAGTACGAAGAAGAAGAATGGAAAGACTCAACGTTCTCGGAAGAAGGGATTTTAAATTGCATGAGTGCAACCCAAGAACAGCTGTTCGAAAACATAAAAAGGCAGGTTGAGAGATTAATGAAAGCTGAGACTGTCTCCTACGGCTGATGAAAATCCCGATGAGTGCGTGAACACAATTGGTAAACATACGTTTCATCAATTCTCACGACAAGATGAATTTGAAGGGATAATGCTAACTTTCGTGAACAACCAAGAGAGACGGATCCAGGAATTAGAGACTCAATTGAAAAACACCCAAGATATGTTCATGGAACTAGCAGAAAAATTTATCGCGAGAATAAAGGAGAAAATTAGGGAAGAAGCTTCACACAAAAAGATCGAGAAGATCTTTGAACTCCCGGTCCCTAATGAACCATACACAACGAATGGGATGATGAAACCCCTCTCCCCGAGCCTTCACCTTTAAAACCCTCTTTATCCATTTGGATCCCCTCGCGAGAAAGAGAATTCTCAAGATCATAGCATTTTCGTGGGAAGCATGGTTGTCACGCTCCCTAACTTTCATGAAGCTAGGAAACGATCTTTTGGCTTTAAGCCAGGTGTGAGAAGAACTCAATTAAAGCACACCCTCATTTCGAAAACCCCCTGGAAAAGTTCCTCTCACTCCCTGAATACCTGCCGTGATGGAAATTGGAACCTGAATGAGACGTCAACCGGCCCTTTCCAACATTTTACTACGTCCCATGACAGTAAAAAAACATTTGACCCAGGAGGAACTTGTTAACGAGACTAGCTATCAGGGTTATTGACCCTGACTAGCTGCTCCCTTAAAGTACAAGGGGCTCATTTGTAAACTGGCACAAAGTGGTAAATTACGCTGGTCTGACGGCGTCAGACTATGAACGTGACGCCGTCACCCCGTCTGCACAGCAATAATAACTTTACTTCCATCACTTTCATCACAAACCCCACAAACCATATCCACTCCAACCCCACCCACGAATTTTCAAGGACAAATTCACCGACTTTCGTTACCAATCTCCACGTGGTAAGTAATTCTTATTCATTCTTTTCGCTTTAATTACTCATAGGATTCTTAAATTTCGAAAACCCCCAACTCATGAAACCCTAGGATTGATTCATGCCTAGAACTCATAATGCCTTTAATTAGTGTTATTTAGCAATGATTAAAGCATTTGATGATTGGCAATCAAATGGGTTTATTCACTAATTGGGTGGCCACGAATTTGAACCATAACCTATGATCCAATCACCCATTTTGCTACAAAAAGGGGCGTTTGGTTTATAAGCTTGAAGTTTGGATATTGATTTTTCCCTCGTAATTTTGGATTTGAATTCGGTCGAACCTGACGGCGTCACCTAGCAAAGGGTGACGGCGTCAGACTTGTCTGATGCTCAACCAATTCTTTGATTCACAAATTAACCCTTTTTGTTCCTCCTTGCTTTGTTCCAGATAATGAGTAAGCGTCAAAGACCTAGCAGAGGGAGTTCTTCTAGATCTCAACAAGAGAACTTTGGCGACACGGTCCTCAGTTGGGGTGTCTTCGATGACGATGCTGCCACAACTAAATACACCCAATTGCTACAACATAAAGTTGAAAATGGGGCCGTGGTAGATTGGAGCTTTTTGAGGAGGGAAGGTCTTGAGCAAACCTTTCTCCAAAGCTTTCAGACGGATGAATTTACCGGCCCTCAGTGGGAAAACCTGTTTAGAATTCAAGAGCCGGTCTATGACGAATTGGTACGTGAATTCTTTGCCACTTTTCACTTTGACATGGCCGAGGCAAGGACCGATGTGGGTAGGACCACAATCTATTTTAGGCTGGGGGTGAGCTTAGGACATGCTCGGTTACTGAGTTTGGATGGAGACTTGGGTTGTACAGTCAGCATGAAACCACTCAAGCAGGGTTCATGCCTAGGTTGTTGCATGGAGAAACAATGAGGAATGATTTTAGATGTTCCATGTTCTGGCCGACTATTGGGGATGGTGTGTACACCTCGACTACTGTGGCATCTCAAATCAGGGAGCCTAGAGTTAGGTTGACCCATAGATGTCTCACCTACAGCTTGACAGGGCGCCACAGCTCTCACCACCGTGTCACTGCTTCAGACCTCTTCTATTTGTACACCATTTACTCTGATGAGGTTTACTGCAACATCCCATTTTGGGTAGCTAGCTTTCTGAATGGTGGAGTTGGGGAAAGGGAAGGAGATAGGATTTATGGTGGGATGTTTATCACCCGGCTGGCCCGATCCTATGGAGTCCTCAGGCCCGAGTTCATGAGGTATTTGAGTGGTGGTGATGCATGCAGGACAGTGAAGGTTAGGTCCCTGAAGCAGATGGAGGTGGTTATGGAGATGCATGATGGGACCTTTATGTGGTATCATCCAGACGGAGCTGAGAATGATGATGGTGGGGATGATGAGGAGGAGGAGCATCAGCAGCAGCAACATGGGGGTTATGAGGCTGGTACAGTAGATTACTACCGGCACATGAGCAGAGGGGATTGGCAGGCTCACCAGGGGGCATGGATGGGCCAGGTTGATACTTGGAGGACCCGGGTGGACGAGAGGTTCGACTGGATGTATGATCACACTGTTCGTCAGATGCAGCATTTATCTACGCGTGATCAGTTGGACCCACACCTGCAGATCGACCCTTTCCCTGGACGTGAGCAGGACTACCCACCATATGGGTACTACGGGCACCTCCCTCCTAACTATGACTATCGCCAAGGTCCCCCACCCCAGTGATGATTTGATTTGATGTTATAATGTTTGAACAATTTAATCTATGGTTGTATATTTTAGAACAATTTGGTCTGTAATAGTTTAGGATTTGGCATCTTTTGGCCTTTAAACATTTGTGACACTTTGTTTTCTTTATTGCATGCAAGTTTTATTTGTTTTATGTGTTTATTTATTTGTTTGTTTGATTTTATTTGTTACCGTATGTGTGTTTAATTTTTATTATTATTGATTCATGTTCAAAACTAAATTGTGAAAATGCTTTATCTTGTTTTTAACTTCGTCTTAACTACATATAAAGGTATTTTGCAAAAGATAAGTGTAAGGGAAATCCAAATCGGTTTATTAGAACAAATGAACATGAATCGTAATAATATTAAATTAACATACATATTAGTATTTGTTTGAGTCAAATGCTTGTATCGAGTCATAATGATGTTTTGCAGGAATTCCAGGAAGTAAGGTATAGGTTTTTCCAGAAATTTTCCGGAAACTTAACATGAAAATTCTGTCAGATCATTTCTGACGGCGTCAGGATTTACAACCTTACGGCGTCAGGTTTTAATTTTCAGAAATTTTTGAAAGTTTTGTTTTCATAAAAAGTTTTTATTAAATCTCTAACTTATAAACTCCAGGAATCTGCAAAATTATCATTACACAAGCATTATATCCTTATATATAGATTTATCCCGCCGATGTTATGCAGGTTTTCGTGTTTGTTTTCTCAGGTTTAACAGGTTATTTTGGACAAGGAAATGTATGTGGAGTCAAGCTTTTGGCGATGCATTAGTTTTGGAGCTTCTACATTCTCTTGGAAGAAGATCTAACCATGTTACCTCATTATCCACCGAGCGAATCAAGGGAGTATTTGATTTCATTCGTTTACCTTATTTACTTTTACATCTTGTTATTTGAACATTGGGGACAATGTTCATCTTAAGTGTAAGGGGAGGTAAAATACGATACTTTAGAGAATACAATTGCACTTGATTTTTTGTTTGTTTAATGGTAGATGTGTAATAAAACTGAGATAAATACCTGTTAGGGCAATTTTAGTGCCAAATTTAAAATTTTTTACAACATATAGGAGTGAAACTTTGATCTTAATGAGCGTCTCATGGATAGGAGTTATATGACTAGCACAAAAAACCGTACCACTAAAAAATTTTCCACCCCCAAATATGTGAGGTTCGCCCCTAGAATTGGTAGAAAAAGCATTTATGCTATGATGTGTGTACCGGTAGCACTTAGATTCTAGAACTTGCGTTAGGACCATTCCGAGGCCACAAGTGAGACTACATTCGTGTAGTTAGATTTACTACATGATAAGAGGCATTAGGATTAACCCATTGTTTTACACCTGTGTTTTTGTTATAATTACTTTGGCTACATCGGTCAAGTAATTCTCCCACACCCTTTGCGTTGTACTCATTTTTAGTACACGATACCCCTAGTACACCCCTCAGAGCCTATCTTTTCGTTTCGACCTTTAAGCATTTTACTTAAAGGAAGAATTTGTTTACACCCCACTTAAATGTACACCCAAATCGCCTTAGCCTACCTTGTATGCACTCATTTTTAGTGCATTATTGTGACAACATTTGTTTAAACCCCAAGTTAATTATCTAATTGATTACATGGTTGCTAAGTCGAGTCATATCCTTGTACATATTGTTTTGGGACGATTGGGACTTATGGGTAAAGTACTAGTGTAATGGAGTAATGGGGAAGAACATCATTTATTACCCCCATATGTGCTAAATATTTTTTAAAAAAGTACTCCAAGTGTTTCGATTATCTTAATTCGAGTCATTAGAATAGTTATTTGTAAAGTTATGTAAAAGTTCAAGTGTAAGGGGAATGCAACGCCCCTATGATGTATTATTTTGGATGGTAGGGCAAGAGTGTATGCAAAAAAAAAAAAAAAAAAAAAAAAAAAAAAAAATCAAGAAAAATACAAAAAAAATGAGAAAAAGAAAAGTAGAAAAAACATACGGACTACCATCCCGTTTGATTTTATGTTTATTTTATGTTTTTGTTATTTTGTTTTTAGCTTAAGTCGAGTCTAGTCTTGGCTTAGCAACGCCATATTGTATATGTAATTAATCAAGATCTTTAACTCGCCACCAGTAAAATATCCCTTATCCAACAAAACCGTGTTTATCATATCCCTACACCTCACGTTATAACCCAGGTAAAAGCCCTCTTTGATAGTTTATCTTAGGTGCTTACGCCTAGTGGATGAGGTTTTCGATCCTTTCCCAAGCCTATGGTAATCTATTTGCTATGACAGGTAGTGAGAGATATTATCTGTTTTCATTTATGAGATTTATTTTGATGACACCTGAGAGATGTGAGTATCTAAACACTACTTGTGAGGTGCTAGTTTGTAATCTCCGTGCTTATTATGATTAAAGTGGAACGACTATTTGTTGTAATTACTTTTATATTAGCATTAAATGACCCCTAACTTGTATTTTGATTAGAATAAAAGCGCATTTGCTTGAGGACAAGCAAATCTCAAGTGTAAGGGTATTTGATGAAGCGAAAAGTGTACCGCTTTTAGGGGGTCATTTAAGCCCTAAATCGTATTTATTTGATCAAATATTGCCCTAAATCGTTCCTTTTGTCATTTTAGGTACTTTGGAGAAGAAATCTGGAAAAGGAAGCATTTTTGACGTTTTTGGAGCATAAAAGTGAAGAAAATGACAAAGTCTCAAAATCGGCTGGAAAAGTACCTTTGACGGCGTCACAAATTGCTCTTGACGGCGTCATGGCTTGGCAAAAAAGGTGGATATGAAAAATACACATGATAAGCCAGAGAATTTTACAATGGAAAATCTGACGGCGTCACCCTTTGAAGTGATCAAGGCCATCACGGTTTAAGTTAAAGAGGGACGGCGTCAAGACATATTCTGATGGCGTCAAGCCTTGATAGGCCAGAGCGGATTTTGGAGCACTAAAGAGGGACGGCGTCAAGAAGGCCATCCGGGAACCCTAGACACGGCGAGGTGACGGCGTCAAGATCTATAACGTGACGCCGTCAGCCACTAAGTTCTATATATAGTTTTGCAATTTTTTGTCATTAGTGTGCAACTTTGTGAGGAGAAACCCTAAGACGAATTTCTGCCATTTTTAAGGGTTTTCAAACCCTTGGATCTCCCATGTTTAATTGAAGATAAGTTTTCATTTAATCAATCAATATGTCTATGTGTTGTTTGATTATATCTTGTTCTTGTCTTTTAATTAACATGCTAGGCTAGATTTATCTTGTGTTTGCTTAGATCTAATGAAACATAACTATTGATTATTGGTTATTAGTGTGTTATTAATTGTATTGGATGAATGTTTATCGATGTTAGGCTTAAGAAAACTGGCTAACTTCCTATTCGGTAACTTGCTTGAACGTCTTAAGAAACATGAACCAATGCGTACTAGGTTTTTATGGTTGTATTTAATGCATGAGCGAATTCTAGTGATCCCATGTTAGGAGCTTCCTAGCCGGCTCGACATAGGAGTGAAGTAGGAGCTTGTAGAGTTGGGGAAGTACGTACGCCACCCCACGATTGGTATTAAGGAATACACCCGTCATCCACGCAATTAATACACACTAATCAACCGGTAAAAGATAGTTAGGGAGTAAGGAAATCTAAGTAAACACATTTCTCTCCACATAAGTTTCACAACCCTTTTCATTTTTTGTTATTTTATTTTATTTGCAATTGTAGTTATTTGGGTTAGTTGACTAGCAACTAATTCCGCCCACTCATTCAAACCCGAGATTTTACTTGCTTTCATAAAATATAAAAAATACAAAAAAGAATCTTCTCTCACCCTTAGACCTATTAGAGTAGTTTTTCAATCCTAACGACACTATTCCCTGTGGAGAATGATCAATCCCCCGTACTTACCACTACACTATACTACATCGGTCAGGTACACTGCCTGGTGGGGTTGTAAGCCTCTTGAGATCCCTCGAGAGGTAAAACCTGTTGTAAGGTCGCAAAACCACGCATCATGTGGCAAGGCTTAGCAAGGCGGCAGACTTATACTATTGACCAACGCATTTTTAATTAGTGATTTAGACTTGTTTTTGAGGGACCGGTAAACTTGTAAATAAATTTACAACCTAATGATTTTTTTATTTTTTTATTTTTTTTAATTTGAATTAACAAATGAGTACGTTTTTATAAAGTGTGTAATTGGTTCTTCGTTACCTTGTGTTATGATTTCCATTCCAGTAGCACCCCATGATATTAATGCTTCCGCAAAGTCAGAATTTGGGGGTGTTACACACATTCCAAAACCTACATTTGTTGTTCAACAATAAGAACGAAAAATGTATATCTTTAGAGTCATTCGAAGATCTTTGTAATCTTGCCAGAACATTCATGAGTGGTATTACTTATGTGAATCCACAATGATCGAATGGAAACCCTGCCAGTGTCAACATCAAGCAGCACTGACAGTAGGTCACTTCGTTAATTCTTCATGAATTAAGCTTAGTGGTTAACAATTGAAGTGAATTCTCTAAGAAGAAGCTCACTATAATCAATTGGAGTTAGACGATTATGAACTAACCTTTGTATGCAGGTACAAAAGATGACACCACATGACGTGAACAACCACTTACATCGACATCTTTCACCATCATAAACTTATACATGCGCAACAAACAACATCATCATCAAAGCTCAAATCAGGAAAGTTCAAGACAAAGAAATCAAGATAAAAGACAACGTTTATTCAAAGTCAAAGATCTAATCAAAGAAAGTAAAGAACATTTCCAGGCAAATGAGAAAAGTTCAAGGATGAAGATCAAAGCTATACAAGACGTATGAGTATGATGATACGAAAGTGACAAAGTCGAATATGAAGATTATCGATCAAGGCAAGAAAAGACAACAACTCTACATCACAAGATCACAAAGCATGGAAAAGAACGAAGAATAAAGACTCATCTTACACAACGTTAAAATTTCAAAGATCAAGAGTAAAGAAGACCAATTCACAACAACCCATCCAAGACAACTAAGGAATGACTTCAGAATGACATCCCTTAGGGGGAGATTGTTAGCATTACTTTTAGTAGAAAGTAATATAAGTGATGGTCATTCTATGTTTAGGAACTGTGTAACGTTTATATGTAATATGTAAGAGTCTAGTAACGGGCTATAGGAGGTAATCTAATAGGCTACTAGTTTAGTCCCAATAGGTTAAGTCTTATATAATCAAGCCCAACTGAACTAAACCCATCCCAAGCCCACATAGGCGTTGGAAGGATATATGTAACCAAACAAGTCTCACTTGTTTGTGTGCTTGTGTGTGTGTCTCTAGTGTGTGATAATACAAAAGACTCTCTCCAGCTCTCTATCTCTCACCATCACCGCCACATCCATCACCACCACCACCACAATGAACACCATCAAGTCACCATGTTTATGTGTAGTTTATTGATTGAAATGGGAGCCTACACAAACAATACTCCTCCCCACTGTGACTTCTGTGTCACCTCTGGTCTACTGTGTCGGTGCTCCTACCGTCACCTCCGGTGATATTTTAAGTTCTTAATTAGGGTTTTCTATAATTGGTTGTCTTAATCAAAATTAATATAAAGATAGTTTTAATATCTATGTTATAGGAATCTTTAGCGTTCATGAAAATTAATGATGGTGAAGTCATCTGAATTCTTACAATGTGTAGGAAGATGGATTTGGGTTTTTTCATATTTGTTTTTAGAGGGTATAATTGTCACTATTGTAATTAAGGTTTTTATTCAGGACATAAAAAGAAACATATTTTTATCATAAACTTCTTAATGTAAACACCTCACATCAATCCAAAAAGACACTTTTCCAAACAACAAAATAAAAGAAACATCCCCTTGGACCCATTTTTAGGCACCTCGTACTTCGTTTTATTGAAAACTTAAAGCACGAAAGTTGTAGAGGAGCCGGAATACTAGAGATAGCAAGTTGAACCAGGTCCAGAAGTGGAATAACGAATGAGTTACGACTTTGTAAAAATTAGTAAAAATGCATGACAGAAACACTAAAATTTCGTATTTGGCAGATTCGACCAAGCAAGTTCGAGCTCGATTTTGGTCACTTTACACACCGAACGGTTAAAAACTTAAAACATGAAACTTTAGACGAGCTGGAATACTACCCGTAGGAACTTGAATCGAGCCCAGAGGTTGAGTAACGTGTAATTTACAGCCCCTCAAACTTGAGCGAAAGTCATTTGTGTCAAAGTGTTAAAATCACGCATTTTGAAATAAAACCCGACCGCACTACTTTAGGCCGATTTTTGAATGTCCTAGGGTTCGATTCATGAAAAATGGTAAATAGACTTCAGGTAGACCTCACGGGATACTAACTCCGCGAGTTAGAATTAAGCTGAAATATTAAAGAACGAACGAGATATGACCCTCCAATTATGGACAAAAATACACTTTTTAAAAGTTTTTATACTTTAATATTTTGGATTAACTTTTGTATAAATCATTTTTAACTTGTAAAACTTGGACACGAGCATGCAAAGGTGATATAAACTTTATAAAAATCATTTGCATATCATATATCATGTGTTAAGCCTAAAGCACCTTATTATTTAACTAGGTTGCAGTTAGGGTATCGTGAATCATTTTCTGTGCTCATTACTTCTATTACCTGTATTACTGTTGTTTGAGGTGGGTTTCATAGCTCCGTTTTTACCCGTTTTTACACCTTTATACTTATATTTTGAAATACTCGGGGTGAGAATACTATGCTTACTTTTACATACTGACACAAGTGCATAAAATATTTACATATTACCTAAGTTACCACATTTGCCATTAACTCTCCACATATCATGAACCTTTAATTATTCATAAGCGCGAATATTGTAATAGATCTATTGGGCTAACACCCCCGTTTGGGTTGGTTGCACCAACTGGGTAAACAAACGCATATCATTTGGATTATATTGGGTGTCTGTCAAACACCTAAATGGGGCGTACTTTTGCATGTGCTTGATTGCATACAAATTACGTTGAGCTTCGGGGTCATGAGTTCAGGGCAATTGTATTACTTTTTCTATGACATTGTATTTGTTATAATTGTCATATATTCTGAAATCTTGTGGTCCGCACTTGACTTTTACATTTATATAAACCTATGAACTCACCTACATTATTGTTGACGCTTTTAGCATATATTTTTGAGGTCCTTAGACGATTATACTTGGATTGCATATGGAGCATCACTAGAGTCACATTTTGATGTTTCATCATGTTGAAGATTTCTGTCCATTACTAATAGCATTTGGTTATGTATAAAAATCTCTTACATTTTGTTACGAATTCTAAACTTCGCCATTTCGTAAACATTTATGTTGTAATCAAACGAGTATTTTCAAACGACTCATATAGAGGTCATTCTTTATATTCTTGACTTTGTGCTATGAACATCACGCCCCGGTTACTTTTCCGCTGTGACATTTTAGGGGTGTGACGGGTTCAACCAGGAATCGGAGTTACCACCGGTTCGGCTAGCCAATAAAAGCCGTCCGAAAACGAACCTGAGAGGACCGTCGGAACCGATAAAAATGGATTAATCGGGCCAGACCGAGATCATTTTCTTCTTGTTTTTCTCAGTTAATCAGCTCATCATTGTTATTTTGTTGGTGCCTTTACTTTAATCATGGTACCCGTTATCGTAACGCGCAGACACTGCTAGTCATAATAGAATGTGTATAAATCGATTTCAATAAATAAGTTTTGCTCTTTAACCAAGATTTCCAAGGATGACCTTGACTTTTGTTTTCTATTCAATCCTTTGGACTATTATTTCCAACATGAATATATCAAGTTGTGATGTTATTAATAAATTTTCGAAGATTTTATTAGTGTTAATAGTGTAACTATTTTTTTTGAACGACAATGATTCATTAGAACTAGCGAAATGCTAGAAAATTACAAAGAAAGAAAAAAAGTGGCTGATGATTTGTAAAGCCAATCCATGATATATTTATCCATATGTGTTTTAACCAAAATAAAAAGGTTTTGTTCACGTTGGCTAGGATTAAGTCTTTACTTGGGCTCTTTTCATTTCAGACGGTTTCATTGCGAAGTTTCCGAAGCTCCCAAGGTGCTGCTTGGACCACCATATCGAAAGGAAGTATCTAATTATTGTTCATGTGCATAGTATCATCAGTGGAAACCATTTCTTTCAATTTGGTAAAAAGAGAGTCACTAGTTTCCCACCACAAGACACTTTTTCCTTCAGAAGATTTTTTGCAATGAAACATGAAGCAAAGATGTGTAGATCCGTTTGTCTTCATCACAAACTGGACAAAGCATTGAATGAACATCAATTCCTCTATGGACGAGATTGACCTATGCTGGGAGGTATCGTAATGCGATTCTCCACAAGTTGATGTTGATTTTAACAGGAACTTTTGGTCCCGTCTACATTTTTCCACTTGATTAAATGAGCGCTATTATTTACAAAATGGAACAAATGATCATTGCATATGAATATATATCACTGAACTGTAAGACTTCAAATCTTCATTGTCGGATTTTTAGTTTTAATGCAATCATGCAAATCAATAGTTGTGCACAGTGCACTTGTGCCTCCTGCAATGAAAGACACCATTAAAATTATAAAATTAGAGTCTCAGACAAAACTACAACCAACTTAAACCAAAACTAGTTATACATTGTACTTTACCACTTTTAGTTCATTATTTATGCATTGTATACTAAGACTAATAATGCTAATGGTGATCACAAATTTCTTTGGTCACCCCTACCACATCAACGCAAACTCGGTTTTCTCTCTCCAAAACTACACCTAAAACATAAATAGGTAGTAAGGCGACCACAACCTGTTGGAAAATGGTTTTGCAAAAATGATTTTTTGCAAATTGTTTGACACTATTTAATATATGTATATTTATATATATTTATATTTCTTGGTAGCTTTGCGTTCTCCTTGACGAGAGCTTCACAACGAGCTAAAATGTGTCAAATATGGAGTTGATATGAATGCGATATCGTGTCTCAAAGTGAGGCACGTGAAACACAATATATGGGAAAAATGTTGCATCCCACATCGCCCAAAACATGAAGTGAAAGCTAGTTTATAAGGAAATCTTGGTATTGGTTATCAAAATATTTTAGTTGGGTTTTACTCCTACACCTACACGTGCGCAGGGGGGTGCAGATTTGGGATTTCTGGGTCAAAATTCGTTCGAAGCTTCTGAACTCATGCGAGCCCGCGCGACCTGCGAACACGAATGCAGCTCCGAAACCTCGCATACGTGCGTATCTTTTTACTGTAAATCTATTTTTAGAATAGATTTGAAACTTATGGAAAAAGTTTACAGAATATATTGTTGTGTAAATAAAATATATGCAAATCGTGTTTTTACATAACAGATTTGTTTTAATCTTGGAGAACAAGATAGCCTTTTAGTATAAATAAAGCCATAACTCATTCAGTTTTCGATATCCAGAAAAACGTAGCTACTAGTAGATGTATTCCAGCAGTCCTTCGATCAGAAACATACAAGCTTCCGTGAATTTTCAGGCAAGTTTGTCACGTCCGGCTGTACATCAGCTTTGGCAGTTGTACCCTGGGAAACAGATGACGAATCTGTTTTTAGAGAATCGTGTTAAACACGAGCCTCGTGCCTTGACCGACCTTTACTGCTTTCGTCTAATTTTCGTTGAATAGTGTCTGTCTTCTGCTTCTACTACTTGTTGTCTGTTATTTAATTTTTTGTTATTTACATTATGTTATTTATTGTAATTTGATTTATTAATAAAAAGTGTACACCATTTCCCACAGTCTTAAAACAGATTCTGTTTAACATAATTAATACACTTTTCGTTTAATCGGATTAATTATCAATTAACAGATTTCAAATACAAATTGTTTTCTGTCGAAACCAGGATTAAGTTTCTTTGGAAAACCAGTTTTCTTAACAGGATTTTAATTTTCAGATTTGGTGTACAGATCTAAAACGTTTTTAACCAGTCTATTCTTATCAGTTTATATTGAAACCAAGACTGAGTTTCTGTTAAACTGATCTATTTTATTTAGTTTCTTATTCGGTTTATTTAAATCTAGATTCATTGAAACCAAGATTGAGGATGATAAGTTTGTTTTGTCTAAGAATCAAATGTATGTTGGTAGGGGATATGCCCTGAATGGTATGTTTAAGCTCAATGTAATGGTTGTTAAGAATGAAATCAATAAAATGAATTCTTCTGCTTACTTGATTGAGTCTTCTAATGTGTGGCATGGCCGTCTAGGACATGTAAATTTTAATTCAATGCGTCGTTTGATAAAATTTAATTGCATACCTAATTTCCATATTGACTCAAAATATAAATGTGAAACTTGTGTTGAAGCCAAACTTACAAGATCATCTTTCAAATCGGTTGAACGGAAAACTGAACCACTTGATATGATACATACTGACATATGTGATTTGAAATCACTACCCACAAAAGGTGGCAATAAGTACTTTATCACGTTTATTGATGATTGTACAAAGTATTGCTACGTTTACTTGTTAAAAAGTAAAGATGAAGCTATAGACAAGTTTGTTCTATACAAAAAACGAAGTTGAGAATCAACTTAATAAGAAAATCAAGGTTGTACGAAGTGATAGAGGAGGTGAATACGTGTCTCCATTTGCTGATTTATGTGCTAAACATGGAATTAGACACGAATTCACTGCTCCTTATTCACCTCAGCAAAACGGTATTGCCGAAAGGAAGAACCGTACCTTGAAGGAAATGGTTAATGCCATGTTGATAAGTTCTGGTTTAAGCCAGGACATGTGGGGGGAAGCCATTCTAACGGCTACTTATCTTTTAAATAAGATACCTCGTAAGGAAAAAGAAGAGACCCCTTATGAACTATGGATGGGAAGAAAACCATCATATCAGTACTTACAAGTGTGGGGGTGTCTAGCAAAGGTAGCTATACCGACACCCAAGGCCCAAAAGATTGGACCTAAATCTGTGGATTGTATATTCATTGGATATGCTAGGAATAGCAGTGCTTATCGTTTCTTTGTACATGATTCTAAGAATCCGGATATGCAAAAGGGTACACTAATGGAATTAAGGAATGCTTCCTTCTTTGAAAATATATTTCCTTGTTTAACGAAGGAAACTGGAAGTTCATCTAGAATAAATGACGAAGTTATCCAAGATAAGAGACAAAGAGATGATAATGATCTCCAAGATGAGAGACAAGATCAAATCGAGAAAGAAGAGGTTGAACCTAGAAGAAGCAAAAGGGCAAGAACCGAGAAATCGTTTGGACCCGATTTTGTTTCTTTTATGGTAGAAAATGAACTTACTTCTTATCGAGAAGCGGTAACTTCCTCGGAAAGGCCTCAATGGAAAGAAGCCATTAAAAGTGAAATAGATTCTATTTTACAAAATCATACTTGGGAGCTCGTGGATTTACCTCCTGGTTGTAAACCACTAGGCTATAAATGGATCTTCAAGAAGAAGATGAAAGCCGATGGCACCATTGACAAGTACAAAGAAATATTGGTAATCAAAGGATTTAGACAACGAGAAGGTCTAGATTATTTTGATACATATTCGCCTGTTACGCGAATAACCTCGATCAGGATGATACTTGCTATTGCCGCTTTAAGAAATTTGGAAGTTCACTAAATGGATGTGGAAACGGCTTTTCTAAACGGGGATTTAGAAGAAGAAATCAACATGAACCAACCTGAGGGTTTCATAGCTCCTGGACAAGAGAACAAAGTATGTAGGCTTGTTAAGTCATTATATGGCTTAAAGCAAGCTCCCAAACAATGGCATCAAAAATTTGACCACGCCATGCTAGAGAGTGGATTCAAAATTAATGAATGCGACAAGTGTGTTTATGTAAAGGACACAGGTAGTGGATATGTAATCTTGTGTTTATATGTTGATGATATGCTTATCATTGGCAGTAACGACAAGATGATCAAATCTACTAAAGACATGTTGAAATCAAAGTTTGACATGAAGGATATGGGTTTGGCAGATGTGATCCTTGGAATAAAGATCATACGAACTCAAAATGGACTTGTGTTAAGTCAAGCACATTACGTGGACAAAATCCTTAATACTCACAATGCGGGGGATTCCGGCCTAGCTAGAACTCCAATTGACACCAGTAAGCATCTATCTAAAAATAGAGGCATAGGTGTTGCCCAATTAGAGTATTCAAAAATTATTGGCATGTTAATGTACTTAATGACAATTACCCGACCTGACTTAGCATATGCAGTTAGCAGGCTAAGTAGGTATACTAGTAATCCGAGTTATGCACATTGGGGAGCTATGACTAGGGTACTTGATCCGACGGAATCAACACATAAATATTTCCAAGGAATACAATGGAAAGTTGTATTCCCGGGTCGTTATCCCCAACGAAGGCATGAATGGAATTTCGTGATCTCGATTCGTGCAACGTGTTTGAATAAGGAAAATAAAGGGATTTTTGGGTTTCTAAGCTAAGATTGATGAACATAAAATAAAAAAAAAACTTAAAAAGCAAGTAAAACAATTAAGGAAAGCATATGTAAATAAAAATGTAAAGAAAAACTTAAAAACGCGATTTATAGAAAACGGGAATTAAAAAAACGAACCTAAAACGTCAAAACGATGAAATACTAACTCTACGGGTACAAATCTATTTTTCTAAAATCGTAAATGATAAAAGAAAATTTTATAAAAAAGAATTATATTTTTTTGATTTTTATTTTATTTTCTATTAATTAAAAACTATTAGAAACTAATTAAATGATTTAAAAATAGTAAACTGAATTGGAAAATTATGAAAATTTGCAGATAAATCTAAAATAAAACTAAAAAGCTAGGAAAAATGAAATAAGAACTTTGTTCAACCTAAATAAGCAGAATGGGACAAAAAGCAGTTTGAAATAAGCACAAAATTAAGCTAAAAAGCATTAAAAATTACCAAAGGCTCAGAAATAGATCAACACACTGATTAAGGCTCAAATCAACTCAATGAGCTCAAATAAGCTCAGGAAATAAGCTAATAAGCAGTTGGAACAGTGGAAAAATTAAGGCAGATTCAATTAGTGAACAGCCAATTTGCAGCTGTCCTATAAGCTAGACAAGAGCTTATCAGGGAAAAACAAAAGCAAATAATTGAAGCTCTTACTAGAGGCTGCTTGAAAACTTGAAATGCCCAAAATTCATCAACAATTGCTTATTGAAATGAGGCCTAGATCAGATGCTATAGAAAATAAAAACTGAGTGCGGAGTTGGATCAGTCCAAGAGGGCTTATTGCAGATCCAAAATAAGCTAGCATATAAGCTCTAAATTCAGAATTAAGCTAAAACAGATAAAGACTAACCTACAAGCTGCTTATAAAACAAAAATTAGAAATTTAATCCTACTTAAACTAGCTTAAAACTGATATTGAAAAGGGCTGCAAAGGGGAAACCTAACTGATGCAGCAGTAAGACAGATATGGGTCTAAAGTGCCTCAAATCCTAATGGGATAGAACAAACTCATGTATTATCACTTAAACACCCTAAATACACCTATATTCACCAAAAACTATGATCAATTAATCTTTGGCTGATCAAAAGCTTAATATGGCAGGTTTGGATCTAACAATCCACTAATCAACACATAACCTCAAAATGATTAAAAACAGTTTAAATCCTACTGAAAACAGTTCATCTAACTTAAATTAAACTAAATCAAACCTACTCTAAAGGCAAATGAACAGTGGAACTCACTATGACCCATTTCAAGCCTTGACCCAAACACTCCATTCCTTGGACTGTTTTGACTTTTAACTTGAGAATTCCAATTTTCAGCTAACACATGAAAAGACAAAGGTTAAATAAGCTATGATAAGATCCAAAAAACAGAATTGACCTGGAATTAAGCACTATACTAAGCAGGATAAGAAGTTTGACTTTATTTTGACTAATTTTGACTTCTTGAAATAAAAAACTGAAATTGACTCAAATTAAGCAACAATACATTAACAATGGCTAACATGACTTTATATAAACTAAAGGGAGCAGAACAGAGGCTTAGGAAATCTTAAACAACAACTATCTTGAATTCGAATTCATAGGAAAACTTGAAATTTGATTAAATTGAGAACTAGAACAATATTAAATAAGTTGAGAACAAATAAGCTAAAAATGACTTGAATTACAAATTTTAACTAAATTTGAAACTGAAAGATAAGCAACAATTAACTTGACTACACTACGAATGGTCTAAAGCAAGGACAAGCTTTTTCTCTGTGTCATCCTTTCTTTAAATATCCATCCAAAAAGCATCACTGACCCTTCCTCATCAAATCCCACTCGTTGGATTAGATCAAATCAATCCCCACCCTTCTTTTCACTTTTGGCGGGAAAACAGGAAGTAGTAGGATTTGGTATTTAGAGCACGTGAGGAGGGTGCTAGCTAGGAGGGGGGAGGTTGGCGTGTATCAGTGAAAGCATGGGTGAGGGGGTTGGATTGTCAGGAGAGGACATGGTTTTGGTTTTGGCGGGTGGTTTTGGGAAGAAGGAGGTTTTGACCAAGTCTGACCCTGGGAAATTTTAGCTAAACAAAAGAAACGGGTTGAGGGTTTAATGGTTGGGCTTTTGGTGTTTGATTTGGGCTTGGGTTTTTAGGATTGGGTTTGTATCTGTTTTGGGATAAGGGGTTGGGTTTTTAATTATAGGGTAAATGGTTTGAGGTTTATTTAGGATTAGATTTGGGATTTGTGTTAAGGACCAAATTTGCCACTTTTCAAACTTCAGGGACCAATCTTGTTATTTCTTCAAAATACTTCCAAGGGCCCATTTTGACAATTTGAACATAAATGTGGTCCACCCTCGTAAATTCCTTTCCCGTCCTCGGCTTTTCACGTCTTTCCAATCTTGTGCTCGGTTTTGTCTGTTTTTGCCCTGTTTTCGATCCTTTTGTACCTGAAACACATAAAAACACAAACCAAGGATATCTGCAGTATAATATGGTCTATTTTGGTGTTTTTGGTATTTTTATGGTCTAAAATGGGCATAGAATGATGAGTATTTACACACTCATCAATCCCCCACACTAAGCTATTGCTAGTCCCTAGCAATCCGATCATATGAAGTAATGAAAGGACCAAGCATACCCCGTTTCGACTTTTTATTAAATACGAGAAATTTAGACTAGAACTAAAATAAAATGCTTGATTTTCAAAAATGGTATCATGGAACGGGATTCACACAAAATGGGTGTCTCCAGGGAATTGTAATCGTCATCCTCTTTTCTATACTCCCAACTAAGCTTAAACTCAATGTGCAAAATGTTTTTGTAAAATACTAACACTACTTATACTAATAATCTATGTAAGCCGAAACTTAACTTTTCACTCCCACAATTTATTTAAGTTAAGTGAATGTGCTTGATTTTCAAAATTTTGATCACAAAAATCGACATTTTTATAAGGTTTTGACTAATACTAGTTGAAAGATAGATTTAAAATTCACAACAAGCAAGTTTCAAAACACATCAAAACTTATTGCATTTTGCAATATCATTCCATTTTTATTTTATTTTTTTCTTTTCATTTTCATCATCTTTTTTTTTTTTTTTTTTTTTTTTTTTTTTTTTTTTTTACTTGTGCAACATAAACTAACGGAGTTTCACGGGAACCAAGACCTTACACCTTCCTGGAATAAAGGATCCAAGGGCCGTTACAACGGAGAGTTCCAAGACCTTAACGCCTTTCAGAATTAAGGGTCCAAGGGCCGGTGTAAGAGGGTAGCCAAGACCTAAACGCCTTCCGAAAATAAGGATCCAAGGGCCGATCTTGAACCTTAGCTTTTTAGCACATTTATTTATTACTTAACTTTTACATTATTATGACATATGCTTGTTCCGAAGTTTAAATAAAGCTTTGAACTAGTATTTTTCAAAATCGTAAAGAAAAATGATTTTGTGTGTTCAAAAGTTTGAAAATAAGCACTAATTAAGTTAGATTAGTTATCTCCTGGGAGGAAAAGCCATAGATTACTTATATAAGCTCTAAAGAAAACCAATTATTCTACGCTTAGCATTTTCATTTGCACAAATCGTAAAACCTTAGTCTAATCGTTAAGGAAGCAGCCAGATCAATACTCTGGCAGAGTCGGGATTCCCTTTGTTCTAACCTAATCAAGACTAAACACTTCTTTTTTATTGCAATTTCTAATCTAAAAACGAAAAAAATTTAAAATTTTGGCCAAAACGGGGGTACTAGGGCACTAGAAGGTACATATGTGACAAAAATCGCGAGAATTCCCCCCCACACTTAGAATTGAATATTGCCCTCAATATTCAAAGTACCGGCTATTATGCCGACACTTAAAACGTAAAAAGGTAATACTAATAGCCAAGTGTGGAACAGAAATCTCAATTTTCACAAAAAGGATTTAAAAGATTTCCCTAGATAAACGTTAGCAAAAAGATCGGATATTGGGCGGCTGGATTGAAAACAGGCGCATCAATCATCACGATCTAAAGGAAACCTGCAAACAAGGGCAAACAACACACAAAACAAAGCACAGTAGAGGAATCCCCCCACACTTAGTGTCAGAAAATATAAAGAAGTCAGAAACATGGGCATTTACCCATGCAATGCTAATGTTTTTGTTAATCGAGTCACTAGCTTGACTCGACCCCGAATTCATTTGTTCTTGGGGAAGCATGTGGAAAAGAAAATCTCCATCGGACTTTCATTCGAAATGTTTGGATAAACATTGAAGTTCTTAAAAGTTCCACTCCGATGAGATACATCCGGCTCAAAAGAATGATAAATGGAGATGCCGGGATCAAAAATTTTGTCCTCATTCCCAAACGAGTGAATGGAAGGACAATCTACCTTATAGGTGAAGAAAGGTAGAAAAACTCGAACGACATATGTGAAGTCAATATAAGGGCGACCCTCAATAGGAACTGTCACATATGTCGGAGAAATAATATTCTTTTGAATCTCGGGACTAACAATTGAGGTCATATTATCAAAAACAGTAGAGTCTTTGACCTCATCGTTCTCTAACACTTCAATAAACAGAGGATTACCGTTGCTAGAAAAGCAATCGTCATCAAATTCAAAAAGAGTATTAGAGAAAATCCCGGAAGTAACCTCAGAGATGTCAAGAGATTCTCCAAAAATTGGAGAATCACATTCTCTGTCGAATATCTCCTCAGACTCACTTGGGGTTGGGACAAGGTTCTCAGCACTAGACTTTATGAATTCGTCCGATTCCTTTTCAGGAACAGCGCTAAGATGCTCATCCCCCATAATGAGAGAGTCCTCGGGTCTAGACTGAGAGGGTTGAGAGATGGTATCATTTAAAGGAATAGCGCTCTCCTCTTCGTCTTCTTCTTCCTCATCATCGTCATCAAGAAGGGCAGCCCTGAGAAACATGGAACGCCTTTTTGCTGCTCGTTCTTCGGCTAGAAGTTCTTCACAAGATTTTTCATGACGATCTTCTTTAATCGAATCCTTAATTTCTTTGAGTAAATTAAGAATTTCAAGAACGTCTAGAGAAGGTTCTTGAGATGGTGGCTGAGGTGGTGGTTGAATCATTTGGTACTGTGGAGGTTGGTCAGGATAAGAATAATCATAATTGTTACAAGGACCATGCTCATAGACAAGCGGGGTCCTCGTTTGACAATTGGATTCATAATGTGGACCTCCACAGTATTCACAACAGTAACACTGTTGTGACTGACTCGGTGAATCATATGGATATTGGTCAATACCAAAATTTTGATTACATGGAACTTGCTCATAGACAAGCGTGTTCCTTGCTTGACAATCAAAACATTGGTGAGGACCTCCATAATACTCGAAAAGATCATTTGGCACATTTTGAAATGATGTATCATTGAAGTTTTGATAGCACGGTTCTTGCCAAAATGAATCCTGAGGAGGGGAGCTGAAATCGTTTTGAAAATATGGATGAGTAAGCGTATTTCCGATTTCAGAAGTGCAACACATGCAAAGTCCATGGGTAAACCCACATCCTTTGCAAAAACATCGTTCACAAAGTGAATCATCCCCCAACGGATCTTCACATATAAAACAATTATGCTGAGTGAGTGAAGATGGCTGGGGTTGTGGAGGGTGTTCGGAAAAACTTTGAGTATTATCGATGGAATTAAGCTTACTTTCGAGGGCTACTTCACACCAATAACAAGATGATCCTTTTGGTGCATGATTTCCACATCGCTCACACGCACACTTTGAACAACGAAGACTGTCAATCAATGGGCTTTTACAATGAAAACAGTGATAGTCGAGTGACGACATGAGATTTAAACATTAAGGGGGGATAAGAAGAAAATAGAATCAAACGGACAGAGGGTGAGAGATAAAGAATTAAACGAATAGAGGGGATAAGAAGAATATTTTTGGATTTTTAGAAACATTTGAAAAATACAAAGGAAAAGAGGAAAATAAATTTTGAAATAAAATCTTTTTGGGTTTTTTATAAGAAAATATTTACGAAGAAAACGATAACTTCTTGGGAGAAGGGTCCTCAAAACACGCAACGACAAACGAGAATTTAAAAATTCGCTTCAAGCCTTCCCCGGCAGCGGCGCCAAAAATTAATCCGACGAAATCAACACATAAATATTTCCAAGGAATACAATGGAAAGTTGTATTCCCGGGTCGTTATCCCCAACGAAGGCGTGAATGGAATTTCGTGATCTCGATTCGTGCAACGTGTTTGAATAAGGAAAATAAAGGGATTTTTGGGTTTCTAAGCTAAGATTGATGAACATAAAATAAAAAAAACTTAAAAAGCAAGTAAAACAATTAAGGAAAGCATATGTAAATAAAAATGTAAGGAAAAACTTAAAAACGCGATTTATAGAAAACGGGAATTAAAAAACGAACCTAAAACGTCAAAACGATGAAATACTAACTCTACGGGTACAAATCTATTTTTCTAAAATCGTAAATGATAAAAGAAAATTTTATAAAAAAGAATTATATTTTTTTGATTTTTATTTTATTTTCTATTAATTAAAAACTATTAGAAACTAATTAAATGATTTAAAAATAGTAAACTGAATTGGAAAATTATGAAAATTTGCAGATAAATCTAAAATAAAACTGAAAAGCTAGGAAAAATGAAATAAGAACTTTGTTCAACCTAAATAAGCAGAATGGGACAAAAAGCAGTTTGAAATAAGCACAAAATTAAGCTAAAAAGCATTAAAAATTACCAAAGGCTCAGAAATAGATCAACACACTGATTAAGGCTCAAATTCAACTCAATGAGCTCAAATAAGCTCAGGAAATTAGCTAATAAGCAGTTGGAACAGTGGAAAAATTAAGGCAGATTCAATGAGTGAACAACCAATTTGCAGCTGTCCTATAAGCTAGACAAGAGCTTATCAGGGAAAAACAAAAGCAGATAATTGAAGCTCATACTAGAGGCTGCTTGAAAACTTGAAATGCCCAAAATTCATAAACAATTGCTTATTGAAATGAGGCCTAGATCAGATGCTATAGAAAATAAAAACTGAGTGCGGAGTTGGATCAGTCCAAGAGGGCTTATTGCAGATCCAAAATAAGCTAGCATATAAGCTCTAAATTCATAATTAAGCTAAAACAGATAAAGACTAACCTACAAGCTGCTTATAAAACAAAATTTTGAAATTTAATCCTACTTAAACTAGCTTAAAACTGATATTGAAAAGGGCTGCAAAGGGGAAACCTAACTGATTCAGCAGTAAGACAGATATGGGTCTAAAGTGCCTCAAATCCTAATGGGATAGAACAAACTTATGTATTATCACTTAAACACCCTAAATACACCTATATTCACCAGAAACTATGATCAATTAAGCTTTGGCTGATCAAAAGCTTAATATGGCAGGTTTGGATCTAACAATCCACTAATCAACACATAACCTCAAAATGATTAAAAACAGTTTAAATCCTACTGAAAATAGTTCATCTAACTTAAATTAAACTAAATCAAACCTACTCTAAAGGCAAATGAACAGTGGAACTCACTATGACCCATTTCAAGCCTTGACCCAAACACTCCATTCCTTGGACTGTTTTGACTTTTAACTTGAGAATTCCAATTTTCAGCTAACACATGAAAAGACAAAGGTTAAATAAGCTATGATAAGATCCAAAAAACAAAATTGACCTGGAATTAAGCACTATACTAAGCAGGATAAGAAGTTTGACTTTATTTTGACTAATTTTGACTTCTTGAAATAAAAAAATTGAAATTGACTCAAATTAAGCAACAATACATTAACAATGGCTAACGTGACTTTATATAAACTAAAGGGAGCAGAACAGAGGCTTAGGAAATCTTAAACAACAACTATCTTGAATTCGAATTCATAGGAAAACTTGAAATTTGATTAAATTGAGAACTAGAACAATATTAAATAAGTTGAGAACAAATAAGCTAAAAATGACTTGAATTACAAATTTTAACTAAATTTGAAACTGAAAGATAAGCAACAATTAACTTGACTACACTACGAATGGTCTAAAGCAAGGACAAGCTTTTTCTCTGTGTCGTCATTTCTTTAAATATCCATCCAAAAAGCATCACTGACCCTTCCTCATCAAATCCCACTCGTTGGATTAGATCAAATCAATCCCCACCCTTCTTTTCACTTTTGGCGGGAAAACAGGAAGTAGTGGGATTTGGTATTTAGAGCACGTGAGGAGGGTACTAGCTAGGAGGGGGGAGGTTTGCGTGTATCAGTGAAAGCATGGGTGAGGGGGGGGGATTGTCAGGAGAGGACATGGTTTTGGTTTTGGCGGGTGGTTTTGGGAAGAAGGAGGTTTTGACCAAGTCTGACCCTGGGAAATTTTAGCTAAACAAAAGAAACGGGTTGAGGGTTTAATGGTTGGGCTTTTGGTGTTTGATTTGGGCTTGGGTTTTTAGGATTGGGTTTGTATCTGTTTTGGGATAAGGGGTTGGGTTTTTAATTATAGGGTAAATGGTTTGAGGTTTATTTAGGATTAGATTTGGGATTTGTGTTAAGGACCAAATTTGCCACTTTTCAAACTTCAGGGACCAATCTTGTAATTTCTTCAAAATACTTCCAAGGGCCCATTTTGACAATTTGAACATAAATGTGGTCCACCCTCGTAAATTCCTTTCCCGTCCTCGGCTTTTCACGTCTTTCCAATCTTGTGCTCGGTTTTGTCTGTTTTTGCCCTGTTTTCGATCCTTTTGTACCTGAAACACATAAAAACACAAACCAAGGATATCTGCAGTATAATATGGTCTATTTTGGTGTTTTTGGTATTTTTATGGTCTAAAATGGGCATAGAATGATGAGTATTTACACACTCATCAATCCCCCACACTAAGCTATTGCTAGTCCCTAGCAATCCGATCATATGAAGTAATGAAAGGACCAAGCATACCCCGTTTCGAATTTTTATTAAATACGAGAAATTTAGACTAGAACTAAAATAAAATGCTTGATTTTCAAAAATGGTATCATGGAACGGGATTCACACAAAATGGGTGTCTCCAGGGAATTGTAATCGTCATCCTCTTTTTTATACTCCCAACTAAGCTTAAACTCAATGTGCAAAATGTTTTTGTAAAATACTAACACTACTTATACTAATAATCTATGTAAGCCGAAACTTAACTTTTCACTCCCACAATTTATTTAAGTTAAGTGAATGTGCTTGATTTTCAAAATTTTGATCACAAAAATCGACGTTTTTATAAGGTTTTGACTAATACTAGTTGAAAGATAGATTTAAAATTCACAACAAGCAAGTTTCAAAACACATCAAAACTTATTGCATTTTGCAATATCATTCCATTTTTATTTTATTTTTTTCTTTTCATTTTCATCATCTTTTTTTTTTTTTTTTTTTTTTTTTTTTTTTTTTTTTTTACTTGTGCAACATAAACTAACGGAGTTTCACGGGAACCAAGACCTTACACCTTCCTGGAATAAAGGATCCAAGGGCCGTTACAACGGAGAGTTCCAAGACCTTAACGCCTTTCAGAATTAAGGGTCCAAGGGCCGGTGTAAGAGGGTAGCCAAGACCTAAACGCCTTCCGGAAATAAGGATCCAAGGGCCGATCTTGAACCTTAGCTTTTTAGCACATTTATTTATTACTTAACTTTTACATTATTATGACATATGCTTGTTCCGAAGTTTAAATAAAGCTTTGAACTAGTATTTTTCAAAATCGTAAAGAAAAATGATTTTGTGTGTTCAAAAGTTTGAAAATAAGCACTAATTAAGTCAGATTAGTTATCTCCTGGGAGGAAAAGCCATAGATTACTTATATAAGCTCTAAAGAAAACCAATTATTCTACGCTTAGCATTTTCATTTGCACAAATCGTAAAACCTTAGTCTAATCGTTAAGGAAGCAGCCAGATCAATACTCTGGCAGAGTCGGGATTCCCTTTGTTCTAACCTAATCAAGACTAAACACTTCTTTTTTATTGCAATTTCTAATCTAAAAACGAAAAAAATTTAAAATTTTGGCCAAAACGGGGGTACTAGGGCACTAGAAGGTACATATGTGACAAAAATCGCGAGAATTCCCCCCCACACTTAGAATTGAATATTGCCCTCAATATTCAAAGTACCGGCTATTATGCCGACACTTAAAACGTAAAAAGGTAATACTAATAGCCAAGTGTGGAACAGAAATCTCAATTTTCACAAAAAGGATTTAAAAGATTTCCCTAGATAAACGTTAGCAAAAAGATCGGATATTGGGCGGCTGGATTGAAAACAGGCGCATCAATCATCACGATCTAAAGGAAACCTGCAAACAAGGGCAAACAACACACAAAACAAAGCACAGTAGAGGAATCCCCCCACACTTAGTGTCAGAAAATATAAAGAAGTCAGAAACATGGGCGTTTACCCATGCAATGCTAATGTTTTTGTTAATCGAGTCACTAGCTTGACTCGACCCCGAATTCATTTGTTCTTGGGGAAGCATGTGGAAAAGAAAATCTCCATCGGACTTTCATTCGAAATGTTTGGATAAACATTGAAGTTCTTAAAAGTTCCACTCCGATGAGATACATCCGGCTCAAAAGAATGATAAATGGAGATGCCGGGATCAAAAATTTTGTCCTCATTCCCAAACGAGTGAATGGAAGGACAATCTACCTTATAGGTGAAGAAAGGTAGAAAAACTCGAACGACATATGTGAAGTCAATATAAGGGCGACCCTCAATAGGAACTGTCACATATGTCGGAGAAATAATATTCTTTTGAATCTCGGGACTAACAATTGAGGTCATATTATCAAAAACAGTAGAGTCTTTGACCTCATCGTTCTCTAACACTTCAATAAACAGAGGATTAACGTTGCTAGAAAAGCAATCGTCATCAAATTCAAAAAGAGTATTAGAGAAAATCCCGGAAGTAACCTCAGAGATGTCAAGAGATTCTCCAAAAACTGGAGAATCACATTCTCTGTCGAATATCTCCTCAGACTCACTTGGGGTTGGGACAAGGTTCTCAGCACTAGACTTTATGAATTCGTCCGATTCCTTTTCAGGAACAGCGCTAAGATGCTCATCCCCCATAATGAGAGAGTCCTCGGGTCTAGACTGAGAGGGTTGAGAGATGGTATCATTTAAAGGAATAGCACTCTCCTCTTCGTCTTCTTCTTCCTCATCATCGTCATCAAGAAGGGCAGCCCTGAGAAACATGGAACGCCTTTTTGCTGCTCGTTCTTCGGCTAGAAGTTCTTCACAAGATTTTTCATGACGATCTTCTTTAATCGAATCCTTAATTTCTTTGAGTAAATTAAGAATTTCAAGAACGTCTAGAGAAGGTTCTTGAGATGGTGGCTGAGGTGGTGGTTGAATCATTTGGTACTGTGGAGGTTGGTCAGGATAAGAATAATCATAATTGTTACAAGGACCATGCTCATAGACAAGCGGGGTCCTCGTTTGACAATTGGATTCATAATGTGGACCTCCACAGTATTCACAACAGTAACACTGTTGTGACTGACTCGGTGAATCATATGGATATTGGTCAATACCAAAATTTTGATTACATGGAACTTGCTCATAGACAAGCGTGTTCCTTGCTTGACAATCAAAACTTTGGTGAGGACCTCCACAATACTCGAAAAGATCATTTGGCACATTTTGAAATGATGTATCATTGAAGTTTTGATAGCACGGTTCTTGCCAAAATGAATCCTGAGGAGGGGAGCTGAAATCGTTTTGAAAATATGGATGAGTAAGCGTATTTCCGATTTCAGAAGTGCAACACATGCAAAGTCCATGGGTAAACCCACATCCTTTGCAAAAACATCGTTCACAAAGTGAATCATCCCCCAACGGATCTTCACATATAAAACAATTATGCTGAGTGAGTGAAGATGGCTGGGGTTGTGGAGGGTGTTCGGAAAAACTTTGAGTATTATCGATGGAATTAAGCTTACTTTCGAGGGCTACTTCACACCAATAACAAGATGATCCTTTTGGTGCATGATTTCCACACCGCTCACACGCACACTTTGAACAACGAAGACTGTCAATCAATGGGCTTTTACAATGAAAACAGTGATAGTCGAGTGACGACATGAGATTTAAACATTAAGGGGGGATAAGAAGAAAATAGAATCAAACGGACAGAGGGTGAGAGATAAAGAATTAAACGAATAGAGGGGATAAGAAGAATATTTTTGGATTTTTAAAAACATTTGAAAAATACAAAGGAAAAGAGGAAAATAAAATTTGAAATAAAATCTTTTTGGGTTTTTTATAAGAAAATATTTACGAAGAAAACGATAACTTCTCGGGAGAAGGGTCCTCAAAACACGCAACGACAAACGAGAATTTAAAAATTCGCTTCAAGCCTTCCCCGGCAGCGGCGCCAAAAATTAATCCGACGGAATCAACACATAAATATTTCCAAGGAATACAATGGAAAGTTGTATTCCCGGGTCGTTATCCCCAACGAAGGCGTGAATGGAATTTCGTGATCTCGATTCGTGCAACGTGTTTGAATATGGAAAATAAAGGGATTTTTGGGTTTCTAAGCTAAGATTGATGAACATAAAATAAAAACAACTTAAAAAGCAAGTAAAACAATTAAGGAAAGCATATGTAAATAAAAATGTAAGGAAAAACTTAAAAACGCGATTTATAGAAAACGGGAATTAAAAAACGAACCTAAAATGTCAAAACGATGAAATACTAACTCTACGGGTACAAATCTATTTTTATAAAATCGTAAATGATAAAAGAAAATTTTATAAAAAAGAATTATATTTTTTTGATTTTTATTTTATTTTCTATTAATTAAAAACTATTAGAAACTAATTAAATGATTTAAAAATAGTAAACTGAATTGGAAAATTATGAAAATTTGCAGATAATTCTAAAATAAAATTGAGAAGCTAGGAAAAATGAAATAAGAACTTTGTTCAACCTAAATAAGCAGAATGGGACAAAAAGCAGTTTGAAATAAGCACAAAATTAAGCTAAAAAGCATTAAAAATTACCAAAGGCTCAGAAATAGATCAACACACTGATTAAGGCTCAAATCAACTCAATGAGCTCAAATAAGCTCAGGAAATAAGCTAATAAGCAGTTGAAACAGTGGAAAATTAAGGCAGATTCAATGAGTGAACAGCCAATTTGCAGCTGTCCTATAAGCTAGACAAGAGCTTATCAGGGAAAAACAAAAGCAGATAATTGAAGCTCATACTAGAGGCTGCTTGAAAACTTGAAATGCCCAAAATTCATCAACAATTGCTTATTGAAATGAGGCCTAGATCAGATGCTATAGAAAATAAAAACTGAGTGCGGAGTTGGATCAGTCCAAGAGGGCTTATTGCAGATCCAAAATAAGCTAGCATATAAGCTCTAAATTCAGAATTAAGCTAAAACAGATAAAGACTAACCTACAAGCTGCTTATAAAACAAAAATTAGAAATTTAATCCTACTTAAACTAGCTTAAAACTGATATTGAAAAGGGCTGCAAAGGGGAAACCTAACTGATGCAGCAGTAAGACAGATATGGGTCTAAAGTGCCTCAAATCCTAATGGGATAGAACAAACTCATGTATTATCACTTAAACACCCTAAATACACCTATATTCACCAGAAACTATGATCAATTAAGCTTTGGCTGATCAAAAGCTTAATATGGCAGGTTTGGATCTAACAATCCACTAATCAACACATAACCTCAAAATGATTAAAAACAGTTTAAATCCTACTGAAAATAGTTCATCTAACTTAAATTAAACTAAATCAAACCTACTCTAAAGGCAAATGAACAGTGGAACTCACTATGACCCATTTCAAGCCTTGACCCAAACACTCCATTCCTTGGACTGTTTTGACTTTTAACTTGAGAATTCCAATTTTCAGCTAACACATGAAAAGACAAAGGTTAAATAAGCTATGATAAGATCCAAAAAACAGAATTGACCTGGAATTAAGCACTATACTAAGCAGGATAAGAAGTTTGACTTTATTTTGACTAATTTTGACTTCTTGAAATAAAAAAACTGAAATTGACTCAAATTAAGCAACAATACATTAACAATGGCTAACATGACTTTATATAAACTAAAGGGAGCAGAACAGAGGCTTAGGAAATCTTAAACAACAACTATCTTGAATTCGAATTCATAGGAAAACTTGAAATTTGATTAAATTGAGAACTAGAACAATATTAAATAAGTTGAGAACAAATAAGCTAAAAATGACTTGAATTACAAATTTTAACTAAATTTGAAACTGAAAGATAAGCAACAATTAACTTGACTACACTACGAATGGTCTAAAGCAAGGACAAGCTTTTTCTCTGTGTCGTCCTTTCTTTAAATATCCATCCAAAAAGCATCACTGACCCTTCCTCATCAAATCCCACTCGTTGGATTAGATCAAATCAATCCCCACCCTTCTTTTCACTTTTGGCGGGAAAACAGGAAGTAGTAGGATTTGGTATTTAGAGCACGTGAGGAGGGTACTAGCTAGGAGGGGGGAGGTTGGCGTGTATCAGTGAAAGCATGGGTGAGGGGGTTGGATTGTCAGGAGAGGACATGGTTTTGGTTTTGGCGGGTGGTTTTGGGAAGAAGGAGGTTTTGACCAAGTCTGACCCTGGGAAATTTTAGCTAAACAAAAGAAACGGGTTGAGGGTTTAATGGTTGGGCTTTTGGTGTTTTATTTGGGCTTGGGTTTTTAGGATTGGGTTTGTATCTGTTTTGGGATAAGGGGTTGGGTTTTTAATTATAGGGTAAATGGTTTGAGGTTTATTTAGGATTAGATTTGGGATTTGTGTTAAGGACCAAATTTGCCACTTTTCAAACTTGAGGGACCAATCTTGTAATTTCTTCAAAATACTTCCAAGGGCCCATTTTGACAATTTGAACATAAATGTGGTCCACCCTCGTAAATTCCTTTCCCGTCCTCGGCTTTTCACGTCTTTCCAATCTTGTGCTCGGTTTTGTCTGTTTTTGCCCTGTTTTCGATCCTTTTGTACCTGAAACACATAAAAACACAAACCATAGAAATGTGGGAGAAGTCACGTCAATGTGGGGGAGTTACTTAAATATTGTAACTTCCTAGTCCATTCCTATAACAATGTGACTTGTTGAGAGGTTAAACATATGGCTTTAATGATTAAGGATGAAATCACAAAGCATAATGATTCAAGATGAAATCACAAAACATATGTTTTTAATGATTCAAGATGAAATCACCTATGTGAGAGAGAAGTGGGGTCGCTTCGAAAGGAATTGTGGGGGTGCGAAATTCCTAATAGCTCTTGCAGAACCAGGCTAGTGTTCATGACCATAACGAACACGACTATGAGGACTTGACAATGTCAGGGAGAGTCTTGTGTGAAGTGTAATGTCGTCTACGTAAACAGAGGCTGAGTTCAAGGACATCGCGCCTACTCAGATCTAGGAGACTAAGTGCATCTCACAAGGGAGGGTTCAAAGGGTTACACCTACCTATCCTATGCAGGACTTCACCGCAGAAATTTCGCCGAAACTTTCGTATGTTTTCGACCGATCTTCATTCATGTGGGGGATTGTTGGAAAATGGTTTTGTAAAAATGATTTTTTGCAAATTGTTTGACACTACTTAATATATGTATATGTTATATATATATATTTATATTTCTTGGTAGCTTTGCGTTCTCCTTGACGAGAGCTTCGCAACGAGCTAAAATGTGTCAAATATGGAGTTGATACGAATGAGATATCGTGTCTCAAAGTGAGGCACGTGAAACACAATATATGGGAAAAATGTTGCATCCCACATCGCCCAAAACAAGAAGTGAAAGCTAGTTTATAAGGAAATCTTGGTATTGGCTATCAAATTCTTTTAGTTGGGTTTTACTCCCACACCTTCGTGCCCGCGCGCAGGGGGGTGCAGATTTGGGATTTCTGGGCCAAAATGAGTTTGAAGCTTCTAAACTCATGCAAGGCAGTGCGACCTGCGGACACGAATGCAACTCCGAAACCTCGCATACGTGCGTATTTTTTTACTGTAAATCCGTGATCCAATTTTCCTAATTTCTGTAAATCTATTTTTAGAATAGATTTGAAACTTATGGAAAAAGTTTACAGAATATATTGTTGTGTAAATAAAATATATGCAAATCGTGTTTTTACATAACAGATTTGTATAATTGTAGTCTTTATTTAATCTTGGAGAACAAGATAGCCTTTTAGTATAAATAAAGCTATAACTCATTCAGTTTTCGATATACAGAAAAAAGTAGCTAATAGCAAATGTATTCCAGCAGTCCTTCGATCAGAAACATACAAGCTTCCGTGAATTTTCAGGCAAGTTTGTCACGTCCGGCTGTACATCAGCTTTGGCAGTTGTACCCTGGGAAACAGACGACGAATCTGTTTTAAGGGAATCGTTCTAAACACGAGCCTCGTGCCTTGAACGACCTTTACTGCTTTTGTCTAATTTTCGGTGAATAGTGTCTGTCTTTTGTTTCTACTCCTTGCTGTATGTTATTTAAGTTTCTGTTATTTATTGTAATCTGATTAATTAATAAAAAGTGTACACCATTTCCCACACAACCACGTACAATTAAAACATACCAAAAAAAAAAAAACAAATTAAAAAAACCCACACACACAAACAAAATTAAAATTTCGGTTGGGTAGCCGACCACAATGCAATGACACAACCATCTGTTTTGTTCACTAAGTTATGGGTTAAAGTAGAAAAGTACAGAGTTAAGATTTGATATAATTACTACTCAAAATAGGTTTTAATATAAGTAGACCGACTGAAGATCGAGAAACGCAAATAGAAAACAAAATCGTAAAGACAAAAAAATACACGTTCAAAAGTAAACACAAAAGTGTGGTGGAAGTGAAAAAAAAATTAAAATAAAAAAAAGTAAACCACTAAAAAAGTTAGATGGAATGGCCCATGCAGGTCTCAAACGTGCGACCTTCGCGTTATTAGCATGACGCTCTAACCAACTGAGCTAATAGGCCTTTTGTTAAGATTTCCATTTTTATCATATATCAAAAGGAAATTCAGTTGATAATAAAGGCTCTAGAATACGCGATAAGCTGTTGACCATGACTTATTTCGGTTTATGGTCATATATGGTGTACGCAAATCGATATTACTTGAAAATCAACATATGTGAATAAAAAGGTGTTGTTTTTGATATTATATAATCGGGAAAATCACTAGAAAATGTAGTTAACTTGTCACTTTTTATAATTGCATGTAGCCATTTTTTTTTCTTCACATTCTGTCAATAAACTTTCAAAACTCGACCTTTGTGTGGACCGGTGACCTGCAAAACCTGCTAGTCCTACGTGGAGCCCGTTAAATTAACGACCGTTATTTTATTATTTCAACGTTAGTCCTTGATACTAACGACCGTTAGTCCTTTTATAAGCTTCCGCCCGTATTCTTACGTTTTCGTCTGTATCCTTACATTTTCGCCCGTTTTCTTACATTTTCGCCCGTTTTCATATGTTTTTTCCTGTTTTCTTACGTTTCCCCCCGTTTTGATACGTTTTTTTTACTATTTTCTTACGTTTTGATACGCTTTTTCCTGTTTTCTTACGTTTTCGTCCGTTTTTGCCCGTTTTCTTACCTTTTCTTACGTTTTCGCCCTTTTTATATCTTTTCTTACGTTTTCGTCCGTTTTGATACGTTCTTTTCCTATTTTCTTACGTTTTGATATGTTTTCGCCCGTTTTTATACCCGTTTCTAACATTTTCGCCCGTTTTTATACCTTTTTGCCCGTTTTTATACGTTTTCGCCCGTTTTCATACGTTTTTATACGTTTTTGCCCGTTTTTATACTTTTTTTCCCGTTCCTGTTTTTATACCTTTTCGCCCGTTTCCGCCCGTTATTATACCTTTTTACCCGTTTTTATACATTTTCATAAGTAAGAAAATGGCCAAACGAATAAAAACAGGCGAAAACGTAAGAAAACAGCCGAAAACGTATAAAAACGGACAAAAACGCATAAGAACGTATGAAAACGTATGAAAAAAAAACCTATAAAAACGTATAGAAGCGTATGAAAACGGGTGAAAATGTATAAAAGCGTATGAAAGCGGGCGAAAATGTATAAAAGCGGGCGAAAACGTAATAAAATGGGCGAAAACTTATAAAAATAGACGAAAACGTATAAAAATGGGCAAAAGCGTATAAAATCGGGTAAAAACATAAGAAAACGTAAGAGAATGGGCGAAAACGTATAAAAACAGGTGAAAACGTAAGAAAAGGGGCAAAAATATAAGAAAATGGGCATAAACGTATAAAAACCCATTTGGTGACATAAATTAATAGAAAAAATTAATCTTTTTGTTGTTAGTGTGAAATAGTATTACTATTCGGGCGAAAATGTATGAAAACTGCCAAAAATGGGAGAAAACTTAAGAAAACGGGCGAAAACGTAAGAAAATGAGCGAACGCGTATAAAAACGGGCGAAAACGTAAGAAAACGGACAAAAACGTATAAAAACGGGTGAAAACGGAAAACGTAAAAACGACGGGAAAACTAACGGGTGAAAACGGGCGAAAACATAAGAAAATGGGCGAAGCATATAAAAACGGGCGAAAACGGGCGAGAGAACGGATGAAAACGCATAAAATGACTAACGGTCGTTAGTATAAGGACTAACGCTGCAAATGTTTGTTGGATAGGCAACCTGTTAATGGTCAAGCAGGTCACCCGGTACACACAAAGGTCGAGTTTTGAAAGTTTATTGACAGAATGTGAAAAAAAAAGATGGCTACATACAACCATAAAAAGTGAAAAGTTAACTACGTTTTCAAGTGATTTGCCCTTATATAATCTAAATACTCTAGTTTTAATACAACTGACTAGTAGCCGTTAAAAAATATACAACTGACTAGTTCATCTGGATGATCTACGTTTTATTAGGCTACCCGTTGTTACACCCCGTAACCGACGCATCGCTGTTATCTTAGTGTTGCATCAGTTTTCTTTCTTTACAATCAATTTCACCACCAACTTATTGTAATAAGACAACCAGCTTCACCATCATTTTTTTTTCAACTTTTTAAGTACTAAAATATAAATTTCATTAATAATTAAAATACATTACTGTGGAAAACTAGAAGGGGGGTTGAATAGTTTTACGTCTTTTTAATTTATTGTAAAAACTTTGTTTACTTTTAAATACTTAGATTCGAATTTATGTGAACTCAACTCTTGAACAATATGAACAAATATAAGTAAATCTAAATTAACACAAGTAAAGTAATGAAATGAAATGAAAGATAGAGATTGTGGAAAACTAGAAGGGGGGGGGGGTTGAATAGTTCATCAAGCGATATAATTTCTGAGTCTCTCTTTATAATTTCTTCATGGACCTTCAAGTTGCCGATAAGTTCATCAAGCGATAACGTCATCAGGTTCTTTGATTCTTCAATAGCCGTGACCTTCGCGCGCCATTTTGGATGTAATGCCCTAAGAAATTTCCTTACACAATTTTTACTAGAAAAAGTCTTATCAAGTGCTTTTAAACTTGTGATAATTGTGTTAAATTTAGCAAATGCATTATCAATAGATTCCTCTTCAGAAATTGTAAATTGTTCATATTGTTGAACAAGAAGATCTATTTTGTTGTCTTTGACTTGACTATTACCTTGGTGAGTGATTAATAAAGAATCCCAAATTTCTTTTGCGGTTTGACACATAAAAATTCGTTCATATTCTTTGCGTGGTAATGCATTATAAATTACCATTTTAGCTTCATTATTTTTTGCTAGTTTCTTTTTCAAATCATCATTTTGTTTTTCAAAAGGTACAATTTTATCTATTTTAGTTAAAGTATTATTTTGAATAGGAGGAAAATTACCATAGGTAACATGCCAAAGATCAAGATCTTTTGATTTCACATAAGTTTCGAATCTATTTTTCCAATAAAGAAAACCATCACTCTCGAATAGTGGTGGTCTTTGCATAGATTGCCCTTCTAAATATTTTTCGGATTCCATAGATCGTTTCAAGTTTTAAAATACAATTTATTTTAAAAATCTTGTTTAACCTGACTCTGATACCAATTGTGGAAAACTAGAAGGGGGGGGGGGGGGTGAATAGTTTTACGTCTTTTTAATTTATTGTAAAAACTTTGTTTACTTTTAAATACTTAGATTCTAATTTATGTGTGTAATGATCAAGATACATGTTCAGGAGGTCGGGGATGCTCAAAATAAAGATTAAACATGGTATTATTAGGTTAAAGAATGGGGAAGTGTGTGTATTTTTTAGAGAGAGAAAGGAGGAGAAAACACACAAACCTCAAGAATACAAAGAGACATCCTAACCTCCTAGTCTCAACTAGGAGGGTATTTATACTAGTTTACAAACTAATCTTTGACCTATTGGCAAGACTAGCCCATGAACTTAATAACTATGCAATTCCGAATATAACATTACTTTTAAGGCTAACAATCTCTCCCAAAAGTGATGTTATACTGGAATTGCTTACAATGTTCCCTACAAGTAAAATATAAACCATTAAGCGCAGAGAATGGTCTTCAAACTTCATTACTTCGTTCAGCTTGCAGAATCTTCTCAGCTTTCATTTCTTTACTTGCAGAAGAACGTGAGCAAATCTAATTAGGGTATAATTCTGGGTGCCCTGAGTGCTCTCCCCTAATTAGTGCTCTCCCCCAAACTGACAACCTTTCTGATTACTGCCCTGAATCTGAAGAAGTCTTTTGATAGTTAAATGCATTCCGTCTTAAGTCTTCTAACACACAGCGGATCATGTAGAACAGACTGTAGACTCGACCTTCTTCAAGATTATCCATTCGGGGGAATAGAGTATCAACATTTTCATCTCACCAAATGCATTCCAGTTATCTTTCATATGATAAATCAGCCCATAACGTACACATGAAATGATAACACCAAAGTAACAAGTTGAACCACTGATCATCTTGATCTTGTTGCCCGAAATTGGTGAAGGTGGATAAGGTAGAAGTGCGTAGAATAAGATGAGTGGAAGATAAGACATAGAATCAACCAATCTCCGACATAAATCAAATCATTTCATAAATCATTAAGCCCGATCACGTGAACTTGTTGTGCGTCCTTGATGTACACATTTCTCTCCCCTGCTGGTTACGATTAATCGGAGTCAGCATAATGATGTGTACGTGAAGTATTAACTGGAAGCACTTTATCATTAAACCAATCAGCCTATGAGAAGATGTCGATAAACCCAATCTACTAACAATACCATATAAGATGTCTAACTCTTTATCAACCTCCTGTATCAAAAACAACGGCTTTTTGTAATAACCACATGAGAAGATAGCCCAATATGACGAACTTGAGACTGAAGTAAAATAACCCAGATTTGTGACTTAAACTTGCACGAACGTGTGACTAAGAACCTATACTGAGCACTACAACGTAACTCCTTAAAGCATATAGGTCGTTTCATATACCCATCCATCCTTCCTTAACTGTATATGAACCTCTCTTGAATTATCCACATCTTTGTGTGACACTGAGTACTACAACGTATCTCCTTTAAGTGATAGTTAACTAGGTCTTCGTCCATCCACCCCTTGACCTATGAAAACTAGATAACCCAAGACTTAATCACTTTTCCCATGAGTGCTCAAACAAGGATCTCGAAGAATCATGCATCCAACCAACTCCGATATCTTCAAGATACTAAGTACACGTACCCGAGATAGTCCACTTCAACTTCAAATAAGTAATAACGAATCATCATCCTTGTAGTCACAGTTGATAACAATCAATAATTAGCCATTGTCATTTGATATTGAATCTTGATCAGGATCGTTTAAGCGATACGTGGTGTTTTGAGGATTGTTAGGAATATGAATATTCAGCTGAAGACTCGGTCACCCCGAGTACTTATTAGATCATCATAGCTCGTAGGATTATCAGTAATATTATTAGTAGTTTAGTTATTAATTAGTATTGTGGAGTGGGTCGGGTCTTTACCCTCTGTCAGCTCGCTCCACAGTCCACTAGGGACATATTATGTAACACTATAAATACTCCCTTCCCACCCATGGGAAGGGTTGGACCTTTCAAGCTAATAGATTACAAGTTACTTTCTCTCTCTAAAAGGCTCCCACTTTCTCACTCTAAAATCTCTTCTAATCGATCCAAACTAAGCCTCAATCTAGTGTTTCTTGTATTGTGAATACCCTACAATTGGTATCAAGAGCCATGGTTAGGTCCATGAGAGTTGGTATTCACGGATTTGTGTAGTTTTTGAGGTTTTTGGTTCGATTTGTAGTTTTTGAGTTTTTTTTGGTTCGAATTGATTAGTAGCATAAATTTCATTTTGTGCTTTGTTTAGTGATTAGAAGTTGTTGTACTTTGTACTTTCTAGATTAAGAATAGTATTAGAGTGGTATTTGGTGTTTGGATTCACTGATCTAAGAACGGTGTGGTGATTTTGGGGAAATTCGTGGGTATTTGTTGTAGTGTTCTTGGCAGCGGTTTGTGTACTTGGGACGAATTCTTGGACTCGGTTTGTGTCATTTCTCAGATACGGTTTGTCCTATTACTCGTTTAGGCAAAAAGACAAAAGGCAGTGAAAGCGACGTGCTTGGGAGTTTGTGTCTACTCGGTTTGTCCCAGCTGCGCGTACTCGGTTTGTCTCTGAAAAGTCTACTCAGTTTGTGTAGACTCGGTTTATCTCTGAAAAGTCTACTCGGTTTGTGTAGACTCGGTTTGTCTCTGAGAAATTTACTCGGTTTGTGTAGACTCGGTTTGTCTCTGAGGAATTTACTCAGTTTGTGTCTACTCGGTTTGTCCCTCTAGCGTATACTCGGTTTGTGTATACTCGGTTTGTCTCTGAGGAATTTACTCGGTTTGTGTCTACTCGATTTGTCCCTCCAGCGCATACTCGGTTTGTGTAGACTCGGTTTGTCTCTGAGGAACTTACTCGGTTTGTTCCAGTAGAGTTTACTCAGTTTGTGCCTACTCGGTTTGTCCCTACAGCGTGTACTCGGTTTGTCGTTGCAGTGTGTACTCGGTTTGTATCCTCAAGAGTACTATTTGTCTAGGCGGTTTGTGTCTTGGTGATTTTAGAAATTCCCGCGAAAGATTCGATTTCTCGGTTAAATCACAAGATCAGTAAAATCCCGTAGTTACTATGGCTACCACATCTAATACATCATCAGAAGATATTCAAGCAGCAGGATCTGACACTCGTCCACCTATGTTAGATAGGACGGATTATGAGTCTTGGGCACAACGGATAAGACTTTACTGCTTGGGAAAAGATAATGGAGTTAACATTCTTAAGTCAATTGACGATGGACCATATCAGATGGGTACCACCAGGGATGTTGTTACAACTGGTGAAGATGGGACTGTGACTTGGGGCATAGACAGACCTAGAAACTACAATGATCTTAATGAAGAAGAAAAGAAGAGGTATGATGCCGACATTAGAGCCTCAAACATAGTCATTCAAGGTCTTCCAAAGGATGTATACAAGCTCATCAATTTCAACACTGAAGCCAAAGCTGTGTGGGACAATGTTAAGATGCTGTTAGCAGGGTCAGAACTCACAAAGGAAGATCGTGAGTCACAGCTGTATGATGAGTTTGAGCATTTCAAAATGAACCCAGGAGAGAATGTCACAGACTACTATGTGAGATTTCATAAGTTGGTGAATGATATGAGGATGATCAGAATGACTATGCCCAATATCCAACTGAACTCAAAGTTTGTGAACAACATGACTCCTGAATGGGACAGATTTGTTACAGCTGTCAAACTCAACAAAGGTTTAAGGGATACCAACTATGAACAGCTGTATGCATACCTGCAACAACATGAGAAGCATGCTATCTATGATCGGGTGCTGAGAGAAAAGTTAAGTCCTTCAACTACAAATGATCCACTGGCGTTCATGACAAATGTTCAACCGACAATCCAATCATCATCCAACCCAAGCTATCATCAACTTCACTCACAAGTACCTGCTATGAGCTCTCAACTTGACTCAGGGTACTCTCAGACCAACAAAATGATTGACAATCTCACCAATCAAGTTTCATTACTGGTTCAACAGTTTCAAGCATCACTCCCTCAGACCAACAATCAGTTAAGGAATTCATCTAACCCACGCAATCTAGCAATGGTGGAGGATGGGAAAATTGTGGTTCAGAATGTGCAAGGGAGAGCTGGTAGGAACATGGGTCGAGGTTATGTGCAGAATAGAGCAGGGAATGCCAATCAGGGGCAAGGGAAACAGATCAAGTGTTATAATTATGGGGGGCTTGGACACATTGCTAGAAACTGCAATCAACCTAAACGTCCTCAGAATTCAGATTACTTCAAAGACAAGATGCTGTTAATGCAAGCTCAAGAGAATGGAGCTGTATTGGATGAGGAAGAGTTATTGTTCTTGGCAGGAGATGGAGGAAATACTTTTGATGAAGATGTGGATGAGAAACCTGTTCAGGATCTAGCACTTAATGATCCTAACATCTTCAAGGCAGATGACTGTGATGCATATGACTCTGATGTAGATGATGAACCTACGGCTCAAACAATCTTCATGGCTAACTTGTCTTCCATGGTCTCATCTCCCCGTCAAGCTGGTCCTTCTAATGCATCCGTGATATCTGAGGTACTAAAAATTTATGACACATATAATATTGTCGAGGGACAAAAGAATCCCGAAGAAGTACATCAGGCAAATGTTTCTGACTTAAGTACTGTTGACATGGAAAATAACAATATTATTTCATATGAACAGTATTTGAATCAGAACAACTCGCCTGATGTACCAAATGGTGAATCTTTTGTCAATAATGATGTCTGTGTTAGGAGGAATGTATGTGCCTTAGATAATGCGGATAATATAGATAATGCATGCGAGTGCCATGAGAACAGATTGCCTGTCCCTGATGATAACTTGATCACGAAACTAAACATCTATAAAGAACAAGTGGCAATATATGAACAGCGTGCTAAGTTTGAGCTTAATGAACGAGAGCAGAAATTAGAAGGTCAAATGAGTACACTTATTAAAGAGTCTAGAGTAAGAGAAGAAACATTAAAATTAGAGTTGAGTTCCTTGAAAAGTCAGTTAGAACAGTCTGTCAAACAGAAACAGGAAGCACAAAAGTGTGTTGATACACTTAAGCAAGAATTCAAACAAAAAGAAACAACTCTTTTAAATGATTTCTCTAAACTCAAAACGTTAAAAAATAAGCTTGAAGATAAGTTGTACACACAAAATCAAACCATACAAACTGCTCAAATGATTCATAAGCACAGAAAGTTGAGTGATAAGCATAGTAAAATCATGATAGGTGAACCTAAGTCAACCATCCTTAGGGACATGAAAGTACTTCAACCAGCCCTATATGATGGTAATGTGATGCTTATGCCTATTCATGACCAACCTGAGCATATCTACACTGATGAAGAGGATGAGATAAGTGATAAAACGAGGGAAAAAATGATTGAGAAAATGAAGGATCCCGAGTGCATAGCCAGACGAATAATAATCAAACCCCATGATTATTATGAGGAAAATCGTTTGACTGTGTTTGCTCCTCAAAAGAAGTTAACACCTGAACAGATATTTTGGAAACAAGATAATGAGAAACTTAAGGTAGATAAACTCAAGGCCAACACCCCCCTCATTAGAAAAGTTGCGTCCATAACGGTGTATCCTCCCGATACACCTAGGAATCTGGTGCCTTTGTGTCTTCCCACTGAATGCAAAACCTCTATTAGCTTATATGTGCTTTGGCAATTATTTGCTGATTTTGATAAAACATGTAAGAAGAGAATCACACCAACCGGCATTACTGAGGGGGAAAGGTGTTTTGAACATGCAAAAAGGTGTTACTTAACTGAGGTCATGCCATTCTTTAAGCTACTTAAAGAACACTTTGAAGGGTTGCACACTGCCCTTAAAGCCGAAATAAAAGAAATGGAAGCAGTGTTTAAAGATATGGAAAATGAGGTGAATGAACATGCAATAGAACTTAAGAGTCGAGAGATTGAAAGAAAAAACATACTCATTACTAACGACAACTTGATTGCTAAATGTATTGCACAAGATGTATTTTACACTGTCACTGATTCTGCATTGTCTGCTTGTCAATTTAATGAGTATGCTATTGCGTTAAATGTCACCCAGAATCGTGTTGTTGAGCTTGAGGGGGAGAATTTAAAATTGCTTGAAAAAATTCAAAAAGATGACCATGATAATATGGTTAAACGTTTTTCAAAATTGGAAGTTGAATTTCTTAATTTGCAACTGAAATATCAACATTTAAATGAAAAACACAAAATATCAAATGACAAGACATCCTTGGATGCTCCTGAATTTGATACTTATTTTGAATTAAGAAAACGAGATGAGACAATTCAAGCTCACACGTACACGATTCGACTGCTGAGGGCCCAAATTGCCCAATTGAAATCCAACAAGTGTGAAGTGTATGGCACCAATAAACCTTCGTCTTCAGATTCTCAGAATTTTCAATATCAAAACACCATAAATAAGTTACATTATGAAAATGAGTGTTATCGAGAAGAAAATTCAAAGGTTAAACAACATTTCAAAGAGTTATATGATTCTATTAAAGTTACAAGAAGCAATCACAATGATCAAATAACCTCTTTGACAAATGAAATTGAGAATCTGAAGGCTCGGGTGAAAGGTAAAATACCATGCACCACTTGTAATTGTGATGCACCAAAGGCTACTGATAGTAAAAAGTATGATGTTGATGTTGGGCATATTCCGTTTAAGCTTAGAAATAACAGCCTTGCCCATCAAACATATCTCGATTATCTTAGAGAGGGCCTTGACACACTTCGTGAGGTGGTTGAAGAGGATAGGACTGATAAGCCACTTGATAAGGCAGTTGTCTATGCCTGCAAACTCACGAAAAGGATTCAGGAAAACTTAGAATATGCCATAAGCTCAACTCCTAAGTTTAGCAGACATAGAGATAGGTTTGTTGCATCATCATCTACTGTTGAGAACAAGCATGTAGCCTTTGATCTACCACCAAAAACATCAGAACCCAACACATCATTATCTGGAAGGCATGTGACAGAAAAACGAACTAATGTTTCATTCGATGCTTCTACAGGAGTAAAAAGTGACACCCAAGCTAGCGAGTCAAGGTCTAGAGAAAATGCAAGAAAAGATAGGACTGCGCCAGCTAAGAATGATCACTTGAAGAATGTAGAAGCCCAACCTAGGAACAATAAGTTTGCAATGAGTAGGATGAATCGTGTTGATTCTAGTATCAAAAGTACTGTAATTAATTCGAATTCTAATGCTGTCTGTAAAACATGCGACAATTGTTTAATTTCTGCTAATCATGATGATTGTGTTGTGTCATTCTTGATGTCTTCTGCATCACCCCATGTTAAGAATGGTAGAATAACTGAAACATGCATGAAAGCTTGGAAAGCTACAGGAAAAACATTTGCTAGCGTAGGCTATCAATGGAGACCCACTGGAAGGAAATTCAATTTAGGAAAACAGAACACGTTACCTAAAATGAATAAGGATAAAATTGTGAAAGTTAAGGAATGGAGACCCACTGGAAGGAAATTCAATTTAGGAAAACAGAGACCATTACCTAAAATGAATATGCATAAAATTGTGAAGAATAAGGAATGGAGACCAACTGGTAGAATCCTGTCTTTAGAGTCACAATGCCTTCCATCTAGGTCTTGTCCTACCTCTAGTTCTGTCTCCTCAGTAAAGACAGTAGCATCTGTGAAATCTGTGGTTCCTGAATATGTGTGTGCTGACCAAATGGACCCCAATTGCACTTGGGGATCCACATTTTCCAGTTATCCATTGTTGTCTGGTTTCAAATGCAGGTCGTACAAATCGTCCTGTGGTATTTGGACTCAGGCTGCTCTAAACATATGACTGGAGATCGCTCACGGCTCAAGAACTTCGTGAAAAAGTTTATCGGGACAGTTAGATTTGGGAACGACCACTTTGGTGCTATTATGGGTTATGGAGATTATGTGTTTGGTAATAGTGTAATCTCAAGGGTATACTATGTGGAAGGACTAAGACACAATCTGTTTTCTGTGGGTCAATTTTGTGATTCAGATCTGGAAGTGGCTTTCAGAAAGCATACATGTTTCGTCAGAGAATTGGATGGTTTAGATCTCCTCAAGGGCAGTCGGGGCACCAATCTATACACCATATCGATTGAAGAAATGTTGAAGTCCTCTCCCATTTGCTTGCTTTCTAAAGCCTCTAAAACAAAATCATGGCTGTGGCATCGTCGTTTGTACCACTTGAACTTCGGTACCATAAATAATCTTTCCCGTAAAGATCTTGTTAGAGGGATGCCCAGACTGAAATATGAGAAAGATCATCTCTGCTCTGCATGTCAACTGGGTAAAAGCAAGAAACAAACCCACAAGCCTAAAACCATCAACACCAACTTGGAAGTTCTTCATACCCTCCACATGGATTTGAGTGGACCAATGAAAATACAAACCATAAATGGAAAGAAGTACGTTCTGGTGATAGTAGATGATTATTCTCGGTTCACATGGGTGAAGTTTTTGAGAACCAAGGACGAAACTCCAGAGGTTATCATTAAACTGATAAAACAGCTGCAAGTAAGGCTCAATAAAACTGTCAGAATCATCCGCACTGATAATGGTACGGAGTTTGTTAACCAACAACTCCGTAATTTCTATGAAAGTATTGGCATCACGCATCAGAAAAGTATCCCTCGCACTCCTCAACAGAACGGAGTGGTTGAACGAAGAAACCGTACTCTGGTGGAGGCTGCAAGAACTATGCTTATCTTTTCAAAGACACCGATGTTTCTCTGGGCAGAGGCTATTGCAACAGCATGTTACACTCAAAACCGATCCTTAATTCATCCGGTTCATGAGAAGACTCCCTTCGAGTTAATTCATAACAAGAAACCAGATCTTTCCTTTCTCCGTGTGTTTGGTGCACTTTGCTACCCAACTAACGATAGTCAAGACTTGGGAAAGTTAAGAGCTAAAGCAGATGTAGGTATTTTTGTTGGATACGCACCAGAAAGTAAAGGGTATCGAATCTACAATAAGAGAACCCTTAAAATTATGGAAACCATTCATGTTACGTTCGATGAGCTGAGTGAGCAACCTGCTTCAGGACAAATTAGTTCTGGACCCGATCTTAACCTTTTGTCTCCTGGACCCATTAGTTCAGGACTTGTACAGAATTCCACGCCTGCAGATTCTTATGTGCCACCTACTTGTGAGGAGTTGAAGAAGTTATTCGATCCTATGTTTGATGAATACTTTGAGCCATCGAATGGAACCATTCCGAGTGAACCTGCTATACTTCCTATGACTGAGGTTCAAGCCCCACAAGGTTCAGAAGGCCCCACAGCTTCAGTATCTGTCAGTCACAATGCTCCAGCTGCCAGTCTATCGCCTTCGTCATCAAACGCTCAAACTTCTCCAGTAGTACAAGAATCTTCAGATAATAATTCATTGGAAGTTAATCCTTTTGCTCCAGTTGATGAGGCTCCTTTTGAAAATATATTTGCTCCTGAACATTCATCAGACACATCCTCACTGGAAGGACACAGCACTGCAACGTCTGTTCATAACCCACAACCTCACGACCATCTCAGGAAATGGACCAGTGATCATCCAATCGGCAACATCATAGGCAATCCTTCACGTCCAGTATCCACACGTAATCAACTAGCCACTGATGCACTATGGTGCTTCTTCAATTCCGTACTGTCCAAAGTCGAACCAAAAGATGCCAAAGAAGCAATGACTAAAGATTGCTGGTTCCAGGCTATGCAGGATGAAATCCATGAGTTTGATCGACTTGAAGTATGGGAATTAGTGCCTCCTCCAGAGCGTGTAATGATCATTGCTTTAAAGTGGATCTTCAAAGTGAAGCTTGATGAGTATGGTGATGTGTTAAAGAACAAGGCACGGCTAGTTGCTAAAGGGTTCAGACAAGAAGAGGGCATTGATTTTGAAGAATCGTTTGCTCCGGTTGCTAGAATTGAAGCTATAAGAATCTTCCTTGCAAATGCTGCTAGTCGAAATATGATAGTCTATCAGATGGATGTCAAAACGGCATTCTTGAATGGTGATTTAAAGGAAGAAGTTTATGTAAGTCAACCAGAAGGATTCGTGGATACTGAACATCCTACTCATGTTTACCGCTTGAAGAAGGCTCTATATGGGTTAAAACAGGCGCCAAGGGCATGGTACGATACATTGTCCAAGTTCCTCCTAGTGAACGGATTCTCCAAGGGTGTTGTTGATCCCACACTATTCACCAGGAAGTCAAGAAACCATCTACTGCTGGTTCAGATATATGTAGATGATATCATCTTTGCTTCAACAGATCCTAGTGAATGTGATAGTTTCTCAAAGGAGATGAATTCCAAGTTCCAAATGTCCATGATGGGACAAATGTCATTCTTTTTAGGATTACAAGTTTCTCAAAGTCCCGGAGGCATATTCATTAATCAATCCAAATACGCCAACGAGATCTTGAAAAAGTTTGGATTCTATTCAAGTGAACCTGTTGACACTCCCATGGTTGATAGAACAAAGCTGGATGAAGATCCTTCAGGGATTCCAGTAGATATAACAAAGTATCGAAGCATGATTGGATCTTTGATGTACATCACGGCTAGCAGACCAGATCTTCTGTTTGCTGTGTGTATGTGTGCTCGGTATCAATCCAGACCAACCAAGAAGCATGTTGAAGCAGTGAAAAGGATCTTCCGATATCTTCACGGCACGGTTCATATGGGTCTCTGGTATCCTAAGGACACTGCAATGGAGTTAACTGCTTACGCGGATGCTGATCATGCGGGATGTCAAGACACTCGTCGAAGTACTTCAGGAGGAGCTCAGTTTTTAGGGGAAAAGTTGGTTAGTTGGTCTTCTAAGAAGCAGATGAGTACTTCCATATCATCTACTGAAGCTGAGTACATTGCTATGTCTGCTTGCTGTGCACAAATCCTTTGGATGCGATCACAGCTGTCAGACTATGGATTCTCATACAACAAAATTCCCCTATATTGTGACAACAAAAGCGCCATCGCTCTTTGTTGTAATAATGTTCAGCACTCCAGGTCAAAACATATCGACATCAGGCATCACTTCATCAGGGAACAGGTGGAAAAAGGAATTGTGGAACTATACTTCGTGAGGACAGAGTTTCAGTTAGCTGACATCTTCACCAAGGCCCTCTCAAGAGAAAGGTTTCAGTTTATTCTCCCACGCCTTGGCATGAAAAGCATGACTCCTGAAACCCTCAAGTGTCTTCAGGAAGAAAAGGAGGAGTAAAGGATTGTCTTCTTATATCCTTGTACATAGTTGTATATATCTTAAATCAAAAAGAAAAATACAAAAATATAAAACCTATAAAAACCATAAAAATCGAAAAATCAGAAAATACCAAAAATAGTTCTACCTAGGCATGTCTTCTGTTTATCGATAACATTTACGTATCTAGAAATGTCATTCAACAATGGCACGGATTCTTAAATGAAGCTCGAGCAGAAGTTATACTAATCAGTTAAAACATGTCTTAAATGGCTTGCAGTTACTTCATACTGCAACCCGCACTGTACAATGGGGAAAGCATGTCGCCAATAAGACAGCTGTTCCTTCAACCGGGTGATGTTCACCTGGGCATGGATTACTTTATATCCATGTTCTTCCGACTTGATGTACGTTTCAGTGTATCATTTCGTGTATTAGAAGAGAAGTCTTCTTTACATCAGGCTCTTTATCTTGTTTGACTCTTCAAGAGAGTCTTGATGTTACACAAGGTGGTAAATTGATTTAAATTTTCAAATTTTCGACACCTTGCCAAATTTGTGCAACATCAGCAGTGACACTTTCTTGGTGAGTCAAGGGAAGCATAGTATGCTTCAAAATCAGAATACATTTTAACCTGACCACATTTTCTCCCAAATTTTCTAAACTAATTTAAATCACTTGGGATCACAAATCTCAAATGTTTTGAAATTTTTGATCGGGGGAGAGAATGTGATTTAAATAGGAAATTCTGATAAAATGTGATGATTTTGGAAGATAATGTATGCTCTCCCGTATGTGCTAAACCATTTTGTATATCAAGGCACATATTGAGGGGGAGCAAAATGTTTTGGTCATTAAAGCAAGCTCTTCCATATGTGCGAAAATCTTGTTTATATAGATGCATATATTGAGGGGGAGCAAATAGTTTTAACAAAACAAAGGATTTGGCATCTCACGTGAGCAAGGCTCAGACTTCACCAATGAATTGACGTAACTTAAATTGCCCTCAATCGAAAGGATACGTCTTGGCCGGGTAATAATTTCAAGCTGGTCTAACCAGTGATGTAAGCGTGTCTCGAAAAAGATGTATCTGAGTAGAGTGTACCATTTCGAGAAACTTTCTGTGGACTTGACCAGGCCGGGTAATAATGTCAAGCTAGTCTAACTAGTGATGTAAGCGTGTCTCGAATCGGTCATGTTCACTGAAAGTGGATCAATTCAAATAATGCGAGCTCTACCTAACATGTGCACATTTATAAAACAATCAACCGAGCACATGTTGAGGGGGAGCATTTGAAAAATATAAAACTCTCAAGTGTTTGCAAAAATGTGTTTCTTAATCATGAACACTTTGAGAGATTTTTCAAAGATTTGGTTTGGCAATTGTGGAAGAACACCAAAGACCGACCATTTTAATTAATGTATGGAGTTATAAGGATGGTTAGGTTAGGCCCAAGTTCCCACGATCCCGCCAGAGCCGGAGGGATCTACCCAGGGACAATCCACTAGTTAGTGTAGAAGTCCTTAGGTATGATTAAAAAAAAAAAAAAAAAAAAGGAGAAAAGTGAATGAGGGAAAAGTGCCGACTGAGATGGAGCTAGTACTGGAACAAACCCAACAAGGTACTAGTAAGGAAGTCTCGGTAAGCACTGAAGGGGTTGAAGAATGAAAAAGAATTGTAAAGATAAAGGGTGAAAAGCAAGAAGCCCTCCTTACAACTTAGGCAGAAACCGGGTCAATACATATGCTGTCAGAATCACTTAGTTGATTGCTGTCATTGAAGACAAAGTATCATGGACCCAGTGATACGCTGCACAACCCTCCCTAGCCACTCAAGGTCCCTCAAAGGATCCTTGTTTCAATTGTCACGGAGTTCAATACATTCCTATCGTCTCTCTCACTCCGAGTTAGATGATATTGAATAGGTGGCAGTCCTCTCCAGCCTCCGCTCACTAAATCAAAACGCACAATTGAGTCTAGAGCCAAGAGATTCACAATAAGATCTCATAGGAACACGGATAATTTCTACTCTGGTTGTTCATCATTAAGGACACCAGTTGTAAACTTAAGGGTCCTACGCAGATCTTAGCAATCTGCCAGAACATTTATGAGAGAATTTACAAATGTAATTCTCAATGATTGAATGGAAATTCCTGCCAGGGTCAACATCAAGCAGCCCTGAAAGCAGGTCACTTCGGTAATTCCTCGTGGATTACGCTTAGTGGTCGCGACGGTTTCAACCGGTCTACAGTCGTGGAGTGATCTCCAGCGACTCACCTAATCGTTGATTTACTACGGTAAAATCTTAAAAAGCTCTCTGTGGGTTTTCGATTAGGAACGGTCTTGGTAAGGATTAGAGAGAGTTTTCACATTATGTTGTTGACTATCTCGAAGTCCAAACTTGTAAGTACCGGTCGAATTATTGCTAACTGTCGTATGCAGGAACTTCTGGCGATTGTAGCTGTGGAATGCTGTAGCTGGTTGCTGTTGTAGCTGGTTGCAGAAAAGATGCCAATCCATTACCACATGCTCACACCACATCATCATCAAAGAAGTCATGATCAACCTTAGAGACCTTCAACACAGCTTCTGCTAACTCTGATGCTGAAGATCATGACACCATATAGTGTGAGCATGTCGGCTCTAATTATATTTCATCACATGGAGTTTTACTACTGAAAGATGACTTGAAGAATCAAGTGGGATGACACTTTCAACGATTACTCAAAGTTCATCCAAAACAAAAGAGAAGTCATCTGAAAATCACGGATGTTTGCACAATGATCTATGATATTGAAGAATCAAGGGTTACGAGCTATGATGTCAAGATCCAAGGAAAAAGTACTGAATTTCAGAGCATTACTTCTGGGGTGACCTCCCTTAAGGGGAGATTGTTAGGAATATGAATATTCAGCTGAAGACTCGGTCACCCCGAGTACTTATTAGATCATCATAGCTCGTAGGATTATCAGTAATATTATTAGTAGTTTAGTTATTAATTAGTATTGTGGAGTGGGTCGGGTCTTTACCCTCTGTCAGCTCGCTCCACAGTCCACTAGGGACATATTATGTAACACTATAAATACTCCCTTCCCACCCATGGGAAGGGTTGGACCTTTCAAGCTAATAGATTACAAGTTACTTTCTCTCTCTAAAAGGCTCCCACTTTCTCACTCTAAAATCTCTTCTAATCGATCCAAACTAAGCCTCAATCTAGTGTTTCTTGTATTGTGAATACCCTACAAGGATGTAGGCCAATAATATTTTTGTGATTTGGGTGTGGTGCGAGTATGAAATATGCCTTATTTTCAATTCTAAACATGCTAGGAAAATTTGAGTTTAAGAAATTTTTACGCCAAATTTTGCCGAAAAAACCCAAATTTTGACCTAAAAATTTGAATTTTGGGCCAAAATTTTCATCGTTACACCATAATTTGAATTTAGCGTAAAAATTGACTATATAGTCTCTCCTCCGAATTAAATTTTACTGAAGTTCGGTTACTGAACTTCGATCAAACTAGATAAACTCGATCAACCTAGTTCGATCAAAATAGTTCGATCAAGAAATTCGGTTACTGAAGTTCGGTTACTGAAGTTCGGTTACTAAAGTTCGGTTACTGAAGTTCGGTTACTGAAGTTCGGTTACTAAAGTTCGGTTACTGAAGTTCGGTTACTGAAGTTCGATCAAATAGTTCGATGAAAACAACAATTTCGATCAAATCTAAGTTCTTCGGTGAAATAGTTCGACGATAAGGAAAGTTCGATTAGACTAGTTCGGTCATGTAGTCTAACTCGACTAATGACCAAGTTCGATCAAAAACCTTAGCTCGATCACAAGAAGTTCGATGATTTGAAGTTCGATCAGACTAGTTCGGTCATGTAGTCTAACTCGACTAATGACCAAGTTCGATCATATGATTTCCTCGATCAACCAGATCTGATGAACAGTACCGTACCAAAATCACTTTTTCCACCTCAAAACCCCACGATTCGCCCCTGGTTAGCTCTGATGCCAATTGTAAAGATCAAGATACATGTTCAGGAGGTCGGGGATGCTCAAAATAAAGATTAAACATGGTATTATTAGGTTAAAGAATGGGTAGGTGTGTGTGTTTTCTAGAGAGAGAAAGAGGGAGAAACCACACACACCTCAAAATACAAAGAGACATCCTTACCTCCTAGTCTCAACTAGGAGGGTATTTATACTAGTTTACAAACTAATCTTTGACCTATTGGCAAGACTAGCCCATGAACTTAATAACTATGCAATTTCGAATATAACATTACTTTTAAGGCTAACAATCTCTCCCCAAAGTGATGTTATACTGGAATTGCTTACAATGTTCCCTACAAGTAAAATATAAACCATTAAGCGCAGAGAATGGTCTTTAAACTTCATTACTTCGTTCAGCTTGCAGAATCTTCTCAGCTTTCATTTCTTTACTTGCAGAAGAACGTGAGCAAATCTAATTAGGGTATAATTCTGGGTGCCCTGAGTGCTCTCCCCTAATTAGTGCTCTCCCCCAAACTGACAACCTTTCTGATTACTGCCCTGAATCTGAAGAAGTCTTTTGATAGTTAAATGCATTCCGTCTTAAGTCTTCTAACACGCAGCGGATCATGTAGAACAGACTGTAGACTCGACCTTCTTCAAGATTATCCATTCAGGGGAATAGAGTATCAACATCTTCATCTCACCAAATGCATTCCAGTTATCTTTCATATGATAAATCAGCCCATAACGTACACATGAAATGATAACACCAAAGTAACAAGTTGAACCACTGATCATCTTGATCTTGTTGCCCGAAATTGGTGAAGGTGGATAAGGTAGAAGTGCGTAGAATAAGATGAGTGGAAGATAAGACATAGAATCAACCAATCTCCAACATAAATCAAATCATTTCATAAATCATTAAGCCCGATCACGTGAACTTGTTGTGCGTCCTTGATGTACACATTTTAACCAATGAAAGGAAAGTGCTTATTCAAAATCTTTCAGAGCACTTATCCTAAAAATCCCGATGGCTTCGGAACATCTCAGTTTCGGACCCGAACTTCAAATAAAGGAAAGTGTTGTGCAAAACCAATTTCTTTTTCTAACACTTATCCTAAAACCAAATGAAGATATTTCTCCTTACATATCTTCAAAAAAATTTCAAAATCTTTTATATCTTGAGCACATTTTCTTCAAGATTTTTCAATAAGATTTTTCCAAATCTTTCATAAAGTGTTCAAGATAACTCCCTCCTAAACCCTTAAAACTGCTTTTAAACTAATATGTTTAACCATATGCTTTGTTTAAGGGGGAGTAGAAAAACAAAAATGTTCTAATTCCATGCTCAAATCCGTCTATCTCTCCAAAAAGTTTCATTTTAATCAGTTGATATCAAAAATATCACTGCATGCTATTTTTGAGGGGGAGAAGACGTGATTAAAATGTGATCAAAAGGTTTAAAGTTCGTGGAATCTCAAAGTATGCTCACCAGACAGACTCAGTTCTAACCCTCGAATTGACGAAATCTAAATGTCCGTTATCGAAAAGACTTGTCCGGGACGGGTAATAATTTCAAGATGGTTATCCATTGATGTAAACGTGTCTCGCAAAGGACTTTTCTGAGTAGAATGTACCAATTCGAGAGATGATCATTGAATATGACCGGGACGGGTAATAATTTTAAGCTAGTCTAACTAGTGATGTAAACGTGTCTCGCGAAGGTCATGTTCAATGAAAATCGATCATTTCAAATGTGCGAAGTCTACCCAACATGTGCAATTCTATCTTAAATCTCATAAGCACATGTGAAGGGGGAGTATTTCAGAAAATGCAAAACTCTCAAGGTGTTAACAAAAATGTGTTTATTCATAAACACTTTGAGAGATTTTCACAAAAGGTTTTATGGCAAGTGATCAATGAATCTAGGATAATCATGGAGTAATAAGGTGATTATGGTTAGGAAAACCGTCCCATGATCCGCCAGAGCTGGAGGGATCTACCTAAGGACAATTCCAATAGGTAAGATTGAAAAAAAAAAAGGAGTAAATGAGAAAGGGAAAGAAGGGGTTGAAGAATTAAAAAGAAAAGTTTAATGTAAGGGTGAAAAGAAATAGCCCTCCATGAAAACTTAGGGCAGAAACCGGGTCAATACATCTGCTATCGGTATTCACTAAGGTGATACTGATATTGAAGACAAGACGTCATGGACCCAGTGATGCGCTGCACCACCCCTCCTAGCCACTCAAGTATCTCTCAAAAGATATTTGTTTCATTCTCACGGAGAACACTGCATAATCTATCGGCCTCTCATTCCGAGATGTGTTGATATTGAAAAGGTGGCACTCTGCTCCATGCCTCCGACGACTAAAACCAAAACGCACAATAGAGTCTAGAGCCATGAGATTCATCAAAATATCTCGTTAGGAACACTTCCAAAATGATACACTTGTGTTCGTCAAAAAGGACACAAGTTGTAAGAGTCTTAATGAGATCCAAGGATCTTGCCATTTTATATCATGATGGTTACGTGCTTCAAACGGTCTACAGTCTTGGGGTGATCTCCAGCGACTCACTGAATCGTGGGTGCACTTCGGTGTGTCCGTGTAAGCCCTCTCGGGGGTATCCGGTTCAGAACGGCCTGGGTTTGGATTAGAGAAAGTCTTCACACTATGCTGTTGACAATCTCAAAGTCCTAACCTGTAAGCGCTGGATGATTATTACTAACGGTTTTATGCAGCTACCCTTAAACATCCATTAACCATCACCACATACATCATTCATCTTCACCTCAGCATACTCATACTTATGAAGAACATCTCCAACAAAGCTCAAGTGTAAAAGTTCAAGACAAGAAGATCAAGTTAAAGACAAAGTGAAAAGACAAAGTCAAGAAGCTAATCAAGATGTCGAGAACAAGTTCATATATCATATGATGAAAGATTATGGGGAGATTATTAGCATAAGTATAAAGTTCAAGATGTATGAGTATGTTGGAGGTCACGACGTCATAATCACATGAAGATGCTGATCGAAGGCAAGAACAACCTCAAAGACGATACTTTGAAGATCACATAGCATGAAGGATCCAAAAACAAAAACTGCTATACAATGACACTCAAAGCTCAAAGACATTGAAGACGAAAGACCATCTCACATGGAGCATCATTTGAATGACCATCCCTTAGGGGGAGATTGTTAGGATTTATTTTAAAGTGATGGTCATTTGTCATTGTAATATTTTAATTAAGTGTGTCGTTGTTTAGTTTAGTTAATTTAGTCAATGGGCTTGGATTAACTTTATAGATTAAATGTATGATTATAGTCCATGTAAAAGGCCCAAGCTTAATCCAAGCCCACCCAAGCCTTCCATCCTTGAAGCCTATAAATACCCTTCCCCTCTTCACTTGGAAGGGTTGGATGTGTATGTTGCTTCAAGGGGTATTCTCATTCTTGTATCTCTGATTTTCTTATCTCAATCTAATCTCTTGAAGTTACCATCTCATCTCTCTTTCTTTCTTCTCATCTTCTATTATTCTTATATTGTTGTGTGATAAAGGATAATATTAAGCAATAACAATGTGAACTCAACTCTTGAACAATATGAACAAATATAAGTAAATCTAAATTAACAATGCAAGTAAAGTAATGAAATGAAATGAAAAATAGAGATGGAAAGATCGAACCGCGAGACAAAGGATTTATAGTGGTTCGGCTACAAGGACACCTTCCTTGCCCTACTCCACTCCTCGAGCACCCAACTCGAGAGTTTTCTTCACTATGTCAATAAGCTCCCTTATGGCAGATAAAACCTTACACAACTTTAGCTTACACCAATTTTACGACACAAAGCTAGATGTCGAGTCCTAATCGTAGCTAGAACCAATCTCACAACTTCTACACAACTTCTTCACTACTTATTCACAACTTCTTCACAATGGCTTCACAACTTCTTCGCAGATACTTCACGACTTCTTCACAACGGCTTCACGACTTCTACACTACTTCTTTACACCACCACTACTTACTTACACTTTGATCTACTTATTACAACTACACAACACCTTATCAAATACTTTACACAACTATAAAAACAATATGAATTAAACTATAATACTTCTTCTCTAGTTGTTGAAGGAGTATTCTTCTTTTGCACTTGAATGGTAGAAGCTTGGATTACTTAGAAACCAATGCTTAAGAATATATGATCAAAGGATTTAGAAAGGATTTAGAAAGATATAAGAAGAGATTTAGAACAGAAGGTTTGGGGTGCAAAAGGTGAGAAAAAAGTCCAGGAATGAACCAGTATTTATAGGCAAAGCTGGGGGGCTGAGGAGCGTGGCCGGTCCCCTTAATTAGGGGGCCGGTCCCCTTAATTATTAAGGGGGCCGCCCCTTATATCCGTTGCCCAGCTTTGTCTTTTTGTGGGGAAGGTTTTTCTGGAACATTTTTGCCATTTTTGGTTGAAAATTTGAATTCATAAATTTATTATGGATTAAACATTTTCCTTTAATTTCCAAAAATGATTTTGTAAAAGATATAAAATGTTTGTGTCATTTTATAAAAATTCTAGTGATTAAGAAAATGTTCCTTTGATCATATAATGCATTAGACATTTGTTTATTCATACCTTAAGTGATTAAGTTGTTAAAATAGATATTTACAACTAAATACTTGTTTACGTCATAATCTTTCGTTTAATGATTTTACATTTTGTGATTATCAAAACTTAGATATATCGAAAAATATTAATAACGTGTTTAGGCATTATTTATATCAACAATTACAATAATAATTCAAATAAAAAATAAATAAATATTACAATAAGAATTCAAATTCGGTGACATATGTCAATTGACGAATTATAGATGTACACTTCATCATTGAAGAAATGCCAACTCTTCATGATTAATCACTACTTTGTTGAAAATACAACGAGTTATCAATTATTTCCCGAACAATGCGTGTGAATAGTGATCGGCTCTTTCGGAACCGCTTACGAAATACTTTATCGTCATACATTAGGTTTTGAGAGAAGTAAACAACCACTAGACGATCATGAGCACCGTAACGATTTCTACGTATCGTGTTTCGTGGTATCGTGGTTTTAGGGATTCTAAAAGTGGAAGCTTGATAATTCATATGGGGTTAACATCCCTGCTGCCAACATGAGATAACATCTCTATTGCAAGGAGTAAAATATTTTTTACATTTACATTTAGTACCCTTCAGTTATTATCACTTTACAGTAATGGCCTTTCATTTTTGGCTTGCAGCATATATTATTCCCTGTTGTAAACAGCAGGGATGATTTCCCCAATTCATATAGTATGTTGTCGCTTATTTTAAAAACTCTAGCTCGATTATATTACCTTTTTCTTCTTCATCCGATGTTGTAAAAAATGCTTGAAATCCATTTGTTTAGATGAGAAATGTAGAGTGTATAAGGGCACATGGAGTGGAGTACGGGTTGAACGCTGGTTGCTCCAACCCGCTGGGAAACACCGCCGCCGACCCAGCAGGCTCCCCAACGGGTTCCTTTGTGCTGGCTGGTATACCAGCTGCTGGTTGAAGTATTAAAGACACAAAATTGACCGTTGCAAAGTATTAAACCCACCACCCATTCATATATCTCTTCCATTTCTTCAAACCAAAAGCAACCCATAACCAAAAAAAAAAAAAACTATACGTGAATGGATCCATGGAGAGGAAAACAAAAACCACAAAACGTAGCTAGTGTCTCACGAGGTCGAGGTCGAGGTCAGGGTCGAGGCGTATATCGACATGAACAAGAACAATATCAACAACAATATCAACAATCAAGCTCACAATACTATGTTCCCGAACCACCAATTCGAAGGCAATCTTATTCTCTACCGGTACCTCATCCTCCCGCAATGGATCCTCGACATTACGGTGTCCACCAAACGGCGGAGGTAGAACTCGAAAATTTTGATCCATTCGCTTTCCGCAACCCACCACCCATTATCGACGACGATGATGTTGATGATGTTTAGCTCGTTCCAGAGACGCAAGAAGCTCCATTTGGTATGTCGTTATACATTTGATGATGTTGAGCTCGTTCTGCATATACAAATGAGTTAGAAAAATGGGTTAAAAATGATGCGCGTAACCTATTTGATAAAATGCCTGAGCGGATAAAATGCGTTAGAAACATGCGTTAGAATGAGTTAGAAGAAAACATGCGTTTAGTTTTTAAATTGCGCATTTTAAAACTGATTCAATGCTCAAAGAACTTTTGTTCTATTCAACAGTGTACGTTAGATGCCTTGGAATTTTTTGGTTTAGATATGCATGTAGAGACATGTATGTAGATAGATAATTAAGTAAATATTTATGTCTTGTGCACGTTAGATGACTTTAATATTTATGTCTTTGTAGTTGTAGAAAATGCGGTTCAAGAAAACATGCCGAAAAAGAAATTTGCAAACCGAGCGGATAAAAAACAATGGACGCCGGATGAGGAGGTGGCGTTGGCTAAAGCTTGGGTTCATATATCAACATGTAGACAAGTCGGTAATGAACAAGGTCGAGATAGATTTTGGGGGCGAATATTGGAGCATTTCACAAAGGAACTGGGGGGCACAACTCGATCAAAAGATAGTCTCAACACCAAATGGTTGACAATGAATAACGCATGCACGACATTCAACGGATGTTACATCCAAGCGGTATACTCTAATTACGTGAATTATATGTACATATGTTTTAATTATGTGAATTTTATATATATATATATATATATATATATATATATATATATATATATATATATATATATATATATATATATATATATATATATATACTTGAATTATATGTATGTAGGACGGTTTAAGGAGAAGTGGATGTGATGACCGAAGCGTTGAACGACTTCAAAATCAAGACCGGCAAAGATTTCAAGAGTGTTGGAGCGTGGAATGTTTTGATGAATGAAGAAAAATGGAAGGAGACAATCCAAGTTGGGCAAGCAGGGTCGTCTCATTCGGAAAAGCGGAGAAAGTCATCGGAGGGAGGCAATTATGAGTCGTCTAGTAACGACGTTGATGCTACTGTGTTGCCGGATTTGAACGAGGATAGCACTCCTACTCGACCAAGGAAAGGCAAGGGGAAAAAGAGTGTTTTGGGTGGTGCATCATCGAGGGGGGATGCTTTTGTGGTAGAAGCCGCTGATTACGTTTCAAAGAAAAAGCAAAACATGGAGGAAGCGAATGCGAAGAAGCAAGAACTATTGGACGCACAACTCCAACATCAAAGGGAGAAGACCTCCAGGAGTGATTTCAAGTTCTTCAAAACCTCACACGCAGACATCACCGATCCGGAATTGTTAGCGTGGATGCTTGAACAAAAACGGTTGATTGCGGCGAGGCATGGATGGGAGTTTGATGAGTGATTTTATGTAACGGATGATTGTTATGTTTTATTAAATGGTTTTATGTAATGGATGATTTTTATGTTTTATTAAATGGTTTTATTATAAATGTTTGATTAAATTAAATGAAAAAGAAAATAAAAAAATTTAGAGGGGTTGAAAAAGTTATGAATGCCTAAGAAATGAGTTGAAAGGGTTGGTTGGGAGGGTTGAAGGAGTAAAATGAGTTGGAGGGCTGTGATTGGAGGGATTTGGGTGGGTTAAAAGCTAGCACCACATGACTCCTCCTACCCTAAGAAATAATGTGTCTGAAAACAAAATAGCATTGGAGTATTTATATGGATAAAACTAATAAAAATTTTAGAAGGATTTTTTTTTTAAATGCGGCAAATTTTTGACCGTTGGCTTCTTTTCCTTCTTCTAACGACTCGGTCTTGCACACGGCCGAGTTTTTCTTCTTTTTTTTCCCCCAATTTAAGACGCATGCTGAAGGGCGACCATAACAAATAGGACGCGTCCTCTTTGCCCCATAACTTGGTCTTCAGGCCCTTATTATAGGTGGTCTTAGGTTTGTGTAATTGTGTTGTTGAAAATCAATTTTGGTGAATTTCATAATGGTGAGCTGGTTGTTAGTTGTCACTTGTTAATAATATTTTGAAACTACATCATGTTTATGTTGTTACTTAAATACGGAGTACCCGAAAGGGTTGAACTAATGTTTGTTTATATGTTTTAAACTGCTTCAATTACCATCAACTGTAGAGCTCAAACAATTTAGTTTCATCTACTAATCTGCCAGAAAAATCTGAGTAGTTGTAATTCGGTGAAAAATAAGTTATAATACTCAAAAGAGGGACACATAAAGGGCGTCTTCCATGTTTCATATCACTGCTTGATGAAATACATGTAAAATCTTATTCACGTGTAATTTAAAATGAAAAGTGATCGATATATTTTCTATGTGTAATCGGTGATTTTACCTTGTTGTCCTTTTTTATAAAACCATACAATGAATTGAAGACGAGAAGGACATGAAACAATGATGAATGATTATTTAGTACTATCACGTGTTACACAAAGATAGTTTGACTTTCTAAGAAACCAATTGCTTGTGACACTAACTCAACGTCAGCAGTACATCATCGTTTAACATATATTCAAAGCATGCTTGGTAGGGGGTTATAGGGAAAGAATGAGAAATATAGTGAAAAAAAGTGTTAGGTAGAGTATAATGTAATGACCCATTATCCAGTAGTGGTTAATGAGCTATTACCCAATAAATTAAGAGGAATGTTTTTTTTTTTTTTTTTTTTTTTTTTTTTTTTTTTTTTTTTTTTCCTTTTCCTTTCACCACCATTATCATTGTTTTTTTCCTTTCACTTTCCCGAGTTTGAACCAAACACACCCTCAAACTCATTATTTTTTTACCTTTTATAGTCATCACTAACCTAAAAATATAAAAATAACTCATTTACACAAACATATCTCACAATATACCTCGCACACACTCACAAATCAAATAATAATAATAAAAGTCACACACATATAAAGGTGTGCAGAACACCACTATGTGCAAAAATAAAAGTGATAGTAATTGGCTTTTATGAGAGATCACTCGTTAGAAGGTGATAGTGGTGATCTACCACACCCATAAAAACCGGCCTAAAAGTTCTTACTAACGGATTGTACTCAAAATTGTAACGATTTTATAGAACGGATTTGGATAACTCTTTCATATTTAACTAACATGTTTTTCCTCATGTTAGCATGTTGTGAGAGAAAATAAATTGATAAGTCCTATATTTTATCTAATGATAGCCTCACTGTTTTGATTGCTTTCCTATTAGTTTAACATAATATAACTCGTGACATAAACATTAGAGAATGTGAATCCTTTATAGAATATTCAAGGATCATGATCATGATAACTCAGTTTAGACTTCACTTAAGAAATGGTAAACTAATTATCAATAGAGATTAATAACTAGAAATTCAACATGGTAGTTGATTAATCGAATGGGTTGTTACAATGAGAGAATGAGAGGGAAAGTGTTATTTGATTACAAAAGATGATTCTAAAAATGATTACAACATGCTACTTATACACAGAACAAGGAAACTAGTTAACTAACTTTGGGCGCCAAAGTTAGTTATTCAAATCTAATGAAATGCTGACATGTGTCCATTTTGAATCTTTCATATTTTTTCGCATATCAACTCCATCCTCCTTAGAAAATTTCTTGTCTCAAGAAATGGGTACAAAATCAAAGTCAGGAAACCTTGTTAATAGGTCTACAAAAACCTCCCAAGTGGCTTCCTCCACAGACCTGTTTGTCCATTGCACTAGCACATACATCACAAGCTTAGTGTTGAGTTTACCCAATCTCCTCTCCAAAATAGCTTGTGGTTTGAAAGTCAACAAACCATCTTCCCTTGGTTGTGGCAAACTCCCCATCTGATGATTGTTTCCATTGCACTTTTTGAGTTGTGAAATGTGAAAAACAGGATGAATTTGACTATGACTGGGCAATGTTAGCTTATAGGCAACCTCTCCAATTCTTTCTTCCACTTTGAATGGGCCATGGTACTTAGCTGATAGTTTGTGCTGTTTCCCTTGTCTTACTGTGACCTGCCTATGAGGTTGCAATTTCAAATACACCTAATCACCAACCTAAAACTGCCTATCAGTCCTGCTTTTGTTGGCATGGTTCTCCATTCTATACTGAGCTCTTTTGAGATGAAACTTTAGCATTTGCATAGCCTGCTCCCTAGCATGCAATGTTCTATCCACCTTTTCTACCCTGCTATCTCCTGGCACATAGGGCACATGGATTGGAGGAGACTGTCCATACATTACCTCATAAGGAGTTGTTTGGATAGCAGTGTGAAAGTTGGTATTGTACCAAAATTCTGCCATGGGTAGCCATTGTAGCCATTCCTTTGGTTTTTCCCCACACATACATCTTAGGTAGCATCCAAAACACCTATTTACAACCTCAGTTTGCCCATCTATTTGGGGATGGTATGCTGTTGACAGTTTAAGTTTCACCTTCAATGTCCCAAACAAGGCTTTCCAAAAGTTACTCACAAACACATTGTCTATGTCACTTATAATTGATTCAGGAAGACCATATAGCTTATACACCCCATCCAGAAAAGCTTGGGCTACTTGAATAGCAGTGAAAGGGTGAGATAATGCCATAAAATGAGCATATTTACTAAGCTTGTCAACCACTACCATAATGACAGTCTTACCATGTGAATTAGGCAATTTCTCAATAAAGACCATACTAATTTTAGTCCATACCTTATCAGGAATAGGCAAAGGCTGAAATAATCCAAGGTAGGTGATGCGAGATATGCAAGACCTCGAACAAAGTTTTACAATCCTTTAGGCGGTGTACCTAATCGCTGTATTATAGTATAGGTAGGTCCGGGGTATTGATCGTTCTCTAGAGGAATAGTGTCGTTAGGTCAAGATGTATGACGAGATAGGTTTAAAGGCGAGGGATGATTCTTTTTGTAATTATTTATATTTTATGAAAGCAGTAAAACTCTCGGGTTTTAGAAGAGTGGGCGGAGTTAGTTGCTAATCAACTAACCCAAAACTAATAATAACTGAATTAAACTAATTAAAAACAAAGAAAATACAATTGGTGACTTCTTATGATATGGAAAAGCGTGTTTACTTAGATTTAATTACTCCCTAGTTATCTCCTATTGATCTATCGAATTGTCACGTCCTTGTTTTAGTTGAAGCGCTGTATTCCTTAATATCGGTCGTGGGGAGGTGCCGAAGTCCCCAACTCTATGAATCTTAGTCTCCCCTAAAAACCATAAAGTCTATTAAGTTTTCTAAGATCTACAAGCCGCAATTCACGCAATAAATACAACGAGAAAAACCAGTAGTGCACTCTATGCTTGTGTTTTTTAAGACGTTCAATAAAGTTACATATAAGAGGTCTGCCAGTTTTCTTAGCCTAACGCAAGGCAATCAACAAAACAAGAGACGACAAAATAATATTCAATAACTAGGTTTCACTGAGTCTAAGCAAACACAAATAAACTTAAGCTAGCATGTTAAAACAAAGAAAAGATAAACAATTTAATCAAACAATACACAGACATATCAAATGACAAAAGGGATACTTATCTTTATTGAAACATGAAGTTCAAGGGCTTTGAAAGCCTTACAAAAGCTATAAAATTCGTCCCAAAACCCTACTTTAAGATATTCCCCAAAGATGTCTCTCTAATAATGAAAACATGCGAAAATATATATAGGATTACAATTGTGACGGCATCACTTGCAAAGTGTGACGCCGTCAGCTCGCCGTGGTTTAGGGTTTCGTCTTGTGTAAGTCGCCGTGATGACGGCGTCTGGAATGACTTGAGGCCGTCACTTGATAAACCGTTTAGGCCGTCTCTTGTTAGCTTAAAACGTGACTCCCATCTTCCATTAACACCTGACGGCGTCAGGTTATAGTGTCTTCAGATTCTTCTGGGGCGTCACTTGGTAGCTTTCCACTAGAAATCCAGCCTGATTAACAAATGAAGGCGTCACGTTGTAGCTTGTGACGCCATCAGACTCCCATGTCTGACAGAATTTTGCGACTTCGTCGTTTTCGTCACTTTTTCGTCCAAATACGTCCAAAAGGTGTCAATTTCCAGAATTCTCGTCCCAAGTACCTAAAATACAAAAAGAAACGATTTGAGGCAATATTTGATCATATTTATACGAGCTAGGGATCAGTTAACATTAAGTGTTTGGATTCTTATCAAATATCCCTACACTTGGGATTTGCTTGTCCTCAAGCAAATATGCTTTTATTCTAATCAATTTACAAGCTAGGGGTCATTGAACATTAATATAAAAGTAATTTCTACACACAATCGTTCCACGTTAGTCAAAATAAGCACGAAAATTATATAATAGCACCTCACATAAAGTGTTTGGATTCTCACATCTCTCGGGTGTATAAAGTTATATAACATGAATGGAAACGGGAAAATATAACACTCTCTACCTGTCATAGCACATAGATTACCATAGGCTTGGGAAAGGATCAAACCTTCACCACTTTGGTGTAAGCACCTAGGATAAACTATCAAATAAGGCTTTTAAAGGGTTGTAACGTTAGGTGTAAGGGTATGGAAAAACATTGTTTTGTTGGATAAGGGAAATTTACTGGTGGCAAGTCAATCATCTAAGTTAATTACATGTAAAATGAGGCGTTGCTAAGCCAAGACTCTACTCGACTCGACTCACTAACTACTAACTCTTTATGTATTTTTTTGAAGACACTATTTAAAACAAAAATGAAAGACGGGATAGTAGTCCGTATGTTTTTTTTCTCTTGTCTTTTTCTCTATTTTTTTTTCTTTTTCTCATTTTATTTTTTCTTTCTTTTTCTTTTATTTTTATTTTTTATACACTCTTGCCCTACCATCCAAAATAATACATCATTACAAAGGGATTACTTGCAACCTCCCCACACTTGAGCTTTTACATACTTTACACATAACTAACTAATGACCTGAATTAAGAAAATCAAAACACTTGGAGTACTTTAAACATTAACGCACAAATAGGGGTAATAGTTCTTCCTCATTACTCTATAACAAACTAGTACTTTTACCCATGAGTCCCAATCATCCCAAAACTGTATTTACTAGATATGACTCGACTTAGCAACCATGTAACCAATTAGACAATTGACAAAGGGTTAACATAAATATTGTAACAATAATGCACTAAAGGTGAGTGCATACAAGGAAGGCTAAGGCGATTTGGGTGTACATTTGGGGGTGGATTGTAAACAATGTTCTTCATTAATATTTCGTAATCCACCAAAATATTACGAAAACCGTGAAAAGTATATGTCACAACCCGTAATTTCAGGTCCTTTTCCAAGCTTCAAAATTTCACTATTCATCTCGGGAATTACTATTCATGAGTTACTATTCACTGATCACTATTCATCATTTCACTATTCATCGTGTTTGAACTCAGTTTGAGACTTTGAGAAGCCGTAAAAAAATTTACTATTCATGAAACACAATTCATTCTCGGAGAAAATCACTATTCATGCTCATCATTCATCATTACGTAAACTAGATTTACGGGTATTCAAATTTGCGTAACCAGGGTGGTTTAGCTGCGAATTCATGCATTGTCAGGAAGGACACATCATGTAGACTAGAGGAGTCTGCATAACATCAGTAACATCATCAGTACATTAGTTCATGCACGGATATGCATTATTTCAATTTACGTATGGTTATTTATATAATTAACGTTACCACTCAGTCACTTCTACTGATATTATACCCAGTACTCCCGACAATGATCCTAGTATATTTTCATACTAATTTTAATGATATAGAGATTATATTATTAATTTACTCGGTGTTTTTAAACCAATTGCTACATTTGTCGTTAAGAGTTTATGACTCCGTCGGTTTACAATAATTTAACCCGATAGTTATTCCGACACTCGATTCTTACCAGTAACATGATTTTATAATTTTTACAACTTCGTCTTAATTTATTTTAACTCGTCATGATTTATTTCAAGATAACTCGGTACCAGATAACACCTAATGTATACATTAAACTACACAAATACATCTATTATTAGACTCAATCTTACACTAGCTATCTTTTCCCATTTTCTTCCAAAAAGGACGCCCCCCCCCCCCCCCAATGCCATATTCCTCCATTTTTCTCACTAGCCCCACTTCATTTAATGTAGTTGTTTTCTTGTCTCCCCATTTTATTTCAATAACATAAAATAAACAAGCATTTCATTAGTAACAAAAATGTCTCATCTCTTCCTCTCTCACTCTATCACACGGCCAAACAATAACCAAGGGAGATCCAACATTTTTTTTTGAAGATCAAGTGTTATACAAGTCCCTTTTATAATCCTTGTTAGAGTTTTGAAATAAAAACTCCAAGATTATTAGTTCTTTTTCATCCAAAATACTCCAACAATTCAAGTAAGTTCAAGAACCCATTTTGATCATGTTATACTTTCATTTGATCCATGTGGTTATGTATTTTCAAGTTATTTTAGTGATTGATCATGCAAATATGCAAGTTATCTATACCACTTTAATTATTTTTATCATAAACCCTAGATCTATTGTTTTTATTAATATCCTCATGAGATCCACCAAGGTTGGTGATGTTTAGGACCCCATGACACCCTAAGAAGGTGTATGGTAGGATTTGCGAACTTGTGGAGTTGATTTGAGGTGGTATGATCAAGTTTAGAACCATGGAAATGAGTTTTTAAAACATATATATACCTACTGTCCAAAAACGTGTAAACTGGAAAACTCAGTAATTTTTGGTATATTTTGGCCTTCATATTCAGAAAGTTCTTTCAAAAACGAAACCGTGGCCGCAAGAATCACTAAAAACCGACTTATAACGAAGGAGATATGATTTTTCGAAGTTAGGTGACGAAAACTAATTTTCTGAAAATAAGCGTGCTGTTAGCCGAACTTTAAAGGACCAAACGAGGCGTTAGACGTGATCTAGGAGAGCCGAGCTACTGAGATTATGTTAGTTCGTGTTATGAAGAATCCGTGGATATAAAGAACGTAGAAAACGAGCTCATAACGACCGATATATGCACGTATAAAGCCCGACAATTCATAAACTCTAATTATTTTTGACAGCCACTATTAGAAAAGTGTTTCTAAGTATAAAAATAGTTTTTGCACTACGTCACATTGAGAGCCTATTTTCTCATGGATTGTGACGCGTATGATCAAAATAACAAACATATGAATTCAAGACAAAGATATGAGGTTTCTAAAATCGCCAAGCTTATTCGCTAACACTTAACCTACAATATTTCGCGACTAGTTTTGCGAGGCCATTTGGGCACATTTTCAAGTTGTGAAAAATAGAAAATTGCGACAAAAACATTATATTTACCAATAGAATATAAAACAAGGATCGTGGAGTATTGTTTCAACATATTTACACGAAAAGTGTTTATTAACTTAACGAGACGTCAAAAATGTATTTTTCGACGATAAACGTTATTTTCAAAACTAACGAGTGGTATCGTTAACATACGTACTTGCATGTGTTGCATTGTGTCATTGCTTACATTAGATCCTATCATTCATATTAGGTTGCGGTTTGAGATCGTGCCTCATTTCAGTGTATCCATTTTTGTCATCGTAGCTATCGCATCAGGTGAGTTTCATAGCCCCTCCTTTTACTTGTTTTGTAACTGTTTTGGGGGAGAATACATGCTCGTTTTTCATTAAACTCTATGCTCGTTTTTCATTAAACTCTATGCTCGTTTTACATTTAAACTCCATGCTTGTTTTGCTTGAGACGTGAGTTATCTTTCAAACATTATTGATTGGTTAAAATACTGGAGTCGTTGCTCGGAAGTATTTTGTGTTTACATTGTTCACCCTTGATCATTTCATTATGGACACTAGTACATTAAGCTATTTCATATTGCCTATGTTATGGACTGTTAATTTCATATTATTTTAGTTATATGACGACATTGTCAAATTTATATATATGGCGACACTGCTAGATTTGATTATATGGCGACATTGTTAGAATTTGTCTTATGACGACATTGTCATGGCGACATTGTCATATTTATTTATATGGCGACATTGTCAGATTTAGTTATATGGAGACATTATCACACTTACCTTTATACAGCGACATTGTCACACTTAACATTACATTTTGTGGTCCATAAATCATTTGACGTTCACTTAAACCAAATCATATTTGGCAGTGGGTTGTAAACACACAGGTTGCAAGTCTTGTATGGGCGGGGCTTGGAACTGGGTGGATTTATAACACCTTTGCTGGGAAATCTTCATTCAAACGCATTTCATTTTTCACTAATCTCTATGAACTCACCAACCTCGTGTTGACACTTTTAGCATGTATTTTCAGGTATTAAGCAATAGCACGCTACAGGAGGATTTTGGCAGGGCATGACATGGTCATAGGAGACTCTGATATTCATTTGGGGACCGTTTTAATTGTTTTAAGGGCCTATTTCCGCACTACTTTTATCAATGTAAATTCAACACTTTTGTTAAACAATTTTAATCTAAATGATTGAAGTGAAAACCGTTCTTTGCACTTGTGTTGTGATACCAATTGAGTTGCACCCCAGTGGCATGTATGCTTCCGCTGGACCCGATTCTGGGGGTGTGACAATATAGGCTCTGAGGGGTGTGCTAGGGGTATCGTGTACTAAAGATGAGTACATTGAAAAGGTGTGGGAAAATTACTTGACTTTATTGGTCAAGTAACTTAGCTCATCGGTCAAGTAATTATAAAACAGGTTTAAAACAAGGATTATCATAGTGCCTTTTATCATTTAGTAAATCCTAACTACGCGAATGTAGTCTCACTAGCGATCTCGCAATGCATCACAAACACAAGTTCTAGAATCTATATACTACTGGTACACTCATAAGCATTAAAGGTAAATGCTTTTTCCTAAAGATCTAAAGGCGAACCTCATATTTTTGGGGGTGGAAATTTTTGAGTGGAACGGGTTTTTGTGCTAGCTATATAATTCTTATCAATGAGACGCTTATTAAGACTAAAGTTTAACTCCTAAATGTTGTAAAAAAATTTAAATTTGGTGCCAAAATTGCCCTAACAAGTATTTCTTTTAGTTTTATTACACATTTACTCTAAGACAAAACAAACATCAAGCGAAGTTATAGTTTCTAAGGTATCCTATTTTATTCTCCCTACACTTAAATTGAACATTGTCCCCAATGTTCTTGAAAAGTATCAAAGTTATGATAACGGGAAAAATAAAATAGAGAAGAGAAACTAATACTCCCCTGATTTGCTCAGCATGAACTATGTGAAAACATGGTTAAATGCTCCTCCAAGAAAATAAATTTGATAAGCTTCACTTCCAATGTATACTTTCATCTTCTTGTCCAATATAACCTGTAATTCACTAAGAAAACGAAACACAAAACCTCACATAAAATTGGCGGTATATATATATATATATATATACATATATATATATATGGAATATATATATATATATATATATATATATATAAATTCCATATATATATATGTATATATATATATATATATATATATAAATTCCATATATATATATGTATATATATATATATATATATATATATGTATATATATATATATATATATATATATATATATATATATATATATATATATATATATATATATATATATATATATATATATATATATATATATATATATATATATATATATATATATATATAAATTCAAAATTTTAATCAAATGTTGCTTATGTGGAATTATGACATGGCATTACTGGGCAATCCTGTATTTGATGACGTCATGCGCAAATTGTTATATATATATAATATATATATATATATATATATATATATATATATATATATATATATATATATATATATATATATATATATATAAAGAAAAAAAAAGACACTAATTCCTAGAAAACAAAGTAAGATATAATGCTTGCAAAATAAATATCTACAGATTTCTGGAAATTTAAAAATTCTGAAAATTTTCAAAAATTAAGTTCGAGCAGAAAAACAAAATCTTGGAAAACTGTGCTGCTACAGTGCCTGACGCTGTCGGGTTGTAGACCCTGACAGTATTTTTGCGTTTTGTTTCTTGAAAAACCTGATTATTAAAACCTGGAAAACTGCAGAACATTCATTGTGACTCGATACAAGCATTTGACTCTAACAAACACAAATATATATGATAATCAATAATTGTTAACTTTCATGTTCGAATTCGTTCTTATAAACAAATATGATCTTCCCTTACACTTATCTTTTTATAAAATACCTTTATATGTGATTAAGACGAGGTTAAAAACAAAATAAAGCATTTTCATAAAATTATTCGAGACATGAACGATAAACAATTATGATGGAGCATATATATGAAATCAAACAAAAGAAAAACAAACAAGCAAACAACAAAACATGGGTTGCCTCCCAAGAAGCGCTTTTCTTTATTTACAAGTCTTATAGCTAGACTCAAAGTCATGGCCTATTAACTATGTGAGTAAGTTCCTCATCGAGGACATCTTTTGGATCAAACTTTCCTTTTAGTTTCCTGTTAGTACGTTTCGTACGGTATGACTTTTCAAACTTCTCTCCATCGGGATCATATATGGTCATCTTAATGTGTCATGATCCATCGCCTTCTTTTGGTGGCCTATTCCAATTCCACTTATGTTTTGAACTCTCACTCTTCCACTTGTTCATCCCTAAGTTAATTGGCAAGGCTCCTAGGAATTCAATCATCTTCCTAAAAACTAAAGGATCCTCAAATGGGTCCACCTCGGTATACCTAGCCAAAAGTTGTTCTATAGAGTGTGTTTTGTTCACGAATTCCTATTCTAAATAGAATGGGCATTGAGCTCCAATGAAATCTACATTAATCCAAGGGCCATATCTTGATGGTTTCCTATCCATAGCTACCCAATGAGGTATTTGTTCCTCATCATTATTATATGCATGTTTCTTGACATCATAGATTGACCTAGTATCACCTTCCCCTACCTCTATCTTAGACATCTTACAATCAATCATAGCACTATCCGTAGCTAAGAATCCTCTTCCTACTAACAATGGGCATGTAGTGTCACTAACGATATCAAAGACATGGAAATCCGCCAAAATAGTTAATTTCCCTATGTGTACCAACATGTCCTTTATTATCCCTACCGGATAAGCAACACTTCCATCTGCTAAACCAATCACCACTTTCATCTCTTCTAACCTCCCTAAGTTGAGAATGGTGTAAAGGGACAACGGAAGTAAGTTAATGCTTGATCCTAGATCCGCTAATGTATCAAAAGCTTCGAAATTCCCTATCCTACAAGGTAGAACAAATATACCCAGATCATCTAACTTCTTAGGCAACTTGTTTTGAACAAAAGCAGTCCCATTGTTACCTAACTCAAGTCTCTCCTCATATTTTTCCAAAAGGGCATTATATTAAGGAGCATTTGTTAAGACATCAAGAACCGGATGTTCAAGATAAAGATCTTTGAATTCATCATCAATGGTTGAGTTAGGTTCTTGTTTAGGTGGTGTTTCAATCACTTGGTTGACCAACACATTAGTTGGTGTAATATCTTTTTGGTCATTTTGAAAAATTTGAGTTTGTTCGAAACACGTGTTTATTGCATTGACCGAGTAAAATTGAGTACAAGAACAAGGAGACGAAACCGATGATATGGAGTTAACGTTTAGTTTCGGGTTCTTGACGGTGTTACTTGGGAGTGCTCCCAATACTCGATCATTGAAAACCTTTAACATGTTGTCAATTTTATTGGTCATCTCGCTTTGTTGTTGTTTGAAATTGGATTCAAACTTGGTCAAACGAGCTTCTTGAGATGCCTTAAAATTGGACACTAACCCTTCAAGATTATTGGAATTGTTGGAAGGATTATTGTTGAAGGTGCGGTTTGAGGACGAACCGTTTGATTGAAAACGATTAGGTGGATTTGAAAATTTGTTTTGAGATGAGTTTTGGTTTTTGTTTCCACCTAAAGTTTGGATGATTCTTCCAAGAGGGGTTGTATGAATCACCATAAGTGTTTTGATCGGGTTTGAAAGTGAACCACTTATCTCCCGCTCTGTCGGTACGCGAGGACGCATAATCCGCAAAAGCTTGTTCGGGGAGTTCCATGCAATCACGAGTGTCATGGGGAGCACTACACAATTCACATGAAGAAGTGATTATGGTCTTCAAGTTCTATGATCCTAGAGTTGGGAATGCTTGAGTTATTCGAAGGCAAGGATATTGCATTGACTGTTTTGCTCAACTCGCTGGGGTTATTCCAACATTCGTTCTCATAGAGAGCAAGATCTTCTATGATTCCCCATGATTCTTCCGCATTCTTGTCAGTAGCTTGCCACCGGCCGCTTGATCATAGAAAATTTGGATTTGAAGCTAAAGATCAATGCCATGATGAGGGACTTTTTGGAGTAAGTCCTTGAAACGAGTCCACGCTTCGTAAAGAGTTTTACCATAACGTTGTTGGAAAATCAAGATGTCATTCCTTAGCTTGGTAGTTCTCCCTGGTGGGAAAAATTGAGCGAGGAAACGAGAAGTGAGATCATCCCAAGATGTGATAGATCCCGCAGGTAAACGCTCAAGCCATTGACTAGCTTGGTCACTTAGAGATAATTGGAAGAGGCGCAATCGCATTGTCTCTTGAGTGGCAACATAAAGGTCTATGGAATCTACAATTTTAAAGAAGTCCTTGAGATGTTGATTTGGATCTTAGGAACAAATTCCATGGAATGCACATCCGTTTTACACCAACCGGATGGTGTCACATCGCAAGGGAGACACATTGGCTCTTTGGGGGAGGTCAATGGTGTTTCAATAGCCTTGGTGGCTTGGTTTGGAGTACTCACATAGAGTACGGGCTCGAGGTTGGCCTCGGTTAACTGGTGGGTCTTGGTGGGTTTGTTCTTGGTGGTTTGGTGGGGCTTGGTGTTGTTCTGGTGGTGCTTGGTGTAGGCCAAAGATATTATAATTGATGCGTGGATTGTAACCCTCTCAAAAGGTTTTACAATCCTCTAGGCAGTGTACCTAACCGTTGTATTGTAGTATAGGTAAGTCTGGGGGATTGATCGTTTTTTAGGGGAATAGTCTCGCAATAGTTGTGGAAAGGTCAAGATGTATGACGAGATAGGTCTAGAGGTGAGGGATGATTCTTTTTGTATTTTTATATTTTATTATTTTATGAAAAGCAAGTAAAAATCTCGGTTTTGAAGGAGTGGGCGGAATTAGTTGTTAATCAACTAACCCAAAAACTAATTATAAAACTAAAATAAATAAAAATAAACTGAAAAAGTAAATTGGTGGTAACTCTTATGATAGGAAAATGTGTTCACTAAAAATTAATTACTCCCTAGTTATCTCCTACTGATTTTTTGAATTGTCACTTCCTTGTTTTAGTTGAAGCGTTGTATTCCTTAATATTTTTCTTAGTCTCCCTTAAATCACTTAAAGTCTATTAAGTTTTCTAGGATTTACAAGCCGCAATTCACGCAATAAATACAACGAGAAAAACCAATAGTGCACTCTATGGTTGCGTTTTATAAGACGTTCAAGCTAGTTACATATAAGAGGTCAGACAGTTTTCTTAGCATAACGTGAGGCAATCAACTAAACAAGAGACAACAAACCAATATTCAATATCTAGGTTTCACTAGATCTAAGCAAACACAAATAAACTTAAGCTAGTATGTTAGATAGAAGAAAAGATAAACAAGTAATCAAACAACACATAGATATATTGAATGATTAAACGAATAACTTATATTCAATTGAAGATGGATGAAAAAGGCTGAAAAAGCCTTACAAGAGTTGTCAAAATCGTTTAGGGTTTTGTCCTCACAAGTGTTACACTTTAAAATAAAAAAATGCGAAAGTATATATAGATTTACAAATGTGACGACGTCACTTATAGGTTGTGATGCCGTCAGCTCGCCGTTATGACGGCGTCAAGAATATCTTGAGGCTGTCACTTGTTAATTCTTCTGGGCCATCTCTTTGTAGCTTAAAGCGTGACTCCCATCTCTAATTTGTACCTGACGGCGTCAGGTTGTAGAATCTTCCAATTCCTTTGAAGTGTCACTTGATAAACTTGAACAAAAAATTCAGCTTCATAAACAAGGGACGGCGTCAAGTTGTAGCTTTTGACGCCGTCAGATCTCCAAGTCTGGCAGGTTTTCTGCGACTTTGTCAATTTCTTCACTTTTTCGTACAAATATGACCAAAAAGTGTCAATTTTCAGATTTCTCGTCCCAGGTACCTAAAATACAAAAAGAAATGATTTGAGGCAACATTTGATCATATTTATACGATTTTGAGCTTAAATGACCCCTTAAAAAGGTACCAAATAAATCCTTATCAAATATCCTTACACTTGGGATTTGCTTGTCCTTAAGCAAATGAGCTTTTATTCTAATCAATTTACAAGCTAGGGGTCATTTAACATTAATATAAAAGTAATTACTACATACAATCGTTCAACGTTAGCCAAAATAAGCAAGGAAATTATATACTAGCACCTCTCACAAAGTGTTTGGATTCTCACTTCTCTCGGGTGTATAAAGTTATATAACATGAATGAAAACGGGAAAATATAACACTCTCTACCTGTCATAGCACATATATTACCATAGGCTTGGGAAATGATCAAACCTCCACCACTTTGGCGTAATCACCTAGGATAAACTCTCAAAGTGGGCTTTTAAAGGGTTGTAACGTTAAGTGTAAGAGTATGGAAAACACGGTTTTGTTTGATATAGGGAAATTTACTGGTGGCAAGTCAATTATCTTGGTCAATTAAATGTACAATGAGGCGTTACTAAGCCAAGACTCGACTCAACTCACAAACTAATAACTCTTTTAGTATTTTTCTTGACACTATTTTGACTTAAACAAAAAATAAAGACGGTATGGTAGTCTGTATGTTTTTTCTCTCTTTTTTTTCTACTTTTTTTTTTCTTTTTATATCTTTTTATTTTTTTTTTATATTTTTTTTCATACACTCTTGCCCTACCATCCAAAATAATACATCAAAGGGATCTTGCAACCTCCTTACACTTGAACTTTTACATACTTTACACATAACTAACTAATGACCGGAATTAAGAAAATCAAAAACACTACTTTAAACATTAACGCACATATGGGGGTAATAACGTGACATTCTTCCCCATTACTCCATAACAACTAGTACTTTTTCCCATGAGTCCCAATCATCCAAAAACTGTATTTACAAGATATGACTCAACTTAGCAACCATGTAACCAATTAGACAATTGACAAAGGGTTTAACATAAATGTTGTAACTATAATGCACTAAAAATGAGTGCATACAAGGAAGGCTAGGGCGATTTGGGTGTACATTTGGGGGTGGATTGTAAACAATGTTCTTCATTATTATTTTGAAATCCACCAAAATATCACGAGAACCGCGAAAAGGATAGGCTCTGAGGTGTGTACTAGGGGTATCGTGTACTAAAAATGAGTTCATCGCAAAGGTGTTGGAAAATTACTTGGCCAATGAAACCAATGTAATTATAATACAAGTTTAAAACAAGGGTTATTCTAATGCCTCTTATCATTTAGTAAATCCTAACTACACGAATGTAGTCTCACTAGCGATCTCGGGATGCATCACAAACGCAAGTTCTTGAATTTATATACTACCACTACACTCATAAGCATTAAAGGTAAATGCTTTTTCCTATATATTTAAAGGCGAACCTCACATTTTTGTGGTGGAAATTTTTTAGTGGAAGGGTGATGCGCGTGATGTGTCGTTGCGGTTTAGCAGTTTTAATGCCTACTCAAGTTTTAAATTTATATTTAGCCGACTTATCAATAACACACACACTTAACGAGCAGTGTACCCGGTCAGTATGAAGATAATGGTAAGTAGAGTGTCGATCACTAAGAGTGGAACGTATTATCTCGTTATTCTAATCAGTATTTTAATATCCTAACGCAAGGGGGTTTCAGCCTGAGAGACTGGCACGGTTTGTTTGCAATTAAATAATAAAATAAACCAATAGGCACGAATCAGCAAGTAGCACACACGTACACAGATAAATACTTGAGACAATAAGAGGGCTGTCCTTATGATTAAGTAGATTGTCACTTGTTTTATTGATAGCTTTATATGAAGTGTATGTAGTTAATCCTTTCTCGTTGGTCATATTCTTATCGGCGAGTAAACCCTTAATGATTACTTATGTCTAAAAGTTATTCCTAAGTGATCAATTTAGAAACAACCGTGGGAGCCACATTATGTCCCGCAGTCAAATGCCCGCAAGCCACTAATAAACACAGAGGTTATCAATGCACTAATAAGTAGTAACCAAAGACATCAACATATAAACTTTAATTAATGAGAAAGCAGTTTTAAGGGAGTGCAATCTTTCCGTTGCCACATTACACAAGCCACCAATCTTGATGAATTAAAGTTTACTAACACAATAAAACAAAACTACTTAATGAATTAAACATATGCAGAACCTTCTTACAGCTCTTGTATCTTTGATTTGGGTGTGTCTTGTGCTGCCTCCTTGACTGAATTCGTCCTTTTGTTCTTCTGTTCGGACTTAGGTTATAAGGTTCGGAACTTGTAATTCGTCTGGTCTACGGGGTATTTATACTTTCTGTCTGAGGGAAGATGCGGCGCATCTACTAAGTAGATGCGGCGCATGTACTTAACTTCGCGTGGGGTCCAAGATTATAATATTCAGGAATATTCGTACACCGCCAGAAGATGCGGCGTAACTCCATGATCAGATGCGGCGCATGTCCTCTTGTATCTTGGATCGTATCTGGTGATATCTTGATAGAGATGCGGCGCATGTCGAGAGTGAGATGCGGCGCATCTGGAGCAGAATTGACTTGATCTTGTCCATGTCAGTAGACTTTCACTTTATGCACGTTTTGCTCCATTATTAGTCCAAAATCATTAAGTTTCACCAAATGCTTGTTTTTACCTGAGAATTACAAAAGTAAATGATTAAGTATCAATCCTCATACATAATATAGTAAAACAAGTCAAATTAATAGGATAAATGATAGTAATAAAATGTACTTATTTGAGTTCATCAAAGGGTTTTTTGTGCAAACTATATAATTCTATCCATGAGACACTTATTAAAACTAAAGTTTCATTCCTATATGTTATAAAAAAAATTAATTTAGTGGTAAAATTGCCCTAACAAGTATTTTTCTTAGTTTTATTACACATTTACTCTAAAACAAAACAAATATCAAGCGAAGTTATAGTTTCTAAGGTATCCCATTACCCTCCCTACACTTAAATTAAACATTGTCTCCAATATTCTTAAAAAGTATCAAAGTTATGATAACAGGAAAATAAAATAGATGAAAGAAACTAATACTCCCCTGATTTGCTCGGCATGGACAATGTGAAAACATGGTTAAATCCTCCTCCAAGAAAACAAACTTGATAAGCTTCACTTCCAATGTATACTTTCATCTTCTTGTCCAATATAGCCTGTAATTCACTAAGAAAACGAACTTGATAAACTTGATAAACACGTTTAACTGTCCAGTCGCGACGAATATTCTATCATAAGCTTGGCAAGTATACACATCTCCACCACTAAAGCTAAGGAATAACAAGTCTAAAGCGGTAAAAAGGGTTTTTAGGCTTAAGGGTTAATTATTCTCTTTCACTATCGATCTCAAATTCCAGAAAAGGCGACAAAATCACAAATACATGATCGAATCCACGAACACGATACTTGCAATTGCTCAAATCCTTAACTCGAATAGGCTAAAGATAGGTCCAAACTTCACCAATAATAATATATCAAAAAGGGCGACAAAATCATAAATACATAGCCGAATCCACGACTACGATACTTAAGATTGCTCGAATCCCCAATCTCAATAAATCAAAGGTTCGGTTGGATAAAGAATAATAAAGGGCATGGATAATATTTGGGATATAAATTGGTGTAAAAATAAAAATAAACAAAACAAATAAATTAAAATCCTAAGTGTGGTTAATCACTATCCCAACCATCCCATGAACAAGACTCATATCATCGGATAACTCACGCTTTAACACTTGAAACACACGCTTTAGGTAGACACGAATTATACTCAACAAGATCTTAATCAAAGAATAAACCTTAATTGGCGTTCCCATAACTGCCAATTCCCATTCAATCCATAGATATAGTACAAAAAATAGTGGCCATATGAACCACTTACATAACTTTACATCGTTGGTTTAAAAACAAACATCCAACTTTTCTTTCTTTCTTTTTCTTTTCTTATTTTTTCGATTTTTTTTTTTTTTTTTTTTTTTTTTTTTTTTAAAACATAAACATAGATGTGTGAAATTTCACCACATCACTATAACTTTCTTTCCGGATAATTTTTCCATACTTTTCATGACTTCAGAAATAATGGTAATAGTGAAAGTAGTAAACACACGAAAAATAAACTCCAAAATATACAATATTTACTTTCACTCCAATTGCATTGTGCAATTTCCCGACCTAACCATAGATAATGAATTACGCACGCGAACACAGGTAATGTAAGGAAACACACTTTGCCTATAGCAATTAACCAACCACGGATTCTAATCTACAGGGTAGGCTAAGGTGTAAGGGTGTAACGAAACATTTTAAACATAGGTGTAAGAAACGAAAGGAATGGCTCTGAGTGTTTTTCTAGGGGTATCTTACTCTAAAAATGAGAGTAACAAAAGGGTTTATACGGGGGTTAACTAACCAGTGTAGTTAGTCAATAACACATAACATATATAGGCTTTTTGGGTGTAATCCTAGAATTTTACCAAGTTAGACAAGTCATTCCAATTATATAAATAATACTTATTATGGTGGTCTCGAATAGTATACAAGCCAAGTTCTAAAGTTTACAAGTCACCGGCACACTCATAGATTTGTGAATTTTGAAAAATCACAATTTTTTGAAAATAACGTCATGTGTGCAGCTATGCAACTTAGATCTTAAACAAAAAACATGCTAAAAAAAAAATTTAAGTTTGATATATTAAGCACATTTTAAGCATAATTTTTGAAAAAGTTTAGGACAAGTAATTGTTAAGTAATTGTTAAGTGTTCTAATTCTCCAATCCCCCACTTAAGTTAAACAACGTCCTCGTTGTTTGTATAAAAGGTTAAAAACTGGAAAATAAAAAGAATTAGAACAAAAAAACTCCCCTGAGATTTGCTCGGTATGATCCTCCATTAGTATAAGAGCAAAAATCAACTTCTTGTGGATTAGAACGTTAAAGCTTCATACTTGATGTATCCACAGGAAATTCAGGAAACTATAATACCACCAATACTTTAAAACACACCTAAGATAAGAAAGGTTCAACTTGCATAACACATTAGTAGTTAGGAAAAATAAAACTTAAAAATTAAAATTGAAAATCATCAGGTCAGTCGATGCGCCGTATCTTATTGAAGAAGATACGCCGTATCGAGCCTGGAATTAATACGGATCAGAATAAAGATGCGCCGCATCCTTAACCAGAGATGCGCCGCATTAAAATAAACTGATAAATAGTTTTAAAGTCGAAAATAAAAATGCAGAAAAATAAAATAAGATATGACCATTGCAGGAGATGCGTCGCATCTCAGAATTGAGATGCGCCGTATCCTCATGCGGCCTGGACTGACTCGACACAGAAAACAGAATAATAAAAGATAAATCCGGGTTGTCTCCCGGTAAGCACTTGTCTTTATTCCAGAGTCTTCAAGTTAGACTCACGTTCAGCTCTTTACTATCGATCATTGACTCCTACATTGCCGTGTAGGATCCACTTAGCAACTAATTCGTCACGTATATATTCAGGTCCCAAGTTCAAAACTCCTTTATAGAATCCTTCCATCATCTGATACGGGTATTCAATCCCTCTCTTCATGTCATCATTACTAATAAAAAGGAATGGAGAGAATTTGTGGCAGACCCTATTAGTAGCATGTTTAAATCCAGGGTGAGTTCGGGGCATCATATAAGTGATAACGTCGCTTCCACATTGAAAGGTGATCTTTCCTTCAAATCGCTTTGCATTAATAGTGATCTCCCTACAGAATGGTTTTCCAACAATCACGTCGCCCATACTGCTGTCACGATAGGCATTCATGTCTTCAACAACGGCGAACTCAGTTACAATAGTAAAGCGTCCAACGAAGATCGGGACATTAATGAAGGCTCCAACTACATTCTTTCCCCTACACTCCACTTTATTTCTCATAATAGAATTGTAAAAGCTTCTTGACATAACATTGATCGGCAAAATAGGAAAGAAATTGGCGTCAATACATTTGTATCCAATCATGCATAGGAATTGCAAATTGTAAGCACAATTGGCGTGGATCCTTCTACCATAATCCCAAGAACTATCATATCCCTCAAATTCATCGTAATTCCTAGTATTAATAACGTTGACTTTTGGACTATCCACAATTTCTCCTTCTTCTAACTCAGATTCAGCATCATCCATGAACAGGTCATTGGATTCCAATGGTCCATTAAGGTCATTAAGTTCAATGTAGTCCCCATCGTAACGTTCGAGTGATTTATCATGCACTAATACTTCATTCATAAAATTGGCTTCGAAGTCGAAGTCAATCAGTTCTCCGTATCCTTCCATTATCCTTCTGAAACAATCACGAAAAGCATCAGTAGGATTTGTTCGCTAGAAGAGAAATTAATGAATATAGAAACGGATATATGAATAAAAATAGCTGATATCTGCATACGATGCGCCGTATCCAAAAAGTTGGATACGCCGTATCTTAATACGTTAAAATTTAATCAGACTTTATCCAGAAAATAGATACGCCGCTTAAGAATTTAAGAATGCGCCGTATCGAATTAATTAATCAAAAATCAACTTATCTAATTAAAATTAAATGCGTCGTATTAACGAAAGTTAATGCGCCGTATTTTCGTTACGTTTAAAAATAAAAGATTTTTGATTCAGTAAGATGCGCCGTATCGACAGAGATCGATACGCCGTATCTGTTTAATAATTCGCAAACTGTTTTTAATTAAAATAATAGATACGCCGTATCTGCGAAAGCAGATGCGTCGTATGGCGTTAACGTTTAGAAATTTTTTTTTTATTAAAAACAGATACGCCGTATCTGCAAAAGCAGATGCGTCGTATTACTTTATCGCTTAGAAAAATTTTCTTATTAAAAACAGATACGCCGTATCTTGGGGAAAAGATGCGTCGTATCGAATTAATTAAACGCGTTGTATTTTAAAAAAAATTAAACGCAATACGCCGTATCTGAGAGATCAGATGCGCCGTATCGTTTGATTTAGCACAGTACAACGATAGCAGAACAGAAAAATACGAAAAATAAAAACAAAAAATTAAACACACAAACAAAAATAAAACACACAAAAATAAAAGAAAACAATTAACACACAATACAACAAATATGCAAAATAGTACAATGATGCAATTAATCTAATAAAAAAGAAAAACCTAATTAAAATACTAATCAAATTAACAGATAATAACAATTCACTCCCCGGCAGCGGCGCCAAAAACTTGATGCGCGTGATGTGTCGTTGCGGTTTAGCAGTTTTAATGCCTACTCAAGTTTTAAATTTATATTTAGCCGACTTATCAATAACACACACACTTAACGAGCAGTGTACCCGGTCAGTATGAAGATAATGGTAAGTAGAGTGTCGATCACTAAGAGTGGAACGTATTATCTCGTTATTCTAATCAGTATTTTAATATCCTAACGCAAGGGGGTTTCAGCCTGAGAGACTGGCACGGTTTGTTTGCAATTAAATAATAAAATAAACCAATAGGCACGAATCAGCAAGTAGCACACACGTACACAGATAAATACTTGAGACAATAAGAGGGCTGTCCTTATGATTAAGTAGATTGTCACTTGTTTTATTGATAGCTTTATATGAAGTGTATGTAGTTAATCCTTTCTCGTTGGTCCTATTCTTATCGGCGAGTAAACCCTTAATGATTACTTATGTCTAAAAGTTATTCCTAAGTGATCAATTTAGAAACAACCGTGGGAGCCACATTATGTCCCGCAGTCAAATGCCCGCAAGCCACTAATAAACACAGAGGTTATCAATGCACTAATAAGTAGTAACCAAAGACATCAACATATAAACTTTAATTAATGAGAAAGCAGTTTTAAGGGAGTGCAATCTTTCCGTTGCCACATTACACAAGCCACCAATCTTGATGAATTAAAGTTTACTAACACAATAAAACAAAACTACTTAATGAATTAAACATATGCAGAACCTTCTTACAGCTCTTGTATCTTTGATTTGGGTGTGTCTTGTGCTGCCTCCTTGACTGAATTCGTCCTTTTGTTCTTCTGTTCGGACTTAGGTTATAAGGTTCGGAACTTGTAATTCGTCTGGTCTACGGGGTATTTATACTTTCTGTCTGAGGGAAGATGCGGCGCATCTACTAAGTAGATGCGGCGCATGTACTTAACTTCGCGTGGGGTCCAAGATTATAATATTCAGGAATATTCGTACACCGCCAGAAGATGCGGCGTAACTCCATGATCAGATGTGGCGCATGTCCTCTTGTATCTTGGATCGTATCTGGTGATATCTTGATAGAGATGCGGCGCATGTCGAGAGTGAGATGCGGCGCATCTGGAGCAGAATTGACTTGATCTTGTCCATGTCAGTAGACTTTCACTTTATGCACGTTTTGCTCCATTATTAGTCCAAAATCATTAAGTTTCACCAAATGCTTGTTTTTACCTGAGAATTACAAAAGTAAATGATTAAGTATCAATCCTCATACATAATATAGTAAAACAAGTCAAATTAATAGGATAAATGATAGTAATAAAATGTACTTATTTGAGTTCATCAAATATCCCCCCACTTGAACTTTACTTGTCCCCAAGTAAACCTTAGAATTTCTTTTATGAAAATGTATCCTAAAAGATGTTAGGATTTATTTTTATATTTAAGCATGTATTCGTTCATTTCATAATCACACAACTAAACACTTAACGAATTAGAAGTAAAATAAAATAAGTCGATAAAAGCAAATCTAATCGTTTAACTGTCCAGTCGCGACGAATATTCTATCATAAGCTTGGCAAGTATACACATCTCCACCACTAAAGCTAAGGAATAACAAGTCTAAAGCGGTAAAAAGGGTTTTTAGGCTTAAGGGTTAATTATTCTCTTTCACTATCGATCTCAAATTCCAGAAAAGGCGACAAAATCACAAATACATGATCGAATCCACGAACACGATACTTGCAATTGCTCAAATCCTTAACTCGAATAGGCTAAAGATAGGTCCAAACTTCACCAATAATAATATATCAAAAAGGGCGACAAAATCATAAATACATAGCCGAATCCACGACTACGATACTTAAGATTGCTCGAATCCCCAATCTCAATAAATCAAAGGTTCGGTTGGATAAAGAATAATAAAGGGCATGGATAATATTTGGGATATAAATTGGTGTAAAAATAAAAATAAACAAAACAAATAAATTAAAATCCTAAGTGTGGTTAATCACTATCCCAACCATCCCATGAACAAGACTCATATCATCGGATAACTCACGCTTTAACACTTGAAACACACGCTTTAGGTAGACACGAATTATACTCAACAAGATCTTAATCAAAGAATAAACCTTAATTGGCGTTCCCATAACTGCCAATTCCCATTCAATCCATAGATATAGTACAAAAAATAGTGGCCATATGAACCACTTACATAACTTTACATCGTTGGTTTAAAAACAAACATCCAACTTTTCTTTCTTTCTTTTTCTTTTCTTATTTTTTCGATTTTTTTTTTTTTTTTTTTTTTTTTTTTTTTTAAAACATAAACATAGATGTGTGAAATTTCACCACATCACTATAACTTTCTTTCCGGATAATTTTTCCATACTTTTCATGACTTCAGAAATAATGGTAATAGTGAAAGTAGTAAACACACGAAAAAATAAACTCCAAAATATACAATATTTACTTTCACTCCAATTGCATTGTGCAATTTCCCGACCTAACCATAGATAATGAATTACGCACGCGAACACAGGTAATGTAAGGAAACACACTTTGCCTATAGCAATTAACCAACCACGGATTCTAATCTACAGGGTAGGCTAAGGTGTAAGGGTGTAACGAAACATTTTAAACATAGGTGTAAGAAACGAAAGGAATGGCTCTGAGTGTTTTTCTAGGGGTATCTTACTCTAAAAATGAGAGTAACAAAAGGGTTTATACGGGGGTTAACTAACCAGTGTAGTTAGTCAATAACACATAACATATATAGGCTTTTTGGGTGTAATCCTAGAATTTTACCAAGTTAGACAAGTCATTCCAATTATATAAATAATACTTATTATGGTGGTCTCGAATAGTATACAAGCCAAGTTCTAAAGTTTACAAGTCACCGGCACACTCATAGATTTGTGAATTTTGAAAAATCACAATTTTTTGAAAATAACGTCATGTGTGCAGCTATGCAACTTAGATCTTAAACAAAAAACATGCTAAAAAAAAAATTTAAGTTTGATATATTAAGCACATTTTAAGCATAATTTTTGAAAAAGTTTAGGACAAGTAATTGTTAAGTAATTGTTAAGTGTTCTAATTCTCCAATCCCCCCACTTAAGTTAAACAACGTCCTCGTTGTTTGTATAAAAGGTTAAAAACTGGAAAATAAAAAGAATTAGAACAAAAAAACTCCCCTGAGATTTGCTCGGTATGATCCTCCATTAGTATAAGAGCAAAAATCAACTTCTTGTGGATTAGAACGTTAAAGCTTCATACTTGATGTATCCACAGGAAATTCAGGAAACTATAATACCACCAATACTTTAAAACACACCTAAGATAAGAAAGGTTCAACTTGCATAACACATTAGTAGTTAGGAAAAATAAAACTTAAAAATTAAAATTGAAAATCATCAGGTCAGTCGATGCGCCGTATCTTATTGAAGAAGATACGCCGTATCGAGCCTGGAATTAATACGGATCAGAATAAAGATGCGCCGCATCCTTAACCAGAGATGCGCCGCATTAAAATAAACTGATAAATAGTTTTAAAGTCGAAAATAAAAATGCAGAAAAATAAAATAAGATATGACCATTGCAGGAGATGCGTCGCATCTCAGAATTGAGATGCGCCGTATCCTCATGCGGCCTGGACTGACTCGACACAGAAAACAGAATAATAAAAGATAAATCCGGGTTGTCTCCCGGTAAGCACTTGTCTTTATTCCAGAGTCTTCAAGTTAGACTCACGTTCAGCTCTTTACTATCGATCATTGACTCCTACATTGCCGTGTAGGATCCACTTAGCAACTAATTCGTCACGTATATATTCAGGTCCCAAGTTCAAAACTCCTTTATAGAATCCTTCCATCATCTGATACGGGTATTCAATCCCTCTCTTCATGTCATCATTACTAATAAAAAGGAATGGAGAGAATTTGTGGCAGACCCTATTAGTAGCATGTTTAAATCCAGGGTGAGTTCGGGGCATCATATAAGTGATAACGTCGCTTCCACATTGAAAGGTGATCTTTCCTTCAAATCGCTTTGCATTAATAGTGATCTCCCTACAGAATGGTTTTCCAACAATCACGTCGCCCATACTGCTGTCACGATAGGCATTCATGTCTTCAACAACGGCGAACTCAGTTACAATAGTAAAGCGTCCAACGAAGATCGGGACATTAATGAAGGCTCCAACTACATTCTTTCCCCTACACTCCACTTTATTTCTCATAATAGAATTGTAAAAGCTTCTTGACATAACATTGATCGGCAAAATAGGAAAGAAATTGGCGTCAATACATTTGTATCCAATCATGCATAGGAATTGCAAATTGTAAGCACAATTGGCGTGGATCCTTCTACCATAATCCCAAGAACTATCATATCCCTCAAATTCATCGTAATTCCTAGTATTAATAACGTTGACTTTTGGACTATCCACAATTTCTCCTTCTTCTAACTCAGATTCAGCATCATCCATGAACAGGTCATTGGATTCCAATGGTCCATTAAGGTCATTAAGTTCAATGTAGTCCCCATCGTAACGTTCGAGTGATTTATCATGCACTAATACTTCATTCATAAAATTGGCTTCGAAGTCGAAGTCAATCAGTTCTCCGTATCCTTCCATTATCCTTCTGAAACAATCACGAAAAGCATCAGTAGGATTTGTTCGCTAGAAGAGAAATTAATGAATATAGAAACGGATATATGAATAAAAATAGCTGATATCTGCATACGATGCGCCGTATCCAAAAAGTTGGATACGCCGTATCTTAATACGTTAAAATTTAATCAGACTTTATCCAGAAAATAGATACGCCGCTTAAGAATTTAAGAATGCGCCGTATCGAATTAATTAATCAAAAATCAACTTATCTAATTAAAATTAAATGCGTCGTATTAACGAAAGTTAATGCGCCGTATTTTCGTTACGTTTAAAAATAAAAGATTTTTGATTCAGTAAGATGCGCCGTATCGACAGAGATCGATACGCCGTATCTGTTTAATAATTCGCAAACTGTTTTTAATTAAAATAATAGATACGCCGTATCTGCGAAAGCAGATGCGTCGTATGGCGTTAACGTTTAGAAATTTTTTTTTATTAAAAACAGATACGCCGTATCTGCAAAAGCAGATGCGTCGTATTACTTTATCGCTTAGAAAAATTTTCTTATTAAAAACAGATACGCCGTATCTTGGGGAAAAGATGCGTCGTATCGAATTAATTAAACGCGTTGTATTTTAAAAAAAATTAAACGCAATACGCCGTATCTGAGAGATCAGATGCGCCGTATCGTTTGATTTAGCACAGTACAACGATAGCAGAACAGAAAAATACGAAAAATAAAAACAAAAAATTAAACACACAAACAAAAATAAAACACACAAAAATAAAAGAAAACAATTAACACACAATACAACAAATATGCAAAATAGTACAATGATGCAATTAATCTAATAAAAAAGAAAAACCTAATTAAAATACTAATCAAATTAACAGATAATAACAATTCACTCCCCGGCAGCGGCGCCAAAAACTTGATGCGCGTGATGTGTCGTTGCGGTTTAGCAGTTTTAATGCCTACTCAAGTTTTAAATTTATATTTAGCCGACTTATCAATAACACACACACTTAACGAGCAGTGTACCCGGTCAGTATGAAGATAATGGTAAGTAGAGTGTCGATCACTAAGAGTGGAACGTATTATCTCGTTATTCTAATCAGTATTTTAATATCCTAACGCAAGGGGGTTTCAGCCTGAGAGACTGGCACGGTTTGTTTGCAATTAAATAATAAAATAAACCAATAGGCACGAATCAGCAAGTAGCACACACGTACACAGATAAATACTTGAGACAATAAGAGGGCTGTCCTTATGATTAAGTAGATTGTCACTTGTTTTATTGATAGCTTTATATGAAGTGTATGTAGTTAATCCTTTCTCGTTGGTCCTATTCTTATCGGCGAGTAAACCCTTAATGATTACTTATGTCTAAAAGTTATTCCTAAGTGATCAATTTAGAAACAACCGTGGGAGCCACATTATGTCCCGCAGTCAAATGCCCGCAAGCCACTAATAAACACAGAGGTTATCAATGCACTAATAAGTAGTAACCAAAGACATCAACATATAAACTTTAATTAATGAGAAAGCAGTTTTAAGGGAGTGCAATCTTTCCGTTGCCACATTACACAAGCCACCAATCTTGATGAATTAAAGTTTACTAACACAATAAAACAAAACTACTTAATGAATTAAACATATGCAGAACCTTCTTACAGCTCTTGTATCTTTGATTTGGGTGTGTCTTGTGCTGCCTCCTTGACTGAATTCGTCCTTTTGTTCTTCTGTTCGGACTTAGGTTATAAGGTTCGGAACTTGTAATTCGTCTGGTCTACGGGGTATTTATACTTTCTGTCTGAGGGAAGATGCGGCGCATCTACTAAGTAGATGCGGCGCATGTACTTAACTTCGCGTGGGGTCCAAGATTATAATATTCAGGAATATTCGTACACCGCCAGAAGATGCGGCGTAACTCCATGATCAGATGTGGCGCATGTCCTCTTGTATCTTGGATCGTATCTGGTGATATCTTGATAGAGATGCGGCGCATGTCGAGAGTGAGATGCGGCGCATCTGGAGCAGAATTGACTTGATCTTGTCCATGTCAGTAGACTTTCACTTTATGCACGTTTTGCTCCATTATTAGTCCAAAATCATTAAGTTTCACCAAATGCTTGTTTTTACCTGAGAATTACAAAAGTAAATGATTAAGTATCAATCCTCATACATAATATAGTAAAACAAGTCAAATTAATAGGATAAATGATAGTAATAAAATGTACTTATTTGAGTTCATCAAATATCCCCCCACTTGAACTTTACTTGTCCCCAAGTAAACCTTAGAATTTCTTTTATGAAAATGTATCCTAAAAGATGTTAGGATTTATTTTTATATTTAAGCATGTATTCGTTCATTTCATAATCACACAACTAAACACTTAACGAATTAGAAGTAAAATAAAATAAGTCGATAAAAGCAAATCTAATCGTTTAACTGTCCAGTCGCGACGAATATTCTATCATAAGCTTGGCAAGTATACACATCTCCACCACTAAAGCTAAGGAATAACAAGTCTAAAGCGGTAAAAAGGGTTTTTAGGCTTAAGGGTTAATTATTCTCTTTCACTATCGATCTCAAATTCCAGAAAAGGCGACAAAATCACAAATACATGATCGAATCCACGAACACGATACTTGCAATTGCTCAAATCCTTAACTCGAATAGGCTAAAGATAGGTCCAAACTTCACCAATAATAATATATCAAAAAGGGCGACAAAATCATAAATACATAGCCGAATCCACGACTACGATACTTAAGATTGCTCGAATCCCCAATCTCAATAAATCAAAGGTTCGGTTGGATAAAGAATAATAAAGGGCATGGATAATATTTGGGATATAAATTGGTGTAAAAATAAAAATAAACAAAACAAATAAATTAAAATCCTAAGTGTGGTTAATCACTATCCCAACCATCCCATGAACAAGACTCATATCATCGGATAACTCACGCTTTAACACTTGAAACACACGCTTTAGGTAGACACGAATTATACTCAACAAGATCTTAATCAAAGAATAAACCTTAATTGGCGTTCCCATAACTGCCAATTCCCATTCAATCCATAGATATAGTACAAAAAATAGTGGCCATATGAACCACTTACATAACTTTACATCGTTGGTTTAAAAACAAACATCCAACTTTTCTTTCTTTCTTTTTCTTTTCTTATTTTTTCGATTTTTTTTTTTTTTTTTTTTTTTTTTTTTTTTTTTAAAACATAAACATAGATGTGTGAAATTTCACCACATCACTATAACTTTCTTTCCGGATAATTTTTCCATACTTTTCATGACTTCAGAAATAATGGTAATAGTGAAAGTAGTAAACACACGAAAAATAAACTCCAAAATATACAATATTTACTTTCACTCCAATTGCATTGTGCAATTTCCCGACCTAACCATAGATAATGAATTACGCACGCGAACACAGGTAATGTAAGGAAACACACTTTGCCTATAGCAATTAACCAACCACGGATTCTAATCTACAGGGTAGGCTAAGGTGTAAGGGTGTAACGAAACATTTTAAACATAGGTGTAAGAAACGAAAGGAATGGCTCTGAGTGTTTTTCTAGGGGTATCTTACTCTAAAAATGAGAGTAACAAAAGGGTTTATACGGGGGTTAACTAACCAGTGTAGTTAGTCAATAACACATAACATATATAGGCTTTTTGGGTGTAATCCTAGAATTTTACCAAGTTAGACAAGTCATTCCAATTATATAAATAATACTTATTATGGTGGTCTCGAATAGTATACAAGCCAAGTTCTAAAGTTTACAAGTCACCGGCACACTCATAGATTTGTGAATTTTGAAAAATCACAATTTTTTGAAAATAACGTCATGTGTGCAGCTATGCAACTTAGATCTTAAACAAAAAACATGCTAAAAAAAAAATTTAAGTTTGATATATTAAGCACATTTTAAGCATAATTTTTGAAAAAGTTTAGGACAAGTAATTGTTAAGTAATTGTTAAGTGTTCTAATTCTCCAATCCCCCCACTTAAGTTAAACAACGTCCTCGTTGTTTGTATAAAAGGTTAAAAACTGGAAAATAAAAAGAATTAGAACAAAAAAACTCCCCTGAGATTTGCTCGGTATGATCCTCCATTAGTATAAGAGCAAAAATCAACTTCTTGTGGATTAGAACGTTAAAGCTTCATACTTGATGTATCCACAGGAAATTCAGGAAACTATAATACCACCAATACTTTAAAACACACCTAAGATAAGAAAGGTTCAACTTGCATAACACATTAGTAGTTAGGAAAAATAAAACTTAAAAATTAAAATTGAAAATCATCAGGTCAGTCGATGCGCCGTATCTTATTGAAGAAGATACGCCGTATCGAGCCTGGAATTAATACGGATCAGAATAAAGATGCGCCGCATCCTTAACCAGAGATGCGCCGCATTAAAATAAACTGATAAATAGTTTTAAAGTCGAAAATAAAAATGCAGAAAAATAAAATAAGATATGACCATTGCAGGAGATGCGTCGCATCTCAGAATTGAGATGCGCCGTATCCTCATGCGGCCTGGACTGACTCGACACAGAAAACAGAATAATAAAAGATAAATCCGGGTTGTCTCCCGGTAAGCACTTGTCTTTATTCCAGAGTCTTCAAGTTAGACTCACGTTCAGCTCTTTACTATCGATCATTGACTCCTACATTGCCGTGTAGGATCCACTTAGCAACTAATTCGTCACGTATATATTCAGGTCCCAAGTTCAAAACTCCTTTATAGAATCCTTCCATCATCTGATACGGGTATTCAATCCCTCTCTTCATGTCATCATTACTAATAAAAAGGAATGGAGAGAATTTGTGGCAGACCCTATTAGTAGCATGTTTAAATCCAGGGTGAGTTCGGGGCATCATATAAGTGATAACGTCGCTTCCACATTGAAAGGTGATCTTTCCTTCAAATCGCTTTGCATTAATAGTGATCTCCCTACAGAATGGTTTTCCAACAATCACGTCGCCCATACTGCTGTCACGATAGGCATTCATGTCTTCAACAACGGCGAACTCAGTTACAATAGTAAAGCGTCCAACGAAGATCGGGACATTAATGAAGGCTCCAACTACATTCTTTCCCCTACACTCCACTTTATTTCTCATAATAGAATTGTAAAAGCTTCTTGACATAACATTGATCGGCAAAATAGGAAAGAAATTGGCGTCAATACATTTGTATCCAATCATGCATGGGAATTGCAAATTGTAAGCACAATTGGCGTGGATCCTTCTACCATAATCCCAAGAACTATCATATCCCTCAAATTCATCGTAATTCCTAGTATTAATAACGTTGACTTTTGGACTATCCACAATTTCTCCTTCTTCTAACTCAGATTCAGCATCATCCATGAACAGGTCATTGGATTCCAATGGTCCATTAAGGTCATTAAGTTCAATGTAGTCCCCATCGTAACGTTCGAGTGATTTATCATGCACTAATACTTCATTCATAAAATTGGCTTCGAAGTCGAAGTCAATCAGTTCTCCGTATCCTTCCATTATCCTTCTGAAACAATCACGAAAAGCATCAGTAGGATTTGTTCGCTAGAAGAGAAATTAATGAATATAGAAACGGATATATGAATAAAAATAGCTGATATCTGCATACGATGCGCCGTATCCAAAAAGTTGGATACGCCGTATCTTAATACGTTAAAATTTAATCAGACTTTATCCAGAAAATAGATACGCCGCTTTAGAATTTAAGAATGCGCCGTATCGAATTAATTAATCAAAAATCAACTTATCTAATTAAAATTAAATGCGTCGTATTAACGAAAGTTAATGCGCCGTATTTTCGTTACGTTTAAAAATAAAAGATTTTTGATTCAGTAAGATGCGCCGTATCGACAGAGATCGATACGCCGTATCTGTTTAATAATTCGCAAACTGTTTTTAATTAAAATAATAGATACGCCGTATCTGCGAAAGCAGATGCGTCGTATGGCGTTAACGTTTAGAAATTTTTTTTTATTAAAAACAGATACGCCGTATCTGCAAAAGCAGATGCGTCGTATTACTTTATCGCTTAGAAAAATTTTCTTATTAAAAACAGATACGCCGTATCTTGGGGAAAAGATGCGTCGTATCGAATTAATTAAACGCGTTGTATTTTAAAAAAAATTAAACGCAATACGCCGTATCTGATAGATCAGATGCGCCGTATCGTTTGATTTAGCACAGTACAACGATATCAGAACAGAAAAATACGAAAAATAAAAACAAAAAATTAAACACACAAACAAAAATAAAACACACAAAAATAAAAGAAAACAATTAACACACAATACAACAAATATGCAAAATAGTACAATGATGCAATTAATCTAATAAAAAAGAAAAAACCTAATTAAAATACTAATCAAATTAACAGATAATAACAATTCACTCCCCGGCAGCGGCGCCAAAAACTTGATGCGCGTGATGTGTCGTTGCGGTTTAGCAGTTTTAATGCCTACTCAAGTTTTAAATTTATATTTAGCCGACTTATCAATAACACACACACTTAACGAGCAGTGTACCCGGTCAGTATGAAGATAATGGTAAGTAGAGTGTCGATCACTAAGAGTGGAACGTATTATCTCGTTATTCTAATCAGTATTTTAATATCCTAACGCAAGGGGGTTTCAGCCTGAGAGACTGGCACGGTTTGTTTGCAATTAAATAATAAAATAAACCAATAGGCACGAATCAGCAAGTAGCACACACGTACACAGATAAATACTTGAGACAATAAGAGGGCTGTCCTTATGATTAAGTAGATTGTCACTTGTTTTATTGATAGCTTTATATGAAGTGTATGTAGTTAATCCTTTCTCGTTGGTCCTATTCTTATCGGCGAGTAAACCCTTAATGATTACTTATGTCTAAAAGTTATTCCTAAGTGATCAATTTAGAAACAACCGTGGGAGCCACATTATGTCCCGCAGTCAAATGCCCGCAAGCCACTAATAAACACAGAGGTTATCAATGCACTAATAAGTAGTAACCAAAGACATCAACATATAAACTTTAATTAATGAGAAAGCAGTTTTAAGGGAGTGCAATCTTTCCGTTGCCACATTACACAAGCCACCAATCTTGATGAATTAAAGTTTACTAACACAATAAAACAAAACTACTTAATGAATTAAACATATGCAGAACCTTCTTACAGCTCTTGTATCTTTGATTTGGGTGTGTCTTGTGCTGCCTCCTTGACTGAATTCGTCCTTTTGTTCTTCTGTTCGGACTTAGGTTATAAGGTTCGGAACTTGTAATTCGTCTGGTCTACGGGGTATTTATACTTTCTGTCTGAGGGAAGATGCGGCGCATCTACTAAGTAGATGCGGCGCATGTACTTAACTTCGCGTGGGGTCCAAGATTATAATATTCAGGAATATTCGTACACCGCCAGAAGATGCGGCGTAACTCCATGATCAGATGCGGCGCATGTCCTCTTGTATCTTGGATCGTATCTGGTGATATCTTGATAGAGATGCGGCGCATGTCGAGAGTGAGATGCGGCGCATCTGGAGCAGAATTGACTTGATCTTGTCCATGTCAGTAGACTTTCACTTTATGCACGTTTTGCTCCATTATTAGTCCAAAATCATTAAGTTTCACCAAATGCTTGTTTTTACCTGAGAATTACAAAAGTAAATGATTAAGTATCAATCCTCATACATAATATAGTAAAACAAGTCAAATTAATAGGATAAATGATAGTAATAAAATGTACTTATTTGAGTTCATCAAATATCCCCCACTTGAACTTTACTTGTCCCCAAGTAAACCTTAGAATTTCTTTTATGAAAATGTATCCTAAAAGATGTTAGGATTTATTTTTATATTTAAGCATGTATTCGTTCATTTCATAATCACACAACTAAACACTTAACGAATTAGAAGTAAAATAAAATAAGTCGATAAAAGCAAATCTAATCGTTTAACTGTCCAGTCGCGACGAATATTCTATCATAAGCTTGGCAAGTATACACATCTCCACCACTAAAGCTAAGGAATAACAAGTCTAAAGCGGTAAAAAAGGGTTTTTAGGCTTAAGGGTTAATTATTCTCTTTCACTATCGATCTCAAATTCCAGAAAAGGCGACAAAATCACAAATACATGATCGAATCCACGAACACGATACTTGCAATTGCTCAAATCCTTAACTCGAATAGGCTAAAGATAGGTCCAAACTTCACCAATAATAATATATCAAAAAGGGCGACAAAATCATAAATACATAGCCGAATCCACGACTACGATACTTAAGATTGCTCGAATCCCCAATCTCAATAAATCAAAGGTTCGGTTGGATAAAGAATAATAAAGGGCATGGATAATATTTGGGATATAAATTGGTGTAAAAATAAAAATAAACAAAACAAATAAATTAAAATCCTAAGTGTGGTTAATCACTATCCCAACCATCCCATGAACAAGACTCATATCATCGGATAACTCACGCTTTAACACTTGAAACACACGCTTTAGGTAGACACGAATTATACTCAACAAGATCTTAATCAAAGAATAAACCTTAATTGGCGTTCCCATAACTGCCAATTCCCATTCAATCCATAGATATAGTACAAAAAATAGTGGCCATATGAACCACTTACATAACTTTACATCGTTGGTTTAAAAACAAACATCCAACTTTTCTTTCTTTCTTTTTCTTTTCTTATTTTTTCGATTTTTTTTTTTTTTTTTTTTTTTTTTTTTTTTTAAAACATAAACATAGATGTGTGAAATTTCACCACATCACTATAACTTTCTTTCCGGATAATTTTTCCATACTTTTCATGACTTCAGAAATAATGGTAATAGTGAAAGTAGTAAACACACGAAAAATAAACTCCAAAATATACAATATTTACTTTCACTCCAATTGCATTGTGCAATTTCCCGACCTAACCATAGATAATGAATTACGCACGCGAACACAGGTAATGTAAGGAAACACACTTTGCCTATAGCAATTAACCAACCACGGATTCTAATCTACAGGGTAGGCTAAGGTGTAAGGGTGTAACGAAACATTTTAAACATAGGTGTAAGAAACGAAAGGAATGGCTCTGAGTGTTTTTCTAGGGGTATCTTACTCTAAAAATGAGAGTAACAAAAGGGTTTATACGGGGGTTAACTAACCAGTGTAGTTAGTCAATAACACATAACATATATAGGCTTTTTGGGTGTAATCCTAGAATTTTACCAAGTTAGACAAGTCATTCCAATTATATAAATAATACTTATTATGGTGGTCTCGAATAGTATACAAGCCAAGTTCTAAAGTTTACAAGTCACCGGCACACTCATAGATTTGTGAATTTTGAAAAATCACAATTTTTTGAAAATAACGTCATGTGTGCAGCTATGCAACTTAGATCTTAAACAAAAAACATGCTAAAAAAAAAATTTAAGTTTGATATATTAAGCACATTTTAAGCATAATTTTTGAAAAAGTTTAGGACAAGTAATTGTTAAGTAATTGTTAAGTGTTCTAATTCTCCAATCCCCCCACTTAAGTTAAACAACGTCCTCGTTGTTTGTATAAAAGGTTAAAAACTGGAAAATAAAAAGAATTAGAACAAAAAAACTCCCCTGAGATTTGCTCGGTATGATCCTCCATTAGTATAAGAGCAAAAATCAACTTCTTGTGGATTAGAACGTTAAAGCTTCATACTTGATGTATCCACAGGAAATTCAGGAAACTATAATACCACCAATACTTTAAAACACACCTAAGATAAGAAAGGTTCAACTTGCATAACACATTAGTAGTTAGGAAAAATAAAACTTAAAAATTAAAATTGAAAATCATCAGGTCAGTCGATGCGCCGTATCTTATTGAAGAAGATACGCCGTATCGAGCCTGGAATTAATACGGATCAGAATAAAGATGCGCCGCATCCTTAACCAGAGATGCGCCGCATTAAAATAAACTGATAAATAGTTTTAAAGTCGAAAATAAAAATGCAGAAAAATAAAATAAGATATGACCATTGCAGGAGATGCGTCGCATCTCAGAATTGAGATGCGCCGTATCCTCATGCGGCCTGGACTGACTCGACACAGAAAACAGAATAATAAAAGATAAATCCGGGTTGTCTCCCGGTAAGCACTTGTCTTTATTCCAGAGTCTTCAAGTTAGACTCACGTTCAGCTCTTTACTATCGATCATTGACTCCTACATTGCCGTGTAGGATCCACTTAGCAACTAATTCGTCACGTATATATTCAGGTCCCAAGTTCAAAACTCCTTTATAGAATCCTTCCATCATCTGATACGGGTATTCAATCCCTCTCTTCATGTCATCATTACTAATAAAAAGGAATGGAGAGAATTTGTGGCAGACCCTATTAGTAGCATGTTTAAATCCAGGGTGAGTTCGGGGCATCATATAAGTGATAACGTCGCTTCCACATTGAAAGGTGATCTTTCCTTCAAATCGCTTTGCATTAATAGTGATCTCCCTACAGAATGGTTTTCCAACAATCACGTCGCCCATACTGCTGTCACGATAGGCATTCATGTCTTCAACAACGGCGAACTCAGTTACAATAGTAAAGCGTCCAACGAAGATCGGGACATTAATGAAGGCTCCAACTACATTCTTTCCCCTACACTCCACTTTATTTCTCATAATAGAATTGTAAAAGCTTCTTGACATAACATTGATCGGCAAAATAGGAAAGAAATTGGCGTCAATACATTTGTATCCAATCATGCATGGGAATTGCAAATTGTAAGCACAATTGGCGTGGATCCTTCTACCATAATCCCAAGAACTATCATATCCCTCAAATTCATCGTAATTCCTAGTATTAATAACGTTGACTTTTGGACTATCCACAATTTCTCCTTCTTCTAACTCAGATTCAGCATCATCCATGAACAGGTCATTGGATTCCAATGGTCCATTAAGGTCATTAAGTTCAATGTAGTCCCCATCGTAACGTTCGAGTGATTTATCATGCACTAATACTTCATTCATAAAATTGGCTTCGAAGTCGAAGTCAATCAGTTCTCCGTATCCTTCCATTATCCTTCTGAAACAATCACGAAAAGCATCAGTAGGATTTGTTCGCTAGAAGAGAAATTAATGAATATAGAAACGGATATATGAATAAAAATAGCTGATATCTGCATACGATGCGCCGTATCCAAAAAGTTGGATACGCCGTATCTTAATACGTTAAAATTTAATCAGACTTTATCCAGAAAATAGATACGCCGCTTTAGAATTTAAGAATGCGCCGTATCGAATTAATTAATCAAAAATCAACTTATCTAATTAAAATTAAATGCGTCGTATTAACGAAAGTTAATGCGCCGTATTTTCGTTACGTTTAAAAATAAAAGATTTTTGATTCAGTAAGATGCGCCGTATCGACAGAGATCGATACGCCGTATCTGTTTAATAATTCGCAAACTGTTTTTAATTAAAATAATAGATACGCCGTATCTGCGAAAGCAGATGCGTCGTATGGCGTTAACGTTTAGAAATTTTTTTTTATTAAAAACAGATACGCCGTATCTGCAAAAGCAGATGCGTCGTATTACTTTATCGCTTAGAAAAATTTTCTTATTAAAAACAGATACGCCGTATCTTGGGGAAAAGATGCGTCGTATCGAATTAATTAAACGCGTTGTATTTTAAAAAAAATTAAACGCAATACGCCGTATCTGATAGATCAGATGCGCCGTATCGTTTGATTTAGCACAGTACAACGATATCAGAACAGAAAAATACGAAAAATAAAAACAAAAAATTAAACACACAAACAAAAATAAAACACACAAAAATAAAAGAAAACAATTAACACACAATACAACAAATATGCAAAATAGTACAATGATGCAATTAATCTAATAAAAAAGAAAAACCTAATTAAAATACTAATCAAATTAACAGATAATAACAATTCACTCCCCGGCAGCGGCGCCAAAAACTTGATGCGCGTGATGTGTCGTTGCGGTTTAGCAGTTTTAATGCCTACTCAAGTTTTAAATTTATATTTAGCCGACTTATCAATAACACACACACTTAACGAGCAGTGTACCCGGTCAGTATGAAGATAATGGTAAGTAGAGTGTCGATCACTAAGAGTGGAACGTATTATCTCGTTATTCTAATCAGTATTTTAATATCCTAACGCAAGGGGGTTTCAGCCTGAGAGACTGGCACGGTTTGTTTGCAATTAAATAATAAAATAAACCAATAGGCACGAATCAGCAAGTAGCACACACGTACACAGATAAATACTTGAGACAATAAGAGGGCTGTCCTTATGATTAAGTAGATTGTCACTTGTTTTATTGATAGCTTTATATGAAGTGTATGTAGTTAATCCTTTCTCGTTGGTCCTATTCTTATCGGCGAGTAAACCCTTAATGATTACTTATGTCTAAAAGTTATTCCTAAGTGATCAATTTAGAAACAACCGTGGGAGCCACATTATGTCCCGCAGTCAAATGCCCGCAAGCCACTAATAAACACAGAGGTTATCAATGCACTAATAAGTAGTAACCAAAGACATCAACATATAAACTTTAATTAATGAGAAAGCAGTTTTAAGGGAGTGCAATCTTTCCGTTGCCACATTACACAAGCCACCAATCTTGATGAATTAAAGTTTACTAACACAATAAAACAAAACTACTTAATGAATTAAACATATGCAGAACCTTCTTACAGCTCTTGTATCTTTGATTTGGGTGTGTCTTGTGCTGCCTCCTTGACTGAATTCGTCCTTTTGTTCTTCTGTTCGGACTTAGGTTATAAGGTTCGGAACTTGTAATTCGTCTGGTCTACGGGGTATTTATACTTTCTGTCTGAGGGAAGATGCGGCGCATCTACTAAGTAGATGCGGCGCATGTACTTAACTTCGCGTGGGGTCCAAGATTATAATATTCAGGAATATTCGTACACCGCCAGAAGATGCGGCGTAACTCCATGATCAGATGCGGCGCATGTCCTCTTGTATCTTGGATCGTATCTGGTGATATCTTGATAGAGATGCGGCGCATGTCGAGAGTGAGATGCGGCGCATCTGGAGCAGAATTGACTTGATCTTGTCCATGTCAGTAGACTTTCACTTTATGCACGTTTTGCTCCATTATTAGTCCAAAATCATTAAGTTTCACCAAATGCTTGTTTTTACCTGAGAATTACAAAAGTAAACAATTAAGTATCAATCCTCATACATAATATAGTAAAACAAGTCAAATTAATAGGATAAATGATAGTAATAAAATGTACTTATTTGAGTTCATCAAAGGGTTTTTGTGCTAGCTATATAATTCCTATCCATGAGACGCTTATTAAAACTAAAGTTTCATTCCTATATGTTATAAAAAAAATTAATTTAGTGTTAAAATTGCCCTAACAAGTATTTTTCTTAGTTTTATTACACATTTACTCTAAAACAAAACAAATATCAAGCGAAGTTATAGTTTCTAAGGTATCCCATTTTACCCTCCCTACACTTAAATTAAACATTGTCCCCAATATTCTTAAAAAGTATCAAAGTTATTATAACAGGAAAATAAAATAGATGAAAGAAACTAATACTCCCCTGATTTGCTCGGCATGGACAATGTGAAAACATGGTTAAATTCTCCTCCAAGAAAACAAACTTGATAAGCTTCACTTCCAATGTATATTTTCATCTTCTTGTCCAATATAGCATGTAATTCACTAAGAAAACGAAACACTAAACCTCGCATAAAATCAACGGTAAACACTATATATATAAAATCTAATTCCTAGAAAACAAAGTAAGATATAATGCTTGCAAAATAAATGTCTACAGATTTCTGGAAATTTAAAATTCTGAATTTTTTTCAAAAAGTTTTAAGTTCTAGCAGAAAAACAAAATTCTAGAAAACTGTGCTGATACAGTGCCTGACGTCTTCGGGTGCAAACCCTGACGCCATCAGGTATGACCTAACAGTATTTTTACGTTTTGTTTCTGGAAAATTTCTGGGAAAACCTGATTAATAAAACCTGGAAAAACTGTAGAACATTCATTGTGACTCGATACAATCATTTGTCTCTAAACAAACACATAAATATATGCTAATCATTAATTGTTAACTTTCATGTTCGAATTCGTTCTTTTAAACCAATGTAATCTTCCCTACACTTATCTTTTTGTAAAATACTTTTATATGCAATTAAGACGAGGTTAAAAATAAAATAAAGCATTTTCACAAATTAGTCGAAACATGAAAGATAAACAAATAAAGATGGAGCTTATATATGAAATCAACCAAAATTAAAACAAACAAGGAAACAATTAAAAAATGGGTTGCCTCCTAAGAAACGCTTTTCTTTATTTACGAGTCTTGTAGCTAGACTCAAAGTCATGGCCTATTATGTGACTCCATCCTCCGTCACGTTTTCTAAGTCATCCGTCTTATCATCCTTTGGCTTGTTGTCATCCGAAACTTCATCATTCCTAATGCTATCATTACAATCATGGAAGAAATTCCTCGGAAATACATACTCGTCATCCGAAGGAACTATTTCAAACCAACAATCGCCAACACCCGTCCTTTTCCATCTTTCCCGGTCACTCTCAAAGTGTAGATATTTCGGATCTTGGTAGGTTAAATATTCTTTTCTATATTTAGAACTAAGCTTAGAAATATCCTTGAAAAATCCACGTTCTAAATCAAAAGGGCTCTTACATCCTCTCCTAAAATCCTCATCACTAAGTATTACTTGTGATCCTATTCTATCTTGGGCATCACGATCTAACTCTAGGAAATCCCATGACTTATAAGGTGTTTGGTAAGAAACCTCCTTAATTCCATCGGTGAATGTCATGATTCCATTTTTTTCGTCTACCATTAAATTTGTGATTTCACAAAATGGTCTACCAAAAACTACTTGTGACAATCTAGGATCAATGTATTCCTCAATATCTTCAACAACTGTAAATTCCACTGTGAACATCATATTGCCTACAAATACTTGCATATCATCATCCTGGCCAACAACATTTGTCCCTTTATATCTTAACCCCCATTAGCAAATGTTGTTATAATGAAAAAGAGATATAACATTTTTGGGTAATCCTACATCTATATATGCATTATAAAAATATTTGTGGCCAATCATGCAAGGTATTTTAAGTTTACTAGGATCCTGCCTAAGCAATCTACTAGGTTTTCTCATACCAAACTAAGCCGAATTACTGTCCAGCCAACCATGGTATTGCATGTCACCCAGATTCTCATCATTCGTTTTCTCATCGTCTTTGTTGTTATCAACTTTACTTTCTTTGCTTAGTCCAATTTTATTGTTATTTTCTTTCTTTTCTTCTTCCTTAGGTAGAGGAACTAAAGTGATGGTATTAACAAAATGGAAATGTTTTGAAGGAGATGAGTCTTGCACTTCTTTCCCTTTGAATGATGAATGTTTGAAAGTTTGCTAGGATCTTTTATCTTCACGAAGTGGGGTTTTTTGCTATTGGCCGAAATGGGTGGAGTAATACTAGCCTCTTTATTCTTGGTGATACAATTAGTTGAAGCACTGACAACTTGATTGTTGATAGCTTTCAAGAGGTTGCCAATTTTATTATTCATCTCGAATTGTTGTTGTCTAAATTGAGGTTCAAGTTTAGTGTAGCAACATGTAAAATTATCCAGTACTTTGTAAATAATAATCAAGTATTAAATTATCATTACAGTTCATTTAACCATTTTTACGAGCAAAATTTAATTTTTTTGTTTATTACATTACCATGAATCAAAAACGTTATTACGTGATTCACAATACTTTGGAACGAGCTCACACACGGACCACGATAATCCAATATACGAATAAAAACCAAACGGATCCTTATTACTTATATCTCGGCCCAACAGGCTATTCAAAGCCCACTACTATTCAAGCCTAATTTCCATATTTCTTTTATTTCATACGAGCCAAACCCCTATTACTTGGCCTCGATATCTTGGTAATTCGACACACAAGCTATACCACTTTTTACATGGTTCGATTCACCACCTTTCAAGGATTCAGGAATGACAATTCACATTGCTTGGTTCGAACGTTTGCTAATAAAACAAACACTAAAGCTAACCCCATTCGACATATGTACAAACTCATTTGAGGGTTAACCTAATTCGACTAAAACTATTTTTACCTATGTGATTTGCATTGTTCCTAGCCTAACAACTTCTATAAGCCTTATCACACTTTCCTTAATTCATTTGGTCACGTCTCTAAGTCGTTGGACCTAATATATGTCAAATGAAACAATTGTACCATGCCACTTGATCATAGCCGAAGCATACACACTCCCACCTCTCCTAATATCTCTTACACTCAAGTGCCTAGCTAGGGATTATTCTATAATCCTTTCGGCATCAAATCAAGTCCCAACTTGTGTGTATATAATACATTATACTCTAGTATACGTGCATATACATATACGTATACACATTCACACTCTCATTCCTTCACAAACATATAACACACACAATATTTCCTAAGTATTTTCTCCCTAGTCGAGTCCCTTCAAGAAGCAAGGCCATTTCTAGTCGTTCGATCCATTTTTCCAACATACAAGTTTGATCTCGATTCTTTTGTGTTCATTCTAACGATGTGCATAACATTCGATCCCTAGTTCATTTCAACGTTTTCTCACCACCATTTTTGGTGTAGTAAGCCTTTCGAACTCATTTCTATGCATACTTATGTTTTTCATTTGTTCATACACGTTTTTAATTCATTCGAGTTCATGTACAAGCTTTCCATTATTTATTTCAATCTCTCGTTATTCATTTTACGTTCATATATGACCTCCTAATTCTATGGATGGCTAGATAAGAAGTACTATATTCATTCATTACATATATCATCATATAAATTCTTATCGAGAACCATTTTAAAACCTTGTTTAATATCGAACGTATATAAGTCATTTAATCTTTTGGACCATGTTGTTATATCGTTTAGAAAACGCTCCATAAAATCATTTCTATACGTATGACATATCGAATAAATTACACAACCTATTTCTCCATAAGCTAAATAAATAAGCAGTAACAATAAGCCACCATGATAAGCTCCTATGCTATCTTTTCGAACCCACAAGTTAAACACCCTCGAACAGTTTTCCTAAACTACATATATATCGAGTGGGCATTAAAGCTCACTAAGCTCAAAATAAGCACTACACAATAAGCAGTCTAATAAGCAGTTTGAATAAGTTATAAGGACTATATTTTAAGCCCAAACGAATTTAAAACCCATTGGATCGAAATATGTTAACGGGCCTGTTTTTAAACCGTTAAGGCCCAATAAGCTAAAAATAAGCTCTTTTCAGGTAATAAGCAGTTTTATAAACTTAAATAAGTTATTTGAGGCTTATGAAATTCTCGGAAAACTTAATCCATAAGTTTTGTGATTTTTGGACTATAAATGCAAATTATATTACAAATCAGGTTAAAATTGTTACTTTCACATAAAATGGAGTCAAACTGCCATTTTGATAAGTTAAGGGTAAGAAGTAAATAAACAGTAACCAGAAGTGTTAAAATGTCATGTTTGGATATTTTTGGACCAAAAATGTAATTATAATTTAACCAAGGACTAACGGGGTAAAAGTTTCACCGTTATGGTTAAAAGTGTAAATTTCATATAACTTTAAAGACCATTTAGTATCTATGTTATATATATATTTACAATTAATGTTTTATACCTTTTTGTCCTAAAAAGCCACTTTTACATTTCGTACGATTTATTTAAAATATGATACGTTTAAATATATATATATATATATATATATATATATATATATATATATATATATATATATATATATATATATATATATATATATATATATATATAACGAGTTTTCTAACGAATAACATAACGTATCATTCACCAATTTTCGAAGAAACGATATCTACGGATTCAATAAACATAAAAACAAGATAATATTATATATAATATTATTTTTAAACTTTAAGCATTTTAAGCATATCATTCATTCTCATCACAAACCATTTCGTGATCCGATACTATTTCCACAATCATTATTCGTATTAAGTCAAGCATAAAACTATCGAAATCTCAGACTTCCCTATTATTCAGGTCGTGTGTTGGAGCCGTTCCTATATTACATTTGATTTCACATTATCTTTGCCAACTACATTCAAGGTGAGCTCATAGTCCCACTTTTCATCTTTTATATAATTTCAACTCGTGGGAAGATACATGCTACAAAACAGAACACAAATATTTTTTGTATGGTATACCTGATTGATATTGCCTAAGTTACCATTACTATTGCCACTATTACAAGTCCCTCCCATCATGAGCCATTAATCACTTGTGAGTGAACGCGAATATAGTGAACAGATCTGTTGGAGGCTGAATGCTTATTTGAACTAACCAGAAGATGGTCTTAGTTGCTAGCTGGATTAGTCAAATGCACTTTATTTAAAGGAAATAGCTGGACGGCAATCTCCTATTGAGGGCCATAACTCACACCATTAATTTGGTGTGTTCATGCCGTTTGTGTGGTACTCGTTAAGGTTTGAGTGTCATGAGACTTAGGGCAATATATCGAACTGCAATATTACTATTTCTACTATGATTATATTTCTATGCAATTATACAACTTGAGACTTGTGTTCAAACTGATTACAATTACAAACACTATGGATTCACTCAACAATTTTGTTGACTTTTAGCATGTTTATCTCAGGTAATTAATGGAGCATTCAAGGCATGGAGTGGGCAAATAAACTGACGGTTTTTGGTGTCAAATAAATTCTATCATTCATTTCAAACTATCCTATCTTTTGTGAGATATTAAACATTGAAAATTTCTTTTTGTATCCGAATTATTAAATGAATGATAATAACTTTCAAAATGCCTCTTTTGAGTCGTTTTCTATGATTATGACTATGATCCTTCCAGTAATACCCCAATTAGTCTTCCGCTGTTAACTTGAAATTTAGGGGGTGTTACATATTGGAATTAGAGACATGGTTATAGAGAACCAAGTGTATTTTAAACATTGGACTATAACTATGCTTTCAAAATGGACCACTTTACACCATACCACTTTACGCCCTCCGTGCCTGCATATTTCACAGCACCGTGTATAGAGTGTTGCTTAACAAGATTATTTCATATCAACTTTTAATTACTTGATTTCATATTGATGACTTACATTTACTACTTTCGGGGTTATTACAGTACCATGTCTTCAGTGTCTCACCTTAGTACCTTACCATCTGACGTGGAGTCCGAGGATACTCTATCGTCTATCACCTCACCCGTATTTCCTAGCACCTCGACTGCTACAGTGTCGAATGTCGCATCGGACGAAACGGAGCCCTTCGAGGAGGGTGAAGTCGTTCCTACACCACCTATGACACCTGTTGCACCAGGCAACCCAAACTCACCCTTATCAGAGGACCCGTACGTACAAGCTAGACGGGCATATATTTCACCACCTCACTCGGAAAACCATCCAGTTTCTCCTACTTACACTCCACTATCATATGATCAGTATATGCAGTCGCAGCAGTGGCTACCTGCAGCTTACGCAGAGACTCCTTTACCTACACCACCACCCCCACATGCACCGGTATTCCGGCGCAGACGAGTCAGAATCCTACAGTCATATAAGCCTGAGCCTTTTATGACACCATTCAGGAGTCATCCAAATGGTCCTATTAGGATGCACACTCCTCGCAAGAGGGTACGATTACCAGTAGTTCTGATTATACCACCATCACCACCTCTATCCCCTACCTCACCATTAGACATGATCAGGATGACACCACCATTATCTCCTGAGCATACCTTACCACCATTACTATCATCACCCCCTCCACCGTCGGTCAGACCCGACTACTTGTTTAACCTACTTACCCAATCATACCCGTTCGCACCTCATCAACGGGAGCCGACTCCTGAGGAGGATTTACCCCCTCAGAACCAGGCCCGCATAGCAGGTCCTAGTGATTCGTCTTCCTCGTCATTACTATTCCCTTCAGGTTTTACCCCTCCAGCCCGAGTCTTCGAGACTAGAGAGAGCTCCAGGGCAGCAGCTACCCGCACACCTATTCCCTCTACTATCATGACGCGGCTGGAGCGTCATGAGGAGCAGATTGACACGCTTCTGAGCATCGTTGACAGAGTATCTCTCGACCGCCCCGAGACGGTCGATGGCACTATACATGACCTCATATCCGAGAGGATGGACCTACAGGATGGTTTGACGAGGATTCAGACAGAGATGTTTGAGACGCGCTCTCATATGACAGTTTTACAGTGGGAGAGACAGAGGCAGATCGAAGAAGTTCTACAAGCTCGCCGCAGGGCCGCTATACTAGAGAGCCTCATCGAGTACATGCAGGTTCAGCAGCGGACAGATATACAAAGACTTCTGGATCCGATTACAGAGCTCATGGGACACATGGATGAGACTTCCAGTAGTTAGACATATTGTACATCAGTTATAGTTTTGAGGCATCTTAGCCTGCCGCATGTAGCATTAATAAAGGACCTTGTATCGTTCTGTTTTGTAACACAACTGATCAAGTTATTAATATATGTTATTGGTTATGGATTTACTATATATTGATGTTGATTTATGTTGTCGTGGTTGTTCATGTGTATTGTGATTGTATTCAGACATGTCGTGATATTACTTATGATTGTTATGGTTCTTTGTATGTTATAACTGGACTATAATCAGAGACTTTTAATAAGGAAAATTTCAGAAGAAACTTGATGAATGTAGAGAAAGTTGTTGAACTTCAGCTTTTGTAGATGATGAATCAGTTTGTTCCTTAGCAATCCTATACCAAGAGTTGATCATTTATTTATGATAATACCCAGACATGTCGTGATTTTATGATTCTCCGTTGGTTGTGATTTCACATTTTGATAGTATTGTTAGGACTTGTATGCAATTACCTTGTTACTCGAATTATTCTAACATGTTCGTTATGTGGATTCTAAATCTGTGTTTTCTTGTGATATTAATAGAAGCATGGCTCCAGCAGCTATCCAGCAACACCAACACCAGCAATGACTCCAGCAGCTATCCAGAAACTAGTAGCCGATAGCGTTGTTGCAGCTCTTGAAACTCAAGCGGCTACAATAGCTCGCTCGAGTAGCAGCAACAGGGCAACAACTGAAAGCGAGGCATCTGCGTCTCGCAAGTGTACCTATATGGATTTCATGAGTTGCAAGCCAACTTACTTTAAGGGTTCAGAAGGAGTGACTGAACATGCTCAGTGGTTTGAGCATACTAAAACGGTATTCATGAGAAGCAATTATCCAGACAATTGCAAAATCACCTATGCTACAGGAACTCTTCTGGAAGATGCACTATCATGGTGGAATGCTACCGCCCAAAACATGGGTATTGAGGAAGCGTATCAGATTACCTGGGCCGAAATGAAACTGAAAATGCTAAAGAAGTACTGCCCGCATACAGAAATTAGGAAACTGGAAGAAGAATTCCACCAGTTGGTAGTGAAAGGGAACGATATAAAAACTTACAATAAAAGGTTTCAAGAACTGGCTGCACTGTGCCCAACCATGGTGCCGGATCTTGAAAAGATGTTGGAGAAGTACGTCGAGGGAATGCCTCGAAGCATTAAGGGAAATGTCACCTCATCAAAACCACCAACTCTGGAAGAAGCCATTACAATTGCACAACGATTACTTGAACGGGAAATTAAACGGAGTTCTACCTTCGGAATCAATGATCATAAGAGAAAGTTGGATGATCGTGGAACCACCACTCACAACAACAACAGGTACAACAACAACAACAACAACAACAACAACAACAACAACAACAACAACAACAACAACCGTAACCATAATTATCAGTCAAATCGCAACAACTACCACCACCAACAGGCAGGAAACTGCCAGGGCTTATGTTGCTGCACCGACTGACAGAAGGAGTTATACTGGAAAACTACCCCAGTGTAACCAATGCAGACTGCATCACACCGGGCCTTGTCCTGCCCAATGCGGAAAGTGCTAGAAAGTAGGCCACATAACTAATGACTGCAGGGCCACTGGTGTAAATTTACAACCGGTAGCAATAGTGTGCCGCGGGTGTGGCGAGAAGGGGCACTACAGGAACCACTGCCCAAAACAGAATACTAATCAGAACAACGTTGCTCGTGGGAGAGCATATGTACTAGGTGACGAAAATGCACCACAGGACCCTGGCGTAGTCACGGGTACATTCTTACTTAACCAACAAAGTGCTAAAATATTATTTGATTCCGGAGCTGATAAGAGCTTTGTGTCTACTCCCCAATAGAACTAGACACTACGTACGAAATTGAAATAGCTAACGGGAACCTAATAGGCACCAATACAATAATCCAAGGTTGCACCCTAACCTTACTAGACAAACCTTTTCCCATCGATCTCATGCCTATTCAACTTGGTAGTTTTGACGTCGTCATTGGCATGGATTGGTTATCCAAGCACCATGCTAGAATCATTTGTGACGAGAAAGTCGTCCAAATTCCACTCAATGGTGAAACTCTTATTGTTCGTGGCGATCAAAGTAGAACTTGACTTAGCATTATCTCGTATATCAAGACAGTGAAGTATATGAACAAGGGATGTCACGTGTTTTTGGTTCAAGTGACGGAAAATGAATCAAAAGAGAAACAAATTGAAGAAGTGCCAGTTTTCAAAGATTTCTCTGAAGTATTTTCGAAAGATTTGCCCGGTATTCCACCCGTTCGTCAAGTAGAATTTCATATTGATTTAGTGCCTGGGGCGGCACCAGTTGTAAAAGCACCCTATAGGTTGGCACCTTCTGAAATGAAAGAATTATCTGAGCAGTTGAAAGAGCTATCAGATAAGGGATTCATCCGACCGAGTTCATCACCTTGGGGAGCTCCGGTCTTATTCGTCAAGAAGAAAGACGGAACATTCCGAATGTGTATTGATTATAGAGAGTTGAACAAACTCACCGTGAAAAATCGATATCCATTACCTAGGATCGATGATTTGTTTGATCAGTTACAAGGATCGAGTGTATACTCAAAAATTGATCTGAGGTTGGGATATCATCAGCTGAGAGTCCAAGAAGAAGAAATTCCCAAAACAGCTTTCAGAACACGGTACGGACATTGCGAATTTCAAGTAATGCCATTTGGTCTAACCAATGCACCCGCAGTGTTCTTGGATTTGATGAACCGAGTATGCAAACCATACTTGGACAAATTTGTGATCGTATTCATAGATGATATTCTAATATACTCCTGCAGCAAGGAAGAACATGCTGAACATTTGAGAACCATTTTAGAGTTACTCAAAGAGGAAAAGTTGTACGCTAAGTTCTCCAAATGTGATTTTTGGATTCCAACGGTACAATTTCTTGGTCATGTTGTCAACAGTCAAGGTATCCACATAGACCCTGCCAAGATTGAGGCGGTTAAAGATTGGGCATCTCCTACAAACCCAACAGAGATTCGCCAAGTTTTTGGTCTCGCTGGTTACTACAAAAGATTCATAGAAGATTTTTCAAAGATCGCAAAACCTCTGACAGAACTGACCCAGAAGAACAAGAAGTATAACTGGGAAGAAAAACAAGAGTCAGCTTTCCAACTCTTGAAGCAAAAACTCTGTGAAGCACCAATTTTAGCGCTACCCGAAGGAAGTGAAGACTTTGTAGTGTATTGTGATGCGTCACATCATGGTTTAGGCGTAGTACTAATACAAAGGAGCAAAGTAATAGCCTATGCTTCTCGACAACTCAAGAAGAACGAAGAGAACTACACAACTCATGATCTGGAATTAGGGGCAGTAGTCTTTGCTCTTAAGATATGGAGACATTACTTGTACGGTACCAAGTGCACGGTTTTCACCGATCACAAAAGTCTTCAACACATCCTGGATCAAAAGGAATTAAACATGAGACAACGACGATGGTTAGAGTTGCTCACCGACTATGATTGTGAAATTCGCTATCACCCAGGAAAAGCAAATGTTGTGGCTGATGCCTTGAGCAGAAAAAAATGAATTAAACCTCTCAGAGTCCGATCTCTGGGAATGACCATTTGTTCACCACTTCCATCACAGATCTTTAAAGCTCAATCAGAAGCTCTCAGAGAAGAGAACAGACCCAGTGAAAGAATTCACGGTATGCCAGAGAATGAGAATGGTTTCATGAAAAGATCAGACGGAATGCTATGTTTCAAAGAAAGAAGTTGGGTTCCACTCTACGGAGGTATACGTGACCTCATCATGCATGAATCCCACAAAACCAAGTACTCCATTCACCCGGGTTCTGACAAGATGTATCAGGATCTCAAGAATCTCTATTGGTGGCCAAACATGAAGGCCGACATCGCCGAGCATGTTGGGAAATGTTTGACCTGCTCAAGAGTCAAGGCGGAATGTCAAAAGCCGTCAGGATTACTTGTACAACCCGAAATTCCAGTATGGAAATGGGAACGAATTACTATGGACTTCATCACTAAATTACCAAAGACGTCAACTGGATTGGACACCATCTGGGTCATCATTGATCGTCTCACCAAGTCCGCTCATTTCTTACCAATCAAAGAAACTGACGAGATGAGCACTCTCGCACAATTGTATCTAAAGAAAATAGTGTCCCGACACGGAGTTCCAATCTCCATTATCTCAGATAGAGATAGCCGATTTACTTCTAGATTTTGGTAGAATCTATAGAAAGCTCTTGGTTCACGTTTAGATATAAGCACCGCTTATCACCCTCAGACTGACGGGCAAAGTGAAAGAACAATCCAAACCTTAGAAGATTGCTTCGGGCATGTGTAATAGACTTCGGAAAAGGTTGGGATAAACATTTGTCATTGGCTGAATTTTCCTACAACAACAGCTACCATGCCAGCATCAAGGCAGCACCATTTGAAGCACTTTATGATCGAAAGTGCAGATCACCTGTTTGTTGGGATGAAGTGGGTGATGTACAACTCATAGGACCTGAACTTATCCACGAGACAACGAAAAAGATATTTAAGATCAGGCAACGACTACAAGCCGCACGAGACAGACAAAAGAGCTACGACGATGTGAAGCGAAAGCCAATGGAATTCCAGGTTGGAGACAGGGTTATGTTAAAAGTTTCTCCATGGAAAGGAATGGTACGCTTCGGAAAGCGTGGAAAGTTAAATCTAAGGTACATTGGACCGTTCAAAATCCTAGAAAGGATTGGTCCAGTGGCTTATAAACTTGAGCTCCCAGAGGAACTCAGCAGAGTACACAACACATTTCACGTATCGAATTTGAAGAAATGTCTGTCAGACAAAACGCTTGTCATCCCAATGAAGGAAATCCGACTTGATGACAAACTCGTATTTACAGAAGAACCAGTGGAAATAATGGACAGAGAGGTGAAATAGCATAAGCAAAAGCGTATCCCCATTGTCAAAGTTCGATGGAACTCTAAACGAGGACCAGAATATACATGGGAGCGTGAGGACCAAATTCGTGACAAATACTCACATTTATTTCCATAGACAACCCTGACAACTACGTTAGACTTAAATTCCGGGACGGAATTCCGTTTGACGGGTAGGTACTATAACAACCTGTAAAAATTCCCCAGTACTTTGTAAATGTTAATCAAGTATTAAATTATCATTACAGTTCATTTAACTATTTTTACGAGCAAAATTTAAAAATTTTGTTTATTACATTACCATGAATCAAAAACGTTATTACGTGATTCACAATACTTTGGAACGAGCTCACACACGGACCACGATAATCCAATATATGAATAAAAACCAAACGGATCCTTATTACTTATTTCTCAGCCCAACAGGCTATTCAAATCCCACTACTATTCAAGCCTAATTTCCAAATTTCTTTTATTTCATACGAGCCAAACCCCTATTACTTGGCCTCGATATCTTGGTAATTCGACAAACAAGCTATACCACTTTTTACATGGTTCGATTCACCACATTTCAAGGATTCAGGAATGACAATTCACATTGCTTGGTTCGAACGTTTGCTAATAAAACAAACGCTAAAGCTAACCCCATTCGACATATGTACAAACTCATTTGAGGGTTAACCAAATTCGACTAAACCTATTTTTACCTATGTGATTTGCATTGTTCCTAGCCTAACGACTTCTATAAGCCTTATCACACATTCCTTAATTCATTTGGTCACGTCTCTAAGTTGTTGGACCTAATATATGTCGAATGAAACAATTGTACCATGCCACTTGATCATAGCCGAAGCATACACACTCCCACCTCTCCTAATATCTCTAACACTTAAGTGCCTAGATAGGGATTATTCTCTAATCCTTTCGGCATCAAATCAAGTCCCAACTTGTGTGTATATAATACATTATACTCTAGTATACTTGCATATACATATACGTATACACATTCATACTCTCATTCCTTCACAAACATATAACACACACAATATTTCCTAAGTATTTTCTCCCTAGCCGAGTCCCTTCAAGAAGCAAGGCTATTTCTAGTCATTCGATCCATTTTTCCAACATACAAGCATGATCTCGATTCTTTTGTGTTCATTCTAACGAGATACGGGCATAACATTCGATCCCTAGTTCATTTCAACATTTTCTCACCACCATTTTTGGTGTAGTAAGCCTTTCAAACTCATTTCTATACATGTTTATGTTTTTCATTTGTTCATACACGTTTTTAATTCATTCGAGTTCATACACAAGCTTTCCATTATTTATTTCAATCTCTCGTTATTCATTTTACGTTCATATACGACCTCCTAATTCTATGGATGGCTAGATAAGAAGTATTATATTCATTCATCACATATATCATCATATAAATGCTTATCGAGAACCATTTTAAAACCTTGTTGAATATCGAACGTATATAAGTCATTTACTCTTTTGGACCATGTTGTTATATCGTTTAGAAAATGCTCCATAAAATCATTTCTTTACGTATGACATATCGAATAAATTATACAACCTATTTCTCTATAAGCTAAATAAATAAGCAGTAACAATAAGCTGCCATGATAAGCTCCTACACTATCTTTTCGAACCCACAAGTTAAACACCCTCGAACAGTTTTCCTAAACTACATATATATCAAGTGGGCCTTAAAGCCCACTAAGCTCAAAATAAGCACTACACAATAAGCAGTCCAATAAGCAGTTTGAATAAGTTATAAGGACTATATTTTAAGCCCAAACGAATTTAAAACCCATTGGATCGAAATATGTTAACGGGCCTGTATTTAAACCGTTATGGCCCAATAAGCTAAAAATAAGCTCTTTTCTGGTAATAAGCAGTTATATAAACTTAAATAAGCTATTTGAGGCTTATGAAATTCTCGAAAAACTTAATCCATAAGTTTTGTGATTTTTGAACTATAAATGCAAATTATATTACAAATTGGGTTAAAATTGTTACTTTCACATAAAATGGAGTCAAACTGCCATTTTGATAAGTTAAGGGTAATAAGTTAATAAACAGTAACACGAAGTGTTAAAATGTCATGTTTGGATATTTTTGGACCAAAAATGTAATTATAATCTAACCAAGGACTAACGGTGTAAAACTTTTACCGTTAGGGTTAAAAGTGTAAATTTCATATAACTTTAAGGACCATTTAGTATCTAAGTTATATATATATTCACAATTAATGTTTTATACATTTTTTTCCTAAAAATCCATTTTTACATTTCGCACGATTTATTTAAAATACGATACGTATATATATATATATATATATATATATATATATATATATATATATTATATATATATATATATATATATATATATATATATATATATATATATATATATATATATATATATATATATAACGAGATTTCTAATGAATAACATAACGTATCATTCACTAACTTTCGAGGAAACGATATCTACGGATTCAATAAACATAAAAAAAGGATAATATTATATATAATATTATTTTTGAACTTTAAGCATTTTAAGCATATCATCCATTCTCATCACAAACCATTTCGTGATCCGATACTATTTCTACAATCATTATTCGTATTAAGCCAAGCATAAAACTATCGAAATCTCAGACTTCCTTATTATTCAGGTCGTGTGTTGGAGCCATTCCCATATTACATTTGATTTCACATTATCTTTGCCAACTACATTCAAGGTGAGCTCATAGTCCCACTTTTCATCTTTTATATAATTTCAACTCGTGGGGAGATACATGCTACAAAACAGAACACAAGTATTTTCTGTATGGTATACCTGATTGATATTGCCTAAGTTACCATTACTATTGCCACTATTACAAGTCCCTCCCATCATGAGCCATTAATCACTTGCGAGTGAACGCGAATATAGTGAACAGATCTGTTGGAGGCTGACTGCCTATTTGAACTAACCAAAAGATGGTCTTAGTTGCTAGCTGGATTAGTCAAATGCATTTTATTTGAAGGAAATAGGTAGATGACAATCTCCTATTGAGGGCCATAACTCACACCACTAATTTGGTGTGTTCATGATGTTTGTGCGTTACTCGTTAAGGTTTGAGTGTCATGAGACTTAGGGCAATATATTGAACTGCAATATTACTATTTCTACTATGATTGTATTTCTATGCAATTATACAACTTGAGACTTGTGTTTAAACTGATTACAATTACAAACACTATGGATTCACTCAACAATTTTGTTGACTTTTAGCATGTTTATCTCAGGTAATTAACGGAGCATTCAAGGCACGGAGTGGGCAAATAAACTGACGGATTTTTGTGTCAAATAAATTCTATCATTAATTTCAAACTATCCTATCTTTTGTGAGATATTAAACATTGAAATTTCCTTTTTGTTTCCGAATTATTAAATGAATGATAATAACTTTCAAAACGCCTCTTTTGAGTCATTTTCTATGATTATGACTATGATCCTTCCAGTAATACCCCAATTAGTCTTCCGCTGTTAACTTGAAATTTAGGGGGTGTTACATTTAGACAATTGATCTTCTTGAGATGACATAAAATTGTATATCATTCCTTCTAAGCCACGTTGATTGGGAGGTGGACGGTAGGAGTTTTTGTTGGATGAATCATAATGTTGAGACCAAGTGAGTGGCGGGGAGTCATTAGTTGAGATGGTTTAAGTACAACTTCATTTGAAGTTCGGTTTGTCCTTCCAATGCTTCATTGGCCTCATCAAAACTTCTAGGTCCGGAGTTTCTAGTGAACCACCTGTCTCTTGCTCCGTCGGTACGCGAGGATGCATAATCCGCAAAAGCTTGTTCAGGGAGTTCCATGGAATCACGAGTGTCATGAGGGCCACTACACAATTCAAACGAAGAAGTGATTTTGTTCACTTGGCTTGAAGGTTTAGGAGCTTCGTAGGATTTCATGAGAAACTTGACTTGGTCTTCAAGTTCCATGATCCTACGGTTGGGAATGCTTGAGTTATTCGAAGGCAAGGATATTGCCTTGACCATTTTGCTCAACTCGTGGGGGTCATTCCAACATTCGTTATCATAGAGAGCAAGATATTCTATGATTCCCCACGATTCTTCCGCATTCTTATCCCGTAGCTTACCACCTGCCGCTTGGTCAATGGTTTTCCTTGCGGATTGATTGACATGATCGTAGAAGATTTGGACTTGAAGCCAAAGATCTATGCCATGATGAGGGACTTTTTGGAGTAAGTCCTTGAAACGAGTCCATGCCTCATAAATAGTTTCACCTTGACCTTGATGGACCATCAAGATGTCATTCCTTAGCTTGGTAGTTCTTCCCGGTGGGAAAAATTGAGCGAGAAAACGAGAAGTGAGATCATCCCAAGATGTGATGGATCCCACGGGTAAACGCTCAAGCCATTGACTAGCTTGGTCACGTAGAGAGAATTAGAAGAGACGCAAACCCGTTGTCTCTTGAGTGGAAACATCAAGGTCTATAGAATCTACGATTTTAAGGAAATCCTTGAGATGTTGATTTTGATCTTCGGAACGAAGTCCATGGAATGCACATCCACTTTACACCAACCGGATGGTATCGGATCACAAGGGAGACACATTGGCTCTTTGGGGGAGGTCAATGGTGTTTCAATAGCCTTGATGGCTTGGTTTGGAGTACTCACCTAGGGTACGGGCTCGAGGTGGGTCTTTGTTAATTGGTTGTTCTTGGTGGGGTTGTTCTTGGTGTTTTGGTGGAGCTTGGTGTGCTTGGTGTAGGTCAAAGATGCCTTCATTCACCATAATGGTAAATGAAGAGAATTAGGAACAAAGAGAACGAAGAAAAGATAGACTACAAGAAAGCTATGAAAAAAGAAAATAAAAATCTCACTTGATAGGAATCTAGTGAGTAGACCTAAACGAAATAGAAATTGAACCTAAACTATTAACTATTCCCCGCCAGCAGCGCCAAAAACATGATACGTTGATTGTAACCCTCGCAAAAGGTTTTACAATCCTCTAGGCAGTGTACCTAACCATTGTAGTGTAGTATAGGTAAGTCTGGGGGATTGATCATTCTCTAGGGGAATAGTCTCGCAATAGTTGTGGAACTGTCAAGATGTATTTCGAGATAGGTCTAGAGGTGAGGGATGATTCTTTTTGTATTTTTATATTTTATGAAAAACAAGCAAAAATCTCAGTTTTGAAGGAGTGGGCGAAATTAGTTGTTAATCAACTAACCCTAAAACTAATTATAAAACTAAAATAAATAAAAATAAACTGAAAAAGTAAATTGGTGGTAACTCTTATGATAGGAAAAACGTGTTCACTTAAAATTAATTACTCCCTAGTTATCTCCTCCTGATTTGTTGAATTGTCACGTCCTTGTTTTAGTTGAAGCGATGTATTCCTTAATATTGGTCGTGGGGAGGTGCCGAAGTCCCCAACTCTATGAATCTTAGTCTCCCCTAAATCACTTAAAGTCTATTAAGTTTTCTAGGATCTACAAGCCGCAATTCACGCAATAAATACAACAAAAAAAACTAATAGTGCACTCTACGGCTGCGTTTTCTAAGACGTTCAAGCTAGTTACATATAAGAGGTCAGCCAGTTTTCTTAGCCTAACACGAGGCAATCAACTAAACAAGAGACAACAAATCAATATTCAATAACTATGTTTCACTAGATCTAAGCTAACATGTTAGATAGAAGAAAAGATAAACAAGTAATCAAACAACACATAGACATACTGAATGATTAAACGAATAACTTATCTTCAATTGAACATGGATGAAAAAGGCTGAAAAAGCCTTACAAGAGCTATCAAAATCGTCTAGGGTTTTGTCCTCCCAAGTGTTACACTTTACAATGAAAAAATGTGAAAGTATATATTGATTTACAAATGTGACGGCATTACCTTATAGGTCAAGAAGCCGTCAGCTCGCCGTGTTTAGGATTTCGTCTTGTGCAAGTCGCCGTTATGACGGTGTCAGGAATATCTTGAGGCCGTCACTTGTTAATTCTTCTGGGCCGTCTCTTTCTAGCTTAAAGCGTGACTCACATCTCCAATTTGTACCTGACGGCGTCAGGTTGTAGAATCTTCCAATTCCTCTGAAGCGTCACTCGATAAACTTGAACCAAAAATCCAGCTTCATTAACAAGGGACGACGCCATATTGTAGCTTGTGACGCCGTCAGATCTCCAAGTCTGACAGGTTTTCTGTGACTTTGTCGTTTTCTTCACTTTTCTGTCCAAATACGCCCAAAAAGTGACAACTTCTATATTTCTCGTCCCAAGTACCTAAAATACAAAAAGAAATGATTTGAGACAATATTTGGTCATATTTATACGATTTTGGGCTTAAATAACCCCTTAAAAAGTTACCAAATAAATCCTTATCAATAATCCACCATGTTGGCGAATGATATGGGTTACGAACAAGGGGAACAAAGAAAAGATAGACTACAAGAAAGCAAATAAAAAAATCTCACTTGATAGGAATCTAGTGAGTAGACCTAAACGAGATAGAAATTGAACCTAAATAATAACTATTCCCCGGCAGCTGCGCCAAAAACTTGATGTGAGATTTGCAAGACCTCGAAACGAAGTTTTACAATCCTCTAGGCAGTTTACCTAATCGCTATAGTGTAGTATAGGTAGGTACGTGGGATTGATCGTTTTCTCGGAAAATAATGTCGTTAAGTCAAGATGTATGACGAGACAGGTCTAGAGGTGAGGCATGATTCTTTTTGTAATTTTTTATATTTTATGCAAGCAGTAAAAATCTCGGGATTTAGAAGAGTGGGCGGAGTTAGTTGCTAGTCAACTAACCTAAAACTAATAATAACTGAATTAAACTAATTAAAAAGAAAGAAAATACAATTGGTGACTTCTTATGATAGGGAAAAGCGTGTTTACTTAGATTTAATTACTCCCTAGTTATCTCCTATTGTTCTGTCGAATTGTCACATCCTTGTTTTAGTTCAAGCACTGTATTCCTTAATATCGATCGTGGGAAGGTGCCGAAGTCCCCAACTCTATGAATCTTAGTCTCCCCTAAAAACCTTAAAGTCTATTAAGTTTTCTAGGATCTACAAGCCGCAATTCACGCAATAAATATAACGAGAAAAACCAATAGTGCACTCTTTGGTTGTGTTTTCTAAGACGTTCAAGCTAGTTACATATAAGAGGTCTGCCAGTTTTCTTAGCCTAACGCGAGGCAATCAACTAAACAAGAGATGACAAATTAATATTCAATAACTAGGTTTCACTAGATTTAAGCAAACACAAATAAACTTAAGCTAGCATGTTAAAGCAAAGAAAAGATAAACAATTAATAAAACAATACATAGACATATCGAATGATTAAAGGGATACTTATCTTTATTGAAACATGAAGTTCAACGGCTTTGAAAGCCTTACAAAAGCTGTAAAATTCGTTCCAAAACCCTTCTTTAAGATATTCCCCAAAGATGTCTCTCTAATAATGAAAACATGCGAATATATATATAGGATTACAATTGTGATGGCGTCACTTGCAAAGTGTGACGCTGTCAGCTCGCCGTGGTTTAGGGTTTCGTCTTGTGCAAGTCGCCGTTATGACGGCGTCAGGAATGACTTGAGGCCGTCACTTGATAAACCGTCTGGGCCATCTCTTGTTTGCCTAAACGTGACTCCCATTTTTCATTAACACCTGACGGCGTTAGGTTATTGTGTCTTCAGATTCTTCTGGGGCATCACTTGGTAGCTTTCCACTATAAATCCAGCCTAATTAACAAATGACGGTGTCACGTTGTAGCTTGTGACGCCGTCAGACTCCCATGCCTGACATAATTTTACGACTTCGTCGTCTTCTTCACTTTTTCATCCTAATACGTCCAAAAAGTGCCAATTTCCAAAATTATCGTCCCAAGTACCTAAAATACAAAAAGAAACGATTTGAGGCAATATTTGATCATATTTATACGATTTTAGGCTTAAATGACCCCTTAAAAAGGTACCAAATAAATCCTTATCAGTAGGCACTGAGATCAGGCTTTTGTCTTTGACATATATCACATTCCTTCACAAACTGCTTCACCATTCTCTTCATTCCCTTCCAATAGAACAGTGAACTGATTTTCTTAATAGTAACTTGTACCTCTAAATGACCTCCAACAGCTTCATTGTGAATGTGAGTCATTAACTGATTCCTCATTGTTGGATCATTGGCTGATGCGTGGTTTTGCGACCTTACAACAGGTTTTACCTCTCGAGGGATCTCAAGAGGCTTGCAATCCCCACCAGGCAGTGTACCTGACCGATGTAGTATAGCGTAGTGGCAAGTACCGGGGGATTGATCGTTCTCTAGGGGAATAGTGTCGTTAGGATTGAAAAACTACTCTAATAGGTCTAAGGGTGAGGGAAGATTCTTTTTGTATTTTTATATTTTATGGAAAGCAAGTAAAATCTCGGGTTTGATGGAGTGGGCAGAATTAGTTGCTAGTCAACTAACCCAAATAACTACAAATGCAAATAAAATAAAATAACTGAAAATGAAAAGGTTGTGGAACTTATATGGGGAGAAATGTGTTTACTTAGATTTCCTTACTCCCTAACTATCTTTTACCGGTTGATTAGTGTGTATTAATTGCGTGGATGACGGGTGTATTCCTTAATACCAATCGTGGGGTGGCGTACGTACTTCCCCAACTCTATAAGCTCCTACTTCACTCCTATGTCGAGCCGGCTAAGAAGCTCCTAACATGGGATCACTAGAATTCGCTCATGCATTAAATACAACCATAATAACCTTAGTACGCATTGGTTCATGTTTCTTAAGACGTTCAAGCAAGTTATCGTATAGGAGGTTAGCCAGTTTTCTTAAGCCTAACATCGATAAACAATCATCCAATACAATTAATAACACACCCAACAACCAATAATCAATAGTTAGGTTTCATTAGATCTAAGCAAACACAAGATAAATCTAGCCTAGCATGTTAATTAAAAGACAAGAATAAGATATAATCAAACAACACATAGACATATTGAATGATTAAATGATTACTTATCTTCAATTAAACATGGGAGATCCAAGGGTATAAAACCCTTAAAAATGGCAGAAAATTCGTCTTAGGGTTTCTCCTCACAAAGTTGCACACTAATGACTAAAAATTGCAAAACTATATATAGAGTTTAGGGGCTGACGGCGTCACGTTGTAGGAGGTGACGCCGTCACCTCGCCGCGGCTAGGGTTCCCGGATGGTCTTCCTGACGCCGTCCCTCTTTAATCCTCCAAAATCCACTCTGGCGCGTCAAGTGTTGACGCCGTCAAAATTGTGCTTGACGCCGTCTCTCTTTAACTTAAACCGTGACGGACTTGATCACCTTAAAGGGTGACGCAGTCAGATTTCCATTGCAAAACTCTCTGGCGCGTCACGTGTATTTTGTCATATCCACCTCTTTTGCCAAGCCGTGACGCCGTCAGGAGCAATCCTTGACGCCGTCACGTGTACTTTTCCAGCAGCTTTGGAGACTTTGTCGAATTCTTCACTTTTATGCTCCAAAAACGTCCAAAATGATTCTTTTTCCAGATTTCTTCTCCAAAGTACATAAAATGACAAAAGGAACGATTTAGGGCAATATTTGATCAAATAAATACGATTTAGGGCTTAAATGACCCCCTAAAAGCGGTACACTTTTCGCTTCATCAAATACCCTTACAATTGAGATTTGCTTGTCCTCAAGCAAATGCGCTTTTATTCTAATCAAAATACAAGTTAGGGGTTATTTAACGCTAATATAAAAGTAATTACAACAAATAGTCGTTCCACTTTAATCATAATAAGCACGGAGATTACAAACTAGCACCTCACAAGTAGTGTTTAGATACTCACATCTCTCAGGTGTCATAAAAGTATATCTCATAAATGAAAATGGATAATATCTCTCACTACCTGTCATAGCAAATAGATTACCATAGGCTTGGGAAAGGATCAAAAACCTCCTCCACTAGGCGTAAGCACCTAAGATAAACTATCAAAGAGGGCTTTTAAACGGGTTATAACGTTAGGTGTAGGGATATGATAAACACGGTTTTGTTGGATAAGGGATATTTTACTGGTGGCGAGTTAAAGATCTTGATTAATTACATGTTCAATATGGCGTTGCTAAGCCAAGACTAGACTCGACTTAAGCTAAAAACAAAATAACAAAAACATAAAATAAACATAAAATGAAACGGGATGGTAGTCCGCATGTTTTTTTTTCTACTTTTCTTTTTCTCATTTTTTTGTATTTTTCTTGATTTTTTCGATTTTTTTTTCATACACTCTTGCCCTACCATCCAAAATAATACATCATAGGGGCCTCGGTTCTCCCCTTACACTTGAACTTTTACATACTTTACAATTAACTATTCTAATGACTCGAATTAAGATAATCGAAACACTTGGAGTACTTTTAAAATATTTAGCACATATGGGGGTAATAATGTTGTTCTTCCCCATTACTCCATTACACTAGTACTTTACCCATGAGTCCCAATCGTCCCAAAACAATATGTACAAGGATATGACTCGACTTAGCAACCATGTAATCAATTAGATAATTAACTTGGGGTTTAAACAAATGTTGTCACAATAATGCACTAAAGATGAGTGCATACAAGGTAGGCTAAGGCGATTTGGGTGTACATTTAAGTGGGGTGTAAACAAATTCTTCCTTTAAGTAAAATGCTTAAAGTTAGAAACGAAAAGATAGGCTCTGAGGGGTGTACTAGGGGTATCGTGTACTAAAAATGAGTACAACGCAAAGGGTGTGGGAGAATTACTTGACCAATGTAGCCAATGTAATTATAACAAAAACACAGGTGTAAAACAATGGGTTAATCCTAATGCCTCTTATCATGTAGTAAATCTAACTACACGAATGTAGTCTCACTTGTGGCCTCGGAATGGTCCTAACGCAAGTTCTAGAATCTAAGTGCTACCGGTACACACATCATAGCATAAATTCTTTTCCTACCAATTCTAGGGGCGAACCTCACATATTTGGGGGTGGAAAATTTTTTTAGTGGTACGGTTTTGTGCTAGTCATATAACTCCTATCCATGAGACACTCATTAAGATCAAAGTTTCACTCCTATATGTTGTAAAAAAATTTAAATTTGGCACTAAAATTGCCTTAACAGGTATTTATCTCAGTTTTATTACACATCTACCATTAAACAATCAAAAATCAAGCGTAATAGCATTCTCTAAAGTATCGTACTTTACCCCCCCCTTACACTTAAGATGAACATTGTCCCCAATGTTCAAATAACAAGATGTAAAAGTAAATAAGGTAAAAGAATGAAATTAAATACTCCCCTGATTCGTTTGGTGGATAAAGAGGTAACATGGTTAGATCTTCTTCCAAGAGAAAGTAGAAGCTCCAAGACTAAAGCATCGCCAAAAGCTAGATTCCACATGCATCTCCTTGTCCAAAATAACCTGTTAAACTTGAGAAAACAAACACGAAAACCTGCATAACAACGGCGGGATAAATCTATATAAGGATATAATGCTTGTGGAATGATTATTTTGCAGATTCCTGGAGTTTATAAGTTAGAGATTTAATAAAAACTTTTTATGATTCCGGTAGAAAAACAAAACTTTCAAAAATTTCAGAAAATTAAAACCTTACGCCGTCAGGTTGTAATGCCTGATGCCGTCAGAAATGATCTGACAGAATTCTCATGTTAAGTTTCCGGAAAATTTCTGGAAAAACCTATACCTTACTTCCTGGAATTCCTGCAAAATATCATTATGACTCGATACAAGCATTTGACTCAAACAATTACTAATATGTATGTTAATTTATTATTGTTATGATTCATGTTCATTTGTTCTAATAAACCGATTTGGATTTCCCTTACACTTATCTTTTGCAAAATACCTTTATATGTAGTTAAGACGAAGTTAAAAACAAGATAAAGCATTTTCACAATTTAGTTTTGAACATGAATTAATAATAATAAAAATTATACATACGGAAGCAAATAAAATCAAACAAACAAATAAATAAACACACAAAGCAAATAAAGCTTGGGTTGCCTCCCAAGAAGCGCTTTTCTTTATTAACGAGTCTTGTAGCTAGACTCAAAGTCACCGTACATTACGTGACTTCTTCATCAAAAGTTATGTCTTCCTCATTAATCATTTCATTACCATTCTCTTGATAATGCTTGACTCGTTGTATATTCACAGTGAATTCTCTATCCTCGTCGTCAATTAACACAACGGCTCCGGTTTTAGAGGAGCTCCTTACGGTAAAAGGTCCATACCATCTAGATTTAAGTTTTCCCGGAAATAGCCTTAAGCGAGAATTATATAATAATACCTTGTCTCCTTCCGAAAACTCCTTGGGTCTCTTAATCCGTTGGTCATGCCATCTTTTTGCCCTTTCTTTGTATGTAATGGAAGATTCATAAGCCTCTAATCTCAATTCATCGAGCTCTTGGAGCTGTAAGAATCTATTTGTTCCCGCAACCGTATAATCCAAATTACAAGCCTTAAGTGCCCAATATGCCTTGTGTTCCAGTTCTACTGGAAGGTGGCATGCCTTGCCATATACCATACGGAACGGGGTTGTCCTGATTGGTGTCTTATAAGCGGTTCGAAATGCCCACAAAGCTTCATCGAGCTTAAAAGACCAATCTTTTCTGTTTTGATTGACCGTTTTCTCTAATATTCTCTTTATGGCTCTATTAGTGTTTTCGACTTGACCGTTGGTTTGAGGATGGTAAGCGGTGGAGAATCGGTGAGAGACTCTATATCTTTTCATAACTTTCTCCATTTGCGAATTTCAAAAATGGGTTCCCCTGTCACTAATAAGAGCCTTCGGAATTCCGAACCTAGCGAACAATTTTTTTAAGAAATGAATGACTACCCTAGCGTCGTTAGTCCTAAGGGCTTGTGCTTTCACCCATTTCGAAACATAATCAATGGCCACTAAGATGTATTCATTCCCTCCTGAAGATGGGAAGGGTCCCATGAAATCAATTCCCCAAACATCAAAAACCTCGCAAACTTGTATATAATTCTGAGGGGCTTCATCCCTCCTAGAGATATTCCCCGCTCTTTGACACGCGTCACAAGTCTGTATCATTCCCTTTACATCACGAAATATTGTAGGCCAATAGAATCCTGCGTCGAAGACCTTTCGTGTAGTAGTGTTCATTCCGTGATGCCCTCCAGATGGACCTGCATGACACTCTTTCATAATTCTGATAGCCTCCTTTTCCGAAATACAACGTCTGATTACTTGATCCGGACATCTTCGGAATAAGAAAGGTTCATCCCAAAAGTAGTACTTTAATTGATTGAAGAACCTCTTTTTTTCATGCCTGCTCATATGCTCAGGAATGACTCTACTTGCCAGGTAGTTAGCATAATCCGCATACCATGGTTCAGAATCATTTATTGACATGAGCTGCTCTTCAGGAAATGACTCCCGAATCTCACTCTTGTCAGATTCAGCGAGGCTGGGGTTTTCGAGACGAGAGAGATGATCAGCCGCAAGATTCTCTACTCCTTTCTTATCACGAATCTCTATATCGAACTCTTGCAATAGTAAGATCCAACGAATTAACCGCGGTTTAGCATCCTGTTTAGTGAAAAGATATCGAAGAGCTGAATGGTCCGTAAAAACAACCGTTTTAGAAAGGACAAGATACTGGCGAAACTTATCAAAAGCAAATACCATGGCTAGTAATTCCTTTTCAGTGGTAGTGTAGTTTTCCTAGGCAGGATTCATGGTTTTGCTAGTTTAGTATATTGGCTGAAAGTGTTTGTTAAGCCTTTGGCCTAATACTGCTCCAACAGCATAATCGCTAGCATCACACATGATTTCAAAGGGTAACTCCCAGTTAGGGGTGACCATGATTGGAGCTTGGGTGAGTTCCTGCTTCAATCGATCGAATGCATCCTTGCACTCTTGAGAGAAGTCGAACAGGGCATCCTTCACGAGCAACTGAGTCATTGGTCTAGCTATCTTTGAGAAATCTTTAATGAATCTCCTATAGAAACCAGCATGACCCAAGAAGCTACGGATTGCCTTGACAGTTGTTGGATAGGGAAGTTTGGATATAGCTTCAATTTTTGCCCGGTCTACTTCAATTCCACTTCCTGAAATTTTGTGCCCTAGCACAATCCCTTCTTTTACCATAAAGTGGCACTTTTCCCAGTTTAGTACCAAGTTAGTCTCCTCACAACGTTTGAGCATTTTCTCAAGGTTAGTAAGACAGCGATCAAAAGAGTTTCCAAAGACCGAAAAATCATCCATGAAGACCTCCATGCTGTCTTCCATTAACTCATGGAAGATTGCTGTCATGCAGCACTGGAAAGTGGCGGGGGCGTTACATAGTCCCAAGGGCATTCGCTTGTAGGTGAAGGTGCCATAAGGGCATGTAAACGTAGTCTTTTCTTGGTCCTCAGGAGCGATAGGGATTTGGAAATACCCTGAGAACCCATCTAGGAAGCAGTAGTACTCATGCCCTGCTAACCTTTCCAACATTTGGTCGATAAATGGGAGAGGGAAATGATCCTTTCGGGTTGCATCATTCAACTTCCTATAATCGATGCACACACGCCATCCAGTTACTGTTCGTTGAGGCACTAACTCATCCTTATCGTTCTTCACCACCGTCATTCCTCCCTTTTTTGGTACAACCTGTACAGGACTTACCCATGGACTGTCCGAAATTGGGTAAATTAGCCCTGCATCTAGGAGCTTAATGACTTCCTTTTTTACGACTTCCTTTATGTTGGGATTTACTCGCCTTTGAGGTTGCACGGTGGGTTTATAATCCTCCTCCATGAGGATTTTATGCGTGCAAAAGGTAGAGTCAATCCCCTTGATGTCGGCTACACTCCATGCTATAACTCCTTTATATTTTTTTAAAACTCCTAAGAGTTTATCCTTTTGTTCACTTTTCAAAGAAGAGTTTATGATTACCGGAAGTTGATCTTCTCCTTGGAGGAAAGCATATTCAAGGTTGTTTGGGAGTTCCTTGAGTTCTAACGTAGGTGGCTCGATGATGGAAGGTTTAAGTTTGTTCTCGGGTTTACGAAGCTCAAGCTGTTCGATTTCTTGTCTGGGATAGAAGGAGACTGCGTTCACATCCATAGTCTTCTCCTCCTCTAAGATGGGTAAGAAAGCTTCATCTCGCAACCAACCAGCTTCCACCTGTTCATCTATACAATTGTCAATCTCGTCGGATAGTTCATTGATTTCTCCGATGAAAAACAGCTGATTATCTGCTTCAAGAGAAAGATTCATTGTGTCCTTGATGTCGAAGGTTAAGCTATCGGCCCCCACTCGTAAGGTTAGTTTGCTGTCATGAACATCAATAATAGCGCGAGCAGTTGCAAGGAATGGCCTCCCCAGAATGATGGGCACTAGGTCATCTTCTTCCATCTCTAAGATGACGAAGTCAACTGGAAATTTGAACTTCCCTACCTTAACCAGCAAATTCTCACATATTCCTAAGGGGTATTTGACTGATCTATCGGCTAGTTGGATGTTCATACGGGTTGGTTTCAACCCAGAATACCCTAATTTGAGGAACATGGAATGCGGAATAAGATTGATACTTGCTCCTAAGTCGGCTAAAGCATTCTTGACTGAAAGAGATCCTATTGAGCAGGGCAAGGTGAAACTACCTGGATCGTCCACCTTCTTTGGCAGCCCTCGTTGAGTCACCACAGAGCATTCTTCTCCTAAGGTTACAAGACCCTCGAGCCCTTTTCTATTGGTTAGCAGCTTCTTGAAGTATGTACTATATTTGGGCATATGGTAACATGCATCAAGAAGGGGTATGGTGACGACCGAATTCTTCAAATATGACAAGAATCTTTTATTATCATTGTCGACCTTTTGATTCTTGAGGCGGGACGGGTATGGGACATTAATGGGCTATTTGGTTGGAGTAGGTGCAAGAGGGAGTTACCGGAGGGGTTTGTTTGGGATTTCCATCGTTCACATTATCTTCCTCCTCATGAGGGGTGTTGGGTTCCATGACGTTAGATTGTTGAGCTGGGTAAGGTGGATCCTTAGTAGTTGTTCCAGCACGAGTGGTGATGGCGAGTAAGGGATCTCTTTGATTTGTTTGAGGTTCACCAAGGCCATCAAGAGTGGCGTTGAGTTCTGCGAATTTGGCCCTCAGGTCATTTTGTTGGCTATTGATGAGGTTGTCGAGACCTTTTAGTTGCAGATTCTTTTCAAGCGTGAAATGCCCAAGATCATCCTCAAAAGTGCTCCTAACCTTGTAGTCAGGATATTCTCCTCCTCTCTCTTCTCTCACAAGATTTCCCCAAGGGGTAAAATCATTGTTTTGGTAGAAAGTTAAGAGCGAAGGATCATCGAAGATGTCGTGGCTTGACAAGCATACTTGTTTGGTGGTAGTATCATCCCCGCATTCCTCCACTTCATGCGGGCCACCACATTGGTCACAGATCAAGTATGGGTTTGATAACCGCTTAGTTGGTTGTGACTTGTCTTGATAAGATACTTGATCATTCAATCTACACAACCGGCTAGCAAAAGGAGGCTCTTTCATGATCTTGGAAATGCTCAGGATCGAATCGGGTTCATCCCAGGTATCGTCTTGATCATTTGCGTATTCTTCAATTCTATTCCATCCTTCCTCACGCCTTAGTTTGGCTATTTTTCCTTTTACCAAATTATTAATGCCAAATTGGTCGCTTTTAGGGACACTGTCATAAAAGATTTGGACAAGAAGCCAGAGTTCAATGCCATGATGAGGGACTTGTCTAATTAGATCTTTGAATCTAATCCAGGATTCGTGAATGGGTTCAGCTGGTCCAACATGGAAGCAGAAGATTTCGTCTCTTAACGTTGAAGTTCTTCCTACGGGAAAGAATTTCTCATAGAATTTTGAGATAAGCTGTTCCCATGTAAAGATGGACTCGGAGGGAAGTTGGTTATACCAGTCTCCGGCTTTTTCATAAAGGGTGAAGGGAAAGAATCGCAGCCGGGAGGTATCTCTAGTGGCCCCGTCCGTATGGAGGGTATCCACTATTTTCAGGAAGTCCTTGATGTGTTGGATTGGATCTTCGGTTTTCAATCCGTGGAACTTGCATACACTTTGGACAAGCCAAATATCGGTTGCACGCAAGACCCCATTCGTGTGTTCATTTGGAAAAATGATAGCATTGGAAAAACCACGAGGGGTGGGAGAAGAGTAGTCCTTGACGCATTTAGGGATTGGGTTTTCGGGAACCTCCATATCGTGATTGGGTTGAGGGCTAGGAGGTGTAGAATGATGATTGGATTCTTCCTCGGAGAGGGCATCATCAAAGTTGATGGCAATGCCAGATGGTTCGGGTGTTGCAAAGAGTCGCCTTAATCTTCGCATTTCCCTATCAGGTTCTGCGTAGGGTGGAATAAGGTCTCTTAGTGAACTACGACTCCTGGTGACTCTAAGATTGGAGAGATCTTCGTTTACCATGATGGCCAAGGAAGATTTGAGCAATGGATAGAGCAGAAAAAAAAAGAGACTAAAGAAATCCTAGAAAAATAAAATAAAAATCTCACTAGAAAGGAATCTAGTGAGTAGACCTAATAAAATAAAAATTCAACCTAAACAATAACTATTCCCCGGCAGCGGCGCCAAAAACTTGATGCGTGGTTTTGCGACCTTACAACAGGTTTTACCTCTCGAGGGATCTCAAGAGGCTTGCAATCCCCACCAGGCAGTGTACCTGACCGATGTAGTATAGTGTAGTGGCAAGTACCGGGGGATTGATCGTTCTCTAGGGGAATAGTGTCGTTAGGATTGAAAAACTACTCTAATAGGTCTAAGGGTGAGGGAAGATTCTTTTTGTATTTTTATATTTTATGGAAAGCAAGTAAAATCTCGGGTTTGATGGAGTGGGCGGAATTAGTTGCTAGTCAACTAACCCAAATAACTACAAATGCAAATAAAATAAAATAACTGAAAATGAAAAGGTTGTGGAACTTATATGGGGAGAAATGTGTTTACTTAGATTTCCTTACTCCCTAACTATCTTTTACCGGTTGATTAGTGTGTATTAATTACGTGGATGACGGGTGTATTCCTTAATACCAATCGTGGGGTGGCGTACGTACTTCCCCAACTCTATAAGCTCCTACTTCACTCCTATGTCGAGCCGGCTAAGAAGCTCCTAACATGGGATCACTAGAATTCGCTCATGCATTAAATACAACCATAATAACCTTAGTACGCATTGGTTCATGTTTCTTAAGACGTTCAAGCAAGTTATCGTATAGGAGGTTAGCCAGTTTTCTTAAGCCTAACATCGATAAACAATCATCCAATACAATTAATAACACACCCAACAACCAATAATCAATAGTTAGGTTTCATTAGATCTAAGCAAACACAAGATAAATCTAGCCTAGCATGTTAATTAAAAGACAAGAATAAGATATAATCAAACAACACATAGACATATTGAATGATTAAATGATTACTTATCTTCAATTAAACATGGGAGATCCAAGGGTATAAAACCCTTAAAAATGGCAGAAAATTCGTCTTAGGGTTTCTCCTCACAAAGTTGCACACTAATGACTAAAAATTGCAAAACTATATATAGAGTTTAGGGGCTGACGGCGTCACGTTGTAGGAGGTGACGCCGTCACCTCGCCGCGGCTAGGGTTCCCGGATGGTCTTCCTGACGCCGTCCCTCTTTAATCCTCCAAAATCCACTCTGGCGCGTCAAGTGTTGACGCCGTCAAAATTGTGCTTGACGCCGTCTCTCTTTAACTTAAACCGTGACGGACTTGATCACCTTAAAGGGTGACGCCGTCAGATTTCCATTGCAAAACTCTCTGGCGCGTCACGTGTATTTTGTCATATCCACCTCTTTTGCCAAGCCGTGACGCCGTCAGGAGCAATCCTTGACGCCGTCACGTGTACTTTTCCAGCAGCTTTGGAGACTTTGTCGAATTCTTCACTTTTATGCTCCAAAAACGTCCAATATGATTCCTTTTCCAGATTTCTTCTCCAAAGTACATAAAATGACAAAAGGAACGATTTAGGGCTTAAATGACCCCCTAAAAGCGGTACACTTTTCGCTTCATCATTGGCCACCATAATCTTCCCTTTCCTCCTTAAAATTCCATCATCAAAGGTTATTTTGTCCCCTTTGTAGACCTTGTCTTTAACTGATTGAATCAAGTGCTTCATAGTATCATCATTTTCCCACCCATCTTTGACCTTATCCAACACATCACTTGCCACATAACTCACCACCATCTGCAACAATTCACCACTTTGATTAACCCTAGACAAAGCATCAGCAGCTGCATTGTCGCTGCCTTTCTTATAAGCTATCTCATAGTCAAATCCAAGGAGCTTTGGTAACCACTTGAGATGGAATGGTGTAGTCAATTTTTGGTCCAACAAATACTTGAGACTGAAATGTCAGTTTTGATTTTAAAATGCCTGTCCAACAAGTAACCCTTCCATTTTTCTAAGGCTGCAATGACAGCTAAGAACTCTTTCTCATAAGTAGAAAGTGGTTGATGTTTCATTGATAAGGCATTGCTCATGTAGGCTAATGGGTGCCCATCTTGACACAACACTGCTCCAATTCCATTGCCTGAAGCATCTGTTTCAATCACAAACTCTTGGTTGAAGTTAGGCAAACCAAGTACAGTTGCTTCCATCATAGCATTCTTCAATCTCATAAAATCCTGTTCTGCTGTTGCAGTCCAATGAAAAGAATTCTTTTTTAATAATAGTGTCAAAGGTTGGCTGATAAGGGCATAGCTTTTAATGAACCTCCTATAATAGCCAGTTAGCCCCAAAAATCCTCTTAATTGCTTGACTGTGCTAGGAATAGGCCAATTCTTCATTGCTTTAATTTTTGTAGGATCAGTTGCCACACCTTTACTACCGATAATGTGGCCCAAATACTCCACTTTTGATACAACAAATGAACAGTTACTCCTCTTGGCAAACAACTTATGTTCTCTCATCACTTGTAAAAACTGCTGCAAGTGTGTACCATGTTCTTCCACAATCCTGCTATAAACTAGGATGTCATCAAAAAACACCAGAATACTTCATTCATCAGTGACTGGAAAGTGAAGGGAGCATTTGTTAGCCCAAATGGCATAACTAGTGTTGTTCCCGTTACACAAGTAGAAACAACTACAAAGTTAATCTAATTGTGTTCCATGACTGATTTAATGTATTGATTAATTTAGACAAATAAGTAAAACGTAAAGATAAAAACACAAGTTTTTCAACGTTTAAATTCTTATTAGAAATTAATCAAAAGAATCTATACCCAAGTGTTAGCGGAAATAACACTTGGGATTGAAACGACAAGGTATGGTATGTTCTCCTCACTAAACTCAAGCTATGCTTGAGTGGAAGTAATGAATGAACCACAGAGCTATCTCAGGGACTAGGTTGCTCTTTGGGGGAGAAAAGTGGTTTTGTGAAAGTCTAAGCTTTTAATGCACAAAACTTATCCACTTTTCTCCCTTATGATCCTATTTATACACAAGTATAAAAGAGCACCCGTGACTAAAAATACAAAAAGAATGACCTAGCTAGTCTGTACAAAATACAACAGTATTTTGTCAGTTCCAAGAATCTATTTTGGGAATGGGTTGAAACTGCTTTCTGAATGTCAGTGATAACACTGTTCTTGTTCTTAAGACTTTCAGGGAAAGTTTGACTTTGGCCCGATTAGGACTTTTCCTTATCTTTTCAAACTTCCCGCCTAGTCCCGCATTTCTTTCAGACTTCAGATTCTTCAGGCTTAGTCTTCAGTCTTCAGTCTTCAATCATTATAGTTGTTGAGGAGACTGGGGGTTCAGTGAGTTATTGTTATCACTCACTGAACCCATTATCTTCTTCTTCGGCTTAAGTAAAACTCAGGGAGTTCTACTTTCCTGAATGGTGAATCTTTCTTCTTAGACTCGTCCTAAGCATCCTGAAGATAACTCACTGAGTGACTGTTCACTCAGTGACCTGAGAGTGTTCACGGTTGATTAACACTTGGCTAATTTGTGTTCAAATCCTTGTTGTCAGTACGCTTGGGTACTTATGGACCCAACAATCTCCTCCTATTTGGATATAAATTATGCCTAAAGTGTTTGATTAGTATAAGTGAGCAAATGGGCTTCTTCTTACACTGAATATATAAGAAAGCTAATAAAGGACACTGATATAACAAAACGTGGGCCATCATTTTATTCATATCATTACAAAGTCCTATAATCTAAACATAATGCTCAGGGATCTGTACTCAGGCTTCCAAGATTCCCATGAGCTCCAATATAGCCTTCTTAGATACCTACTTCTCCTTGTAGGGTCTTTCATTCATCATCTTATCCATCAGCTTGATAAACTCTTCATTTTCAGGGCTCTTCACGTGAAGTGCCATTAGCTTGTATGCCAGAAGAGTAGTCGTTTCCACAAGGTGTATATCACTGACTCTTTGAAAGGCATGTTGGCCAAACTCATCGACAAAGAAGATACCATACTCAGGAAGCTTGATGACTTGGTTGGGAACAAACTTGACCCCTTGAGGAGGAGTTCTGTTGCAATGAAGAGCTGCTATGAATTGTTCAGGTTCCTGTCCCACAGCTTTCCTCTTCTTCCCAGTCTTCTGAGCAGGTTCAGGAATTGCAAGTCCATGAGAAGCAAGTGCCTTCTCATGATCTATTCCCAGGCTCTTGGCCACCCTTTCCATTTCCTCATATTTGCTACTCAAGGTAGCTAGAAGGTCAGGAACGATCCTGCTTTGCTTCTTCCTCAGGATGGGCCCCATCATGTCCCATTCCTTTAGCCTATAATCTGAGAATTTGAAGGGAGTGTTTTTCTCAGATTTCCTTGGCCCTCTGTGAACTGTAATGCTTATGGGCTTGGTGTTGTGAATGGTAATGTCGGTTATGGTGCCTTCACCCTTAATCTTTGTCATATACCACAGATACTTCTCATAAGTCTTCCTCTTCCTTTCATTGTTGAGCTTGACCTTAAGATTATGTTCTTTTATTAGGTCAGCCTGAAGCTTGAGGAATTCTTCCCCCCTGATAACCTAATCAGTTTTCTTGATGACCTCCTTGGCCACTTCAGCAATCATTGGCCTACTAAGTCTTTCGGCCCTGGCTTTGTCTTGTTGATCGAGGAATGCGGCCACTTCTTCCCTTGTTCCCTTGAATCTTCTCCCATCATCTAAGATGACTTCAAAAGGTTCATCTGGGTCAGGACTCCTTTCTTTTGGTGTCTTTACTAACTTAGGAGGAGAGTCTTTAGTTTCCATTATTCCCTTCCCTTTTTCAGTGGGAGTGGGAGTACTGAATGAGACTTCTGGGAACTCAGTTGTTGTTGTTGCTTCAGTTGGGATTGGAGTGGTAGTAACAACAACGAGAGCTGAAGAGGTTGAGGGTCCTGGCATGAAGCTTTGTAGAGGAACGGCTTCAGTGATGTTTGGATCCTCAGTTTCAGGAACTTGATTATCAGGTTTCTCCCCCTCAACAGATGTTGGTGCTTCAGTATAAGGATCTGTTGACTGAGGAGCTTGGGAAACTAGAGAAGTCTGAAGAATTGTTAGGATTATGGAGACTATGTTCTTGATGTCAGAGGTCTCATTCTTCAGGACTATTATGTCATCTGCCATGGTGAGTTAAGCATTTATGAGTTCAGTGACCTTGGTGGTATAGTGAGTGATCAGCTCATTATGTTTGGTGGAGAGTTGATCAAAGGCTTATGAGATTTTTGTCAGGCACTCCTGGGTATTAGCAACTGATTGTTGAATAACATCTTGCTGAGACCTAAGCGGTTTAAGATCCACCTCTTGGAGTATCTTGAGAAGCTCAGCAATGATGGAGGATGTGGTCTTCTGAATATCCATGAACTCAGACAGCTTGGTAAGTAGGGCAAGATCATCCTTGAACTCGTCTTGAATGGAGCTAAGAGTTGTCAAGACATTTTAGAACTGCGTGTCTTGTGCAGAACACAGATTATCAGGAGATGTCCTCAGGTCACTGATTTGTTTATCAGTGAAAGAAGCGACCTGATGTAGTTTACCCTGAGATGCTTCAACAGCAGCCCTGAAGTCAGCATAGGAGGCTGCTGCTTTAGTATGCTGATCCCATTGTTCTTCAGTAATCTCACGGAAGAGGGAAATGTTGGCTTTCCTAAGGAACTTTACCAGCTGCCTTTCAGTGAGAGGAAGAATGTTGTCATACTTCTGCAAATATGGAGGAGTAGCAGGAGCAGAGTCTTTAGAGTTGCCTGATGATGATGATAATGCTGAGGTGTTGTTGTTGTGGGGTTCTTGTTCCTCAGGAGGAGGAGATGATGGTTGTTCAGTGTGCTGAGGAGAATTATATGTGTCAATCTCCATGTCATCCCCAGTACCAAAAACATCGTCTTCTCCAAAATCAACCATCTCCTCTTTTGACTCTTCATTTAGCAGCCTTTCAAGATCTGCCAGAGTTGGAACCTGTTAGGAATCCAGCTACCCCTCAAACGAGGGCTCGCCTTCGTTTTGGCCAGGTCCTGACCCCTCCAGGTGAACAGAGTGGGTTTTCTCTGCCTGGTCCACAGGGTTAGTTCCCGAGAGAATAAATTCGCCATGGGGGTGTAGGTTCCGTATCAGCGGGTGGTCGTATGCCCCCTGAGTCTTTGTCCCTTTGGGTGCCTTCAGAGACTGGTGGGTGTTCTCCAGTACCATCACTAGGTAATGATTTGTTGAGGTTCCCCTTTTCATCAGGGTTGTACTGCGCTAACGAAGATATAGGGACCGTTTCTCCCTGAGACTCTGAGTGTGATTGCTCAGAACCGTAAACGGGAAATTGTATGCTGAGGCCCCCCTTTCCACCAAGGTTGTGCTGCCTTGATGAAGATTTAGGGGTCGTTACTCCTTGAGACTCTGACTGTGATTTGTCAAAGCTATAAACAGGATGTGAGAAGGTGTGGGTCCCCTTCTCAGCAGAGTGGTGCGGCTCTACTGAGGATATAGGACCCTGTTCTCCCTCAGGAAAAGGTGATAATTGACGAATGCCTTCATCGGGATGTGAGGGTTGAATGGTTCCTGACCCCACTGACTTGTATATGTCAGCAGAGCCATGAGGAGCGGGTTTGCCCGAGGACCCTGAGGGTGATTTATCAGAGCCCTCCGTTGGCGGTTGTTTTGTGGCCAATTGGGTCTCAACTGTGGGTGTCTCAGTGGGCTTGGCCGTTGGTTGCCTTTTTTGAGGCTTTGAGGCAGAGGTCTCAGTGGTGAGTGGTTTGGGTTGAACCACCTTTCTGGACCCTGCCTTCTTCTTCTTCTTCTCCTTCTTGGAAGGAGAAGGCAAAAGAGATATAGCTTCTTGGCCCTGAATGACCATCAACATGTATGTGGTCAGGGCAACTGGTATAACCTCAGTGAGGTCTCTCGAGTATTTTGCCTTGTGTAAGACATCAGGGTTAGATCCCTGGACGTTTGGTCTAACATACTCGGAGCCTAATAAGTCTTAAAGCACACAGGAAATGAACCTAGGGTAAGACATATGTCTTTGCCTAGATTTCCCTGATAGCTTGGCTATGAGGTCTCTGAAGATCATCTCTCCAATATCTATTTTTCTACCCTCTAGGAGGCTGAACACTATCAATTGTTAAGCAGTGTTCAATTGCTCCATAGAGGATTTGTTGCCACCAAGGACCTGAATGACAAAGGTCATCAGGATCCTCCAGACAGCAAGAAACCAGGTTTTTATAATAGGGGCTTTAGCCAAAAGGGTCCTTGAGGCCACTTCAGGATGTTTGTCATCATGTGGCCCAAGTAAAAGCAATTCGTCTTTTACTTCTGCTTCAATGGGCTGAGGGTCGAAGTTCTCAGCGAAATCAAGACCTGTGGCCTTGATGAAGGTTTGGTAATTAAGGGAGAGGGACTTTCTCCCATTCATCACTGAGAACGTGATTATTGAGTCCTTGATGTCATCAGGGCTGGTGGCCACTGCTGTACACCAGAACTATAACAACCCGACCCGACAAGGCCAAGATATCACATTATGGTGTCATACAAAGCATACATTACACAAGCAGAATTCTTTTAAATAAATAGCCATGTCTCGAACATCAAGACTGATATCAAAAGGTAATCCCGAATGCATAGTGGGTTAATCAAACAAAACCAAAGTAAAATAATATTCAAGTACTGAATGAAAGTCCGAAACAATGGACAACGAAATGATAAATAAATAGGTCTCTAAGTCCTACACTCTCTCATTTCCAAGCCCGTCGCCTCGCTTATTACCTGCCGCATAAGAAAAGAAAACAAGCGGCAGAGCTTAAAAAGCCCAGTGAACAGATATGTATAACATAACATAACGGTAAATAAGCATAAGCAACGAAGGAATAAGAATACAAAACGAAAAGTATAATCATGAAAGTCATATGAATTTTAAAGAGAACTAAGAACCAAAATGCATGAGAACTGAATAGAAATTGAATCAAGAGAATAATGAAATAAAGGGAAAAGTTCATATAAGGATGTGCCATAGGAACTACATACATAATCCGTCAAATCATACTAAAGCAATACAAGTATACGAAGAGGGGAGACCTCTAAGTAATAAAAGTGTGAGAAGGAGTGTAAGGCACACACCACCTGGTCACCATAACATACAAATACATAAACCTAGGATATATCCATACGCTCCCTAACAAAATATGGATGCCAGTACTAGACTGGTCACACATATATAAAGTTGGCCAATAGTGTACACAAAATCATAACATAAGGGGGAACGCCGTAGATCTATCACACCTCTACGAGAGTGTCTTGCCTAGGGTGCCATCAAAGACATGGTTATGGTACCTTGATGAGTGTGTAAATACTCATCATTTTATTCCCATTTAAACTGCAAAAACATTTTAAAACACTCAGAAATGCTTCAAAATACAGAAAATATCTTTGAATTGTGGTTTTATCTGTTTCATGTGCAAAATGATTAAAAACGGGACGAAAACGAACATTTTTGGATTGACTTGGAAATAATTGTGCATTTGATCAAGTGAAGACGAAAGTCAAAGACGGAGTCAAAGTCAACCCCCAAAATCCCAAAATAACACAAATGGTCCCTGGAAATAGATTTGATTTTTGACAAAGTTGGTCCTTGGATTTTCAGCATTTACAACTATGGTCCCTAAGGTTTAATTAAAATCCAAACCAAATCCTATCCTATAAACTAAACCCTGCCAACCCAGTTACTAAACCCAACCCACTTAATCCTAACCAAGCCCAATCCCAAAACAGATTTCCCAAGCCCAACACCTAAACCCATAACCCGACCTTATTTCTTTTTAGATAAAACCCAAGGTTTGACTCAGTCAAACCTTTCTCCTAAACCATCAACCCCGCCAAAACCATACCAGATACCACCAATTCCCACCGCCTTATCCTGACACCCACCACCTTCCACCTTCCCAACAGTCTACCTAACAAACCAAAAGGCATTAAATGCCTCTTCCCCATCACCTCAGACCAGTACTAGTGGTATTTTCCCACTATCTCGTTTTGGCGCCAAAAATCCATATGAAGGGCTGAGATCAGTTGAAGACTATCCAAGGGCTCAGAAAGATTCAGAGGAAGAGATAGGACTTATCCCACTTTATTTTTGTATAAATAGGTCACAATGTAAGCCTTAATGGCTAAGTAGTTAATGTAGCATAATCGTATTTCTTATTTAGTCTTTATAATTTGTAATTTCAAAGTTCAGTTGTTAATTCAAGTGTTGTTTAAGTTAATTGTTACAAGTTAAATCAGTTGTGTACTCAGTTTCATGTTTAATAAAATTCAAGTTTTCTTATAATTCGTATTAAGCTCTTTAATGTTAAGAATCATTCACAAATACTCCCCACCCTTGCTATAAGCTTATATAAGCTTATTATAGCTTTTGTAAGCTTATATTAGTTAAGAACTGTTCTAAATTCAAGAAATCAAGAAAGTCAATGAAAGTCAACATAAGCTCACAACAAGCTGTTCTGGGGGTATAAGCTATTTGATCTCTCCTTTACAGTCAACTATTTTCAACCAAGGATATTGGTCAACTAAAGTCAAACCGTAAGGGAGAAAAATGCAATTTAAATCCATGGGAGTACAGAATTATATCCCCGGGTCATTATGTCCCAACGAGGTGTGTAAAATGTAATATAACGAATGTGTGTGCTGAAATGATATTGAATATACAAAAACAGGAATCTGATTGACTAACACTAGGAATGTGAATAGTGATAGCTCTGTCACAGCTATATCGTTAAAAACGTGCAATCAAAAACCTAAAAACGCGAAAAGGATATACAAAACAAAACAAACGATTATACTATAGTAGGGATTTGCATGCCTTAGGGGCTTAAATGCAAATTAAATAAAAATAAAATATTTAACTATAATTTACAAACTTATATAAAATGTTAAGAAAAACTAAAACCTAAAACGCGTACGTTTAAATAATAATTACGTAAACGTACCAAAATAAAAAGTGAATTCAGTCCAATACAACTCCCACAAATGTGAAAATCATATTTTTGGAATCCTAAAAAGATAAGAAAATTATTAGAAAATTAAAATAAATTTTTACACTATTTACTTAATTATTATAAATTAAAAATGAATTAAATGAATTTAAAAATGAATTAAATAATAAGAAAATCTAAAATTAACTTAAATAAATGAAATAATGAATTGGAAAAATCTTAAATATTATAAAATGAATTTTAAAACTGAAAATGTATTTATTTTACAAGTATTGTATTTATTATTAATTATTAACTATTATTAAGTATTAAAAACTATTACTGATTTATTATAAATATTAAACAAGTATAGAAAAATCTGAAACTTTTTACATAATTATAAAATAAATCTAAGAAGCTAAGAAAATTATAAAAATATCAAGTGCTTAAGAAAAATAAGCTAATAAGCAATTAAGCTTCTAAATAGAAGCTATCACTTAGCTTTATGTGGTTCTTTTTGGCTTTTCTTTTTCTGAAACTCAATATGTACTGATTATGAATAAGTTTAATGAAAACAAAAAGCTACAAACCTAAAAATAAGCAAATTGTAAGCTTATGAGTCCAACAGTTAAGCTTTTGGCTTGACTGTTGGAACTCAAGCTCAAAATTAGCTTGAAATAAGCTATACACATTGAACAAAGAGAAAAATAAGCTGTACACAAGTCCAATGGACAAATATAAACAAGATGGGGCACTGGCAATCACTCATAAGCTTGCAATAAGCTAATAAGCAATTCCAAATCCAACCTGCTGCTAGCTTTAGCAATCCTGCTGATAGTGCAGTGATTCTGCTGCTGACTTAAGGGGCAAATTAAGCTATGAGAATAAGCTCATCAGTACCAAATAAGTATGGGAGTAGCAAGCCAGGTTGGTTGGCTTTCCAAAAAGCCAAAGCTCAACCATTTTGGTCCACAGATGAGCTTTTGAGAGGCTTTTGAAAAAGCTATATTTCCACTGACCATCAGTGTATACTGATGACATGGGACAAACAAAAAGCTGAGTGCAGCCCTAGCAAATAAGCTAGGGCATGGAATTAAGACATTGGAACTTGTTCTCTGGTTGATAAGCTTCTAAAAGAAACAAATTTCACAAGCTAAGTCCAAGAAATGAGCTTTTTGTGAGCTTATGAAGATGCTATGATATGGATAAGTATACTGAGTGACCAGTATGCTTATCAAAGTGGGACAAGCTAAAAGCTGTTTGCGGCCTAACCAAATAAGCTGCAAACTGGAGATTAAGCACAGGGTCATGAAGATGGGTTGATAAGCTTCTTATAAAACTAAATCACTCAAGCTTATGACCACTAATGAGCTTGTTAGAGCTGTTGGTAATGGTGTAAGTTCACAAGTGAACTGTTAAGAGAGGGCAAACAACAAGCTCTGAATAACTTATCTAATAAGCTCTTAAATGCTCAACCTACACTTTAGACATTGAGTTTGGTAGATAAACTTCAGATGAAGCTGAAATACACAAGCTCAAGCTAGTGGGGAGACTTTTTAAGAGCTTGTAAAACAACTCCAATATCACTGATTGCTTCAGTGATATGAGTTTGGTGGGACAAAAAGTTGGGGTGATTTAAGGTATCTATATTAAGCTACAAATTGATAAATTAGCTAACACATAAAATAAATGCCACTAGGGCAACACAAAGGAGCCAAAATCACAAGCTTGGGTCAACTCCATAAGCTTCTGCAAGCTTGTGGAGTTGACAGCACTCTTGTGATGCAGGGCAAAAACAGGTTAAAATAAGCAACAAAATAAGCTATTAAACATGACATATAAACATTAACAAAAATACACTAAGCAAGATTAGCAACAAAACTACAAAACCCTAAAAGCATAAAGGCTGAAACTAAATAACAAGATCACAATGAAATTCAACAGTTAATTCAAAAATGACAAATAAGAAAATTTGACTTTTAACTAAGAACTAAAAAGTTGACTCAAGTGAATTTAAAATCTAATCTAATGACTGATTATGGAATATTTAACAACATAAACATGAAATTAAGCTGAATGAACAAGATTTACAGATATGCAGGATTGCAGGATCTAACAACCTCAGAATTCTCATATTGAGACTGTCAAGTGTCAAATTGACTTTCTAATATGCTAAACCCTTTGGTTAATGTTTCACTGAGCTTATTTAAATCATGTGCAGCATACAATCAAACAAGAACAACACCAAACATGACCATTAACACAGATCATCTATCAAATCCAAACAAGCCTTAAATGGACTCAAATTGAGATTTTTATGACACAAGACTGTATAAACTTATAATTTCCAATCCAGAGGTTTTTATTTGTCAAATAGAACCTTTTTTAGTTTAAACATGCTGTCAAACAAGATAAACCTATGATTGTCCAAAATCAGCATATTGACAGTCAAGTACCAATTCAAACCACAATCAAATCCGAAACATACAATACTAAGATTAAGCTATATAATCACTATCTAACAACAAATAAACAGGAAAACAAGAGAATCAAAGCAGATTAAAGACTGAAACAGTAAATTTCAGAAATTAAGGAAAATTGCTTACAAAATGGAAATAGGACTGAGATTATGGAACCAATGGACAAGGTTACACCTATTAGCTTCCCAACAAGCTCCTAATACCCATTGCACTCCAAATCCACACCTGCTTCATCATCTTCTTCATGATCACATGAGTTTTGATTTTTCATTGATTTTCTATATTTTTTAGTACTTTTCTGAATTTTAAATACCAAGGTTGTTTTAAGATTCTAAAAGCTTAATGAGCTTTGTCAGGAGCTTATATGAGCTTATTGAGTCCATGAATCAACCAAGATTAACAGGAATTGTAAATGACTTTGAAAATTTAAAGGTAATTAAGCAAAACATGAAATTTAAAGATAACATGACATTAAACTGTAAAAGATGTTCCATTACACTATTTTGAAGATGAGTACAACATTTAAACTGTAAAAGACATTTAATTAAAGAAAGCATTTAAAGTTAAATTACACTACGTGACTAAGGCTATTCCAAAGTATCTTCTTGATCCGTCTGAAAACGTATATATAAATATAAACAGTCTCAGAACGAATACTCGTGTGTAGTGTGAAACCAGGCAAGTGATCACCCGGATCGTTTCCCAACGAGATGTGAATGGAAAACTGTGAAAAGCTAGGATTAGAGTGATTGATGATTTAGATTGCTTTTGATTTTGCTTTATTTAACAATTCTAAATAACAATTTAAAACAGATATGCACAATAAAATTAAACGTGAATAAATAAACTGAAACGCGTAACGGAAAAGCTAAAATGGGACAAAAACTGAAATTTATAAAATTTAAAACCTAAAAATGTAAAATTACTTAAAACTTATTTAAAAAACTTAAATTATATTTTTAACACTTTTTATTTAATTATTATTAATTATTTATTATTTAATAACTTATTAAACTAATTTAAATTATAAAAAATACTAAATGAGCTAAGAAAAATCTAAAACTTTTTCTAAAAATATTATTAAGTAAATAGAAGCTAAGAAAATTATAAAAATGAAACTTGCTTAATTAAAATTTAAAAAGATAAATTCTATTAAATAGAAGCTATCACTTTATTTCTATTTTTGGTTTTTCTTAAGGTCTAAAAATGATATTATATTTTTCCTAGATTACAAATGACAAAAGAAAATTATGAAAATTAGATTTATATTTTTCTGATTATTATTTTATTTATTATGATTTAATTACTAATAGAAACTAATAAAAAAAATTAAAAATATCAAGTGCAAAATTATTTTTCTTAAATCCTAAATAATAAAAGAAAATTTTAGAAAAAAGATTTATATTTTTCTGACTTTTATATTTTTTATTATGAATTAAAAACTATTAGAAACTAATTAAAAGGATTAAAAATAGTAAATGACTTGGGAAAAATCTGAAAAATTCAAGGTAAATACTATATGATAGCAGAATACTAGGAAAAATATAAAAAGTTAGATAAGCCCACTAATAAGCTGAATGGGCTAATAAGCAGTTTGGAAATAAGCACAAAAATAAGCAAATAAGCACTAGAATGCACCAAAAGCTCAGGTATAGTGTAATAGGCCTAAACAAACCTAATTCAACTCAAAAAACTAAAATATGCCCAGGCCGTCAGCCATTTCGAGTAATGAGAAGTTTGAATAAAAGAAGCCTAATGTACCTACTTCTAGCTTAATTTTAAGCACTGTAATAAGCAGTTTTTTGGAAAGTGAAGGGGGCAAAATCAAGCTTATACTACTGGCTATCCAAATCACCAAAAATGACCAAAATTAAACATCATTTGCTATCCTAATTTGACCCTAGATCAGCACTCAGAATCTGGGATAAAACCTGATTTTTGACTTTTGCAGTAAAACAAAAAGATTGACTTTGGTGAACTTTGATTGCTTCTAATTGACTGAAAACATGATTATAAGCTACTAAATGATGAAAATAAGCTATGCTAACAACTATTGAGCTAATATGGATGATAATGGAACTTGAATTACCAACAGTGAGTTAAAATGAGCAATAAGAGAGTAACTTTGACTATTTTACCTATAACTACTACTTTTTATGACTTAGATATAATAATAGAACCTAAGATGACTTGTGTAAACTGAATGCAACAGAGAAGAACAACTATAACACCAAGATTTCAGATTATCCAAACACCCCTTTAAGAGTAAGAAAATGAGAGTTTCAAAGCAAATGAGATATTGAGGACCTAAGACTGAACCACAAGGATGACATATGATGTAATAAACCTATTTAAGCACAAATACATCAATAATAACAACAAAAGGCAAATAATCAATAACAAGCTAAATTGGCAGTGAAACTAGAAAACTGAGCAACAAAGAAAATCAGTGAACAAGCAGGTATTAAAAAGCAATAATATGACATAAGAACACTAAATAAGCATAAATTACCCAAGATAAGCAGTATGTATGCACGTGTACAGTAAAAGCAAAATAATGGAAAAGTGAGCTTACAAATGATTTTCAACACAGAACCATGAACTAGGGACCAAGAACACAACCTATTGCCTCCCCTAAGGCTCTAATATCATGGTAATCCAAGTTCAACCATTCTCCTTGCTTCTGTCTTTATGTAAACTGATTTTTTATTTTATGACTATTTATTTGGTATTTTTGGTATTTTGATTAGAAACTGATTTAAATGCTTTGAAAGCTTTTAAAAGCTTTCAAGTGAGCTTAACTGAGCTTAATGGACTAACAAACAGCAACTCTTAACACATTTAGGGTAAAATGATATTTTTACTTGAAAATGCAAAAACTGACTTTTATATAGAGAACTTGAAATTGAGGTTACATAAAGTTCATATTACACTAGAAAAACAGATTACAACATTTGTTAACTAAATTTTAGAACTGGAAATGTAATTACTCTAAAAACGACACTAATTCTACACTAATTAACTACTACTCCTTCTCTGCTCCTTCTTTTCTTCTTTTTATTGACCTCTAGGGTTCCAGGTGTCCCTCTGAATGTTTCCCATCACATCTTAACCATTGGATTGGTCTGAATAATCTTGGCCCTCAAAATTGCCTTTTTGGCGCCAAAATATCCAAAGCCAGTTGGAGGTTGCTTGTGAGGGTTTTAAGGCATTAAATGGTCTTGGAAGGTAGTAGAGGTGGAAGGGACAGGGAAGTGGAGTGGGTAGTGAGGTGGTGAGACAGGTGGTGGTGGTTTTGGTATACCAGTGAGGTGGAGGGAAGGGATGACAGGGGTGGTTTTTAAAACGGGGTGTTGGGTTTGGGTTTTATTTAATAAAGGTGGGAGTGGGCTGGTTGTGTTGGGCCAGGAAATGGGAGTGGTATTGGGTTGTGTTAGTTAGTGGGTTTTATTTTGGGTTTATAGTAATAAGGGTCCGGTTGGTTTGCTAAATTATCACAAGGACCATTTTAGTAACTTGCTGAAAATTCAAGGACCTGTTTTGGCATGTTTCCAAAGTTATTCCAAGGGCTTAAGTTGTAACATGTGAATAGTACAAGGGCTATTTGGTGTAAATTTCCATTTGTGAATACCCGAGGACTAGTTTTGCCACTTTGGAAACTCTAGGGACCATTCTTGCCATTTGTGCAAAGTTGAGGGACCTGACATGTAATTATTCCAAAGTGTCTTCGAGGACCTAACCTGCAACATATTATAAACCAAGGACCATAAATGTAATTATTTTCCATTTTAAATTTCCAAGGACCTATTTTGCCAATTTTAAAAGTTCAGGGACCTAAGTTGTCATTTTTGCAATTTTAACTTTCAAGGACTAAGTTTGACAACTTATGAATCCCTAAGGACCTTAAATGACATTTTACATGATTTAAACATCCAGGGACTAGTTTTGCCAATTATGCAAACATTGATTGTTTTTCAATTGTTTTCAATCCTTTTGCATTTGAAATACACAAAAACACATTTCAATGATATTTGTAACATTTATATGGTTATTTTGTGTTTTTTGGTCATTTTTGTGGGTTTAAACAATGTAAAATATATGTGTATTTAGACACATATCACTTCTCCTTTACTCCATTTTCACTCTTTATACACTTTCTGAATTCCCACTAGCATCCTGGTCAAATCCCACTTCAATTCTTGTCCATTGATTGACTGTAAGTGATCCTAGCCATTAAATTAACTTTTGGCGGGAAAAATGGGAAAGTGGTAAACCCACTATCTCTGACTGTTGGGGAGAAGGAAGATGCATTAAATGCATTTGGGAGTGTTAGGTAGCGTGTTTGGAGGGGGAATGAGGTGGTGAGACAGCTGTGGAATGAGGTGGTGGTGATGACAGGTTTTGGCGGTTTTAAGGGAAGGGATAAGAGTTTGACCGAAGTCAAACTCTGATATTTAGCAAAGGTGAGTGGGTCGGGTTGTTTTTAAAGGGGATTGGGCTTGGGTTATGTAACTGGGTTGGGTTGTGTTTGTGTTGGGTTTGGATTTTGGGTTTATTATTAATAAAGGAATCCATTTGGTTTGTAGTAGATATAAGGCCCAAGGACTAAACTTGTAATTTCAGAAACTTGAGGGACCTGATGTGACAAGCTTCCAAATTTCCTTCAAGGGACTAAACCTGCCAAGTTAGATAAACCAAAGGACCTTTATTGTTTTTATTACAATTTAAACACCCGGGGGACCTTTTATGACATTTTTCAAAGTTGAGGGGGTGAAATTGTAAATTTCCCAAAAGTTATCAAAATGTTCCAAATTGTAAGTTATGAATAGTACAAGGGTATTATTTGATAAATTATACTTTTAAATACCCAGGGACTAATTTTGCCAATTTTGAAACTTGAGGGGTAAAAGTTGCCATTTGTAGAAAATTTTCATCCAGGGATTGTTTGTGAACATGTTTGATTATCCAAGGATTAAAGTTGACTTTTTACTCATTTTAAACTTTTAGGGACTAGTTTTGCCAAATTATGAAACTTCAGGGACTGAAAATGACAATTGTGTAAACTTTGTGTGTTTTTCACTTGTTTTTCAATCTTTTGTACCTGAATCACATAAAAACACATTTTCATGATATTTGTACCATTTTGTGAGTCATTTGTGTGTTTTTGGTCATTTTGTGGGTTTAATCAATACTAAATATATGTGTATTTAGACACATATCAAATCCCCCACACTAAGCTATTGCTAGTCCCTAGCAATCTTTTATGTAAAACTTAATGGATTTGAACTCTTTACCAAAAGCCATTACTTCTGGAGTAGCCAAATGTTTCAGTTCAAGTAAGAACTATGGTACACTGATAACCATATGATTTTCAGCAAATCATCAGCTGTAAACGGATTTGATTTGTCTTTACCAAAAGCCGTTTGCTTCTGGACTAGCCAACTCTTAGATAAATTATTACTATTATCTTTGGTGAGCTGATTACCAATTATGGTTTTTCCACTGCCTTTACCACAAGCCATAACCTTGCGGGCTAGCCAACTCTTCACTTATAAAGATATGGTGAGTCGAATACCATACAATTTTTGGCAAATTGCAAGCCATAAACGGATTTGATATATCTTTACCAAGAGCCGTTTGCTCCTGGATTAGCCAATCCTTATGTGGGTTAGACATGGTGGACTGATTACCATTTGTTGTGTTTAGTGCATAGCACTTCCACTAAATGAAAAAATTTTAAAATTTTGGCCATTTTGGGGGAAAAAGGGACTAAAAGAGTACATTTATGATCAAAAATTCGCCAGAATTTCCCCCCCACACTTAGAACTGAATATTGTCCTCAATATTCAAAGTCCCGGCTATTATGCCGAATCCTTGAACGTAAAAAGATAACATTCTTAGCTAAGTGTGGAAACACAACTATTATTCTATTTTTTTAATATTTACAATTTTCGAACATTTTTTAAGGTCTATATACAACATGTGGGGCATCTCCCCCACACTTAGGTGGAACATGGGTGAAAACCCATATGGTGCTACTATTTTTGATTACCGAGTCGCTAGCTTGACTCGACCTCGAATTAACTTGTTCATGAGGAAGCTACTGTTTTTGATAACTGAGTCGCTAGCTTGACTCGACCCCGAATTAACTGGTTCATGGGGAAATGATTGGATGAGAAATTGGAGTGGGGTTCACTCACAGAATTATGAATATTAAGGTAAGGAGAATATTTTTGGATTTTGATTTTATAATATAAACAGAAAAGGGAAAATGTTTTTGGATTTTTATCTTTTATATATATACAAAGAAAAGAAAAATATTTTTGTGCTTTATATTGTTTTTGGAATTGAAATATGATATTATATATAATATATATACAAGGGATAGATATTTCAAAACACAAATTCATTATACGCACCACACCTCCCCGGCAGCGGCGCCAAAATTTGATCCCTCCCTTACAGTCAACTATTTTCAACCAAGGATATTGGTCAACTAAAGTCAAACCGTAAGGGAGAAAAATGCAATTTAAATCCATGGGAGTACAGAATTATATCCCCGGGTCATTATGTCCCAACGAGGTGTGTAAAATGTAATATAACGAATGTGTGTGCTGAAATGATATTGAATATACAAAAACAGGAATCTGATTGACTAACACTAGGAATGTGAATAGTGATAGCTCTGTCACAGCTATATCGTTAAAAACGTGCAATCAAAAACCTAAAAACGCGAAAAGGATATACAAAACAAAACAAACGATTATACTATAGTAGGGATTTGCATGCCTTAGGGGCTTAAATGCAAATTAAATAAAAATAAAATATTTAACTATAATTTTCAAACTTATATAAAATGTTAAGAAAAACTAAAACCTAAAACGCGTACGTTTAAATAATAATTACGTAAACGTACCAAAATAAAAAGGACAAAAACAAGCAAAAACCGGGAAAACGAGCACGAGATACGGAAAGGATATTTATAGCCAATGCCGGGATGCAAAGAGTCAAAGTCAACCCTGAAGAATCATCAATTGTCAAAAGAAGCCCTTGGATCACATTTCAGAAACTTGGCCAAATCAGTCCTTGAAAATTCAGAAAAATACACAATTGGTCCCTATAATCTTAAAACCAAAAATTCTAATACTTAAACCCTTATCCGGATTTAAGATTGCACAAGTCCAAATCCATAACCCACTGATCCAAAATTAAAACAAAACCCAAGCCCACTATCTAAACCATGACCCGAGCCCACTACTCCTACCCGTTTACTAAACCCATACACAAACAAACCCGGTCAAACAAATACTTACCTCAGTCAAAGAATAATAAAATAACTTAACCCGCCCACATGTTCTTCCCCAAAATATTACCTCAAGAACCCTAATTACTGTTCCAATTTAATTACCACAATTAAGGGCATTTTCGTACAATCAATGAGGTTCTAAAAGATGTCAGTGATGTCAGAGTGTCAAGAAGCGCACGAATGGACACATGGCAGGCTACTATTGGACCGAACACCTCACGAATTTGATCCTATGGCTGGAAATCAAAGAGTGGAGAGCAAGGCATGATCTAAGGGTGATGATTAGCTCAAGAGCACACGGATTGCCAAGGTGGCAGGCCTGGAAGCTTCATTTCGAGCCTATAAATAGAGACCTCCTCCTAATTAGCTAAGCTTGTCCAATTTTTATGTTTTAGAAAATTGTTGCCACTTTATTTACTGTTTTAGTATAATCATTTACATTTCAGTTGTATTTTCAAATTTCAGTTTTGTAATTCTCAAGTTTTTATTAATGAAAGTAGTTTGATCCTCTTTTTAATTCATATCAATTTAGCTTATACTCTCATTATTAGATTATCGTTTGTTTCAGTAGCTTGTTTAAAATCATATATAGCTTATTACAAATTTTAATCTCAGCTTTTGTTTATCTCATTTCCAAAATTCAAAAAAAATTAATTAAATAATATTCAAAAAATCAAAAAAATATTGTAATCCTAGCTTCAATAAGCTAATTTCATTAGTTTACAAGCTTACATAAGCTCAGTAGCTTATAGTAAGCTTTTGATAATTTCAAATCTGTTTTAATCTCTAAAAATACCAAAAGTCAACAAAAGTCAACAAGCTGGTCAAATAAGCTAGAAGGATAAGCTGGTACTGGAAGAGCTTATTTGGGTATTATTTTGGCTTATTGGATAAGCCTGGGTAGATTGTAGTTCTTGGTTCATTAAATTCCATCAAAGGTTACTTGTGAGTTTCAAATTCTCATTCTAGCTTATTAATTGCTTGTTTTGTGCTCAGCTTTAATTACTGCTTATTAATCACTTGTTTCTGCTTTTATAGATTATTATTAACTTAGTTTATCATAGTATAGAATAGGTTATAGCTTTAATCAGTTAGTTATAAGTAGAATAGCAATTTCAGTCATTAAAAGGGTGTTTGGCAATTTAATTGGCTAAGCTAAATAGATAGGTTACTGTTAATATGCATGTTTCTTAGTTTTGCTTGAACTTGATTGAATTCAGTTAGGTTGTTACTGATTGGTGTTAACATGTTTTGATATGTCTTGAGGATTTGGATTTATAGGAGCATAGATAAGATAAAAACTGCCTCCAATAAGCTCAGCATAAGCTGAGCTTATTTTGAAACCCATTTTAACTTTTCTAGGTTGCTTTTGAGTTTTTAAGTCAGTATACAAGAGTTGGTTTCATTTGATCAAAGTTTGAACAAGAAAAAGGCCAAAATATATAGACTGCTGTTACAGAATCTTTAATGCATATCAGTTTTTAAGCTGCTGATCTAAGCTTTCTTGTGGCTTATTGGATTAAGCTGAGACACCGATTTTTGGTTTATAGGCAATTAGTACAACTAGGATTAAGTGCATTATCTTGGATCCAGGTTTCCAGCTTATTTGGAAGCTCAATTAGGTCTGCAATATCAGCACTTACATATGATCTAAACCTGCATTTTTGTGGAGCTTAATCCCTACCTGATCTGGTGCCTGTTTTGATAAGCAAATTAGCTTAAATTTTGGGCACTTTTGGTTTTAGATTCGTATTCCACATAAGCAATAAGCCTGTGCTTCTGGATTCCTTTAATTAGCCTTTTCTGAGCTTAAAATTAAGCTGCAAGTAGGGCATCAAGCTGTTTTGAATCTGCCTTGGTAATAAGCTGTGCAGCAGCTCATCAGCTTATTCCTTTAGCTTATTTGCCTTTTCTGAGTTGTTTTAAGCTTAATATAGTCCATTGCTTCTGTCCTGAGCTTTTGGAAATTCTTGGCCCTTATTTGCTTATTTTTAGCTTATTTTGCAACTACTTATTGGTTGTTACTGCTTATTAGGATTTAGTTAAAATCTGATCTTATTTTTCCTAGATAGCTTCTTTAATTTTATAATTACTCAGAAATTTTCAGATTTTTCCAAAGTGTTTTAATATTTTTAAATCATTTAAATAGTTTTAATTAGTTTTTAATACATAAACAATTATTAAAAAATTTAAAAAATATTTTCCTTTTTCCAAAAATTTTCTTTTATCCGTTTTAATATAGGAAAATTATTTTCAAAGTTTTAGGGCTTAGAATTTAGCATTTCATTTTTATTCGCGTTTTTAAAATTCGTCGCGTAACGTTTTTAAAATTCAATTTTCATTTTTAGGACCGTATGCTTAGCTTACTTGTACCCTTAGCATAATTAGTTGTTTTCATTTAATATTTCATTGTTCGTAGTATAGTATCACCAATCATCTCTCTTTTCACACAAATTCACAACACTTATTCGACACCGAAACAAAAACTCGAATTCGACCTTCGTTGGGACACGACCCGGGGAAAACGCATTCGTTGTGTTTTACCTTGGAAATATAAAAATGACTAAATCAATTATACTGTTCAACAGCTTAATAGTAGCTTATTATTGTTCTTTCATGCTTATTACTAGTTTCTAAGTGTATTTCATCATTATAATCAGTTAAAAATAGTCATTGTCTTTATTTTACTCAAAAACACTAAAAAAGCCAAAAGCAGCCAAATAAGGCATAGCTTATTTAACTGCTTATTTCTACATTAGAAGTTACTTACTAGAGTTAATATAAGTCAGTAAATCAGTTAACAACCAAAAAATCATAGTTTATAGCTTGTTTCATTTGAAAAATCCAAGACAGCCCCTTTTAAAGGGGTGTTTGGCATAAAAAGGTCAAATAGCTATTTATTGTTCATTTGCCAAAAGCCCAACTTCAAACCAGCTTAATATGTTCCATATAAGCTGTTTCTAAGTCCTGATTAGCCATTTCAATAGAAAATATAGATTTGAGGGGTCTGTGGTAAAATCAGACCTTAAAAGGTCCATAATAGCCATAATAAGCCACAAGCTTATTTAGGCCTTTTTCTTGGCATAACTGAGTTCTTTTGAGTCCATTTAGTGAGTAGCCAAAAGTTGGTTTGAGGTCATTTGGTTTGTGCATCTCTGCACACCTCTGCACACCAAGTCTGCACACACAGACTCAGTATACACTGAGCAGACTAGCCACTTTTAAGCTACTATTGTAACACCCCGACCCGTCAAGGGTAAAGATATCACAAATATATGGTTTCATATCAGAACAACATAGCATCCATAAACCAAAATAGCGGAAGTCAAATACATAATCCAATAATAAGTCAACATGACTTATATCCAAATGAAAGGAAATAAAAGAAGTACATAAGTTCAATGCCTAAACAATGGCAACATAATGTCTAAGGAAAATCAAATGGTAGATAAGCTATAAAGAACAAGCTCCACTCAAGTGCACTCAACCCCAAAGCCATGCCCAGCTCCTAGCTTAATTACCTGCCGCGGGAAAAGAAAACGCGGCTGAGCTACTAGAGCTCAGTGAACAGATATAGCGTAACAAGCAGTAGCATAATGAATAATACATGAGTAAATGAGAATGGAAGCATGAATACATGGTAAGAATACATGGTAAGAATACATGGTAAGAATACATGGTATCATAATGGAAAGGACAAAGGTGTATGGTAAAGAAAGGTCAGTAATCCACTACGAGCCCATAACATGAAATCATAATCATAATCATAATCATAGCCATAAACATGTAGAGGGGAGACCTCTTAGTATCCTGTAATTATGAGGGGTGTCCTCATCATGGGTGGAGTAGCTAGCTCCCGGAGTGTGAAAGACGTGTATCGCACACACCATCAGTCACCATGAATAACATAACATAACATAACATAACATAACATGTACATGAACAAATCTAGGATGCATCCATACGCCCCAGGTGGCCATAATCTGCCTCTACGTAAACATAACATGCAGGGACGGGACAGGTCATCACTCTCCTGCCCTAGAGTCATGCCATCGGTGCATCGACTGACATGGACATGAAACCCTCATGCCTAGTGAGTGGCTCGTAGTATCAAACTGAGGGTAAAGGTCAAGTATCATGAATCATGTTTTAAGTTTACTTGCATAGGTCAAATATCATGTTTCATAAGTTCATAATCATGGTTCATAATCATGGTTCATAAGCAAGGGTTCATAATCAAGGTTCATAAGCAAGGGTTCATAATCAAGGGTTCATAATCAAGGGTTCATAATCACAACAGGTTCAATATCATGATGGTTCAATAAACGGAGTTCATGAATGAAGGGAACATAGCAAAGGTATAGGGAAACCCTAATATGAATCATAATGAGAGAACGAAGGCCTCTTAATAAAGAAGCAGAATATCTGTACCTTATTGCTTGACAAGGATCACACTGAATAAGATGATAAAGAGCACAGGACTACTCCCTCTTCACACCTAGAGGAGTAAAGACATGATTACTAAAGATCCCATTTTCATATTAAGTAACTTTCTATTTTTAGCAGGTTTCCATCTTTAGAAAGTTTCCTTATTTAGTAAGTTTCCAAATTTAGCAGATTTCTATAATAAGTAAGATTTAAGTATTATGATTTAGTTAAGTCATTAATTTAGTCTCATTATGGGATTAGGGTTGATTTTAGCAAGTTATAAAAGTTTAGGGTTAAATATGACAAGTTTACATAGTTTAGGGTTTTAATTGTAAATATATCAAATTAAAGGTCTAGAATGAAAATATCATGATTTACTTATTTAAATACCCCATTTATTCAGAATTACATCTTTAGCCCTTTAAGTTCCATATTTTACACTTTAAACCCTTTATTTATAAAAGTTACAAAATAAACCCTAAAGTTACATAATTTACAATTTAATCCATATAATATCTTTAATTACACCATTAACCCTTAGATTTAATTATATACAGAATCTACCTTCTAATTTCATGCATGGTACGATTTAACCCTTTAGTTTCCCATAATTACACATTTAGTCCCTATAATTATAAAACATATATATTAATTTGTAAATTCTAAATAATTACATATTAGCCCCCATAATTATCCAAACTTACACCAAACCATCTTAACACTATAATTTACTCAAAATGACCTCAAGTTTCCAGTATTTACATTTTTAGTCCCTTGATTTAATTAATTTGCAAATCGAATTACTAATTATATATAATTACCCATTTAACCTTTTAAATACAAAATTTACATATAAACCCCTCATTTAACATTTTATACGAATTATACCATGTTCAAATAACCTACAAAAATTATCCCTTGAGTTTTTAGAATTACAAAACACACCCTTAGATTTAATTTCTCAAATCGATATACACTTTTAATTAACAATTCAAAACCCTAATTTCACTAATCATTACATCATCATTACCATATCATTTAAACACATCAATCTTCCAGATTTCATCATAAAATACCTAGGTCGATTTGATTTTAGGGTTTTCCATAATTTTACTTTTGTTTCTATTTAGCCGATCCATAAACAATTTCCAAAATAATAGATTTAGGTCTCCACAATTCAAAGTAACATTTTTCTAGTGTTATATGATGATCATAGATGCCATGAAAAATAATAACATGATCCAGAAAATTCGCATGCATGCCTCTTGATTTTATATTCGATTCTAGGGTTTATAACATATTATTTTCCATGCGATTTATATATGATGCATGGGTTGTTTTTATCATTTTTCCCAGGTTTTATTCGACATAAAGATCATAAGAAAAATGGCCAACGAATTTTAGAGGTGTCGCAGAATTAATTTAGGAATTACCTTGTTTACTAGCGCACGAAAGGAAAATAACTCCCCAAAATAGAGATCGACCAAACAAGGCTTCACCACTATTTTTCCTAGGTTGTACACGTTAGGAAGAGTGTTAGAAAAATGAGAAACAAGATTTGTGGTGATCGAGTGAATTAAAATGAATTATACCTCTTTTGTTTGTTGCGATGGGAGAAAATTCACCACAATAGGATCGAGCAAAGAACACCTTCAAAATTATTTTTCCAGGACTCCTTAGAAGTATATTGATCACAGAAAAATGCTTAGAGGATTTGTGGAAATCGTATGGAGGTTCAAGGGATTTTTGGTGTGTTTTCTTTCCAATCGGTAAATTAGGGCTTGGAATAAAATGTGGTGATTGAATTATCAAATGAAGGACCGGTCAAAGGGGAGGGATAATCGCCAAGAAATTTGAAATTTGGTCAAGAGAATTAATTTCCTTGCTTAATTATTTTTAATGCCTTTTTATTTCCCTTAATTACCTTTATTTAAATCATAGAATTTGAATTTAAGCCTTATTAGGCGCCCAAGGGCATTTTGGTAATTTTATGGCTTGAATAAAAGTTAAATGAAGTTGTTAAAATTATTTGGGATCATAACTTGTTCATTGTTAGAAGTTTGGAATTTATTTTGTGCTTTATATATGTTTTATTTAGGTTTTAAATTCCCAGGGGTAATTTGGTCATTTTACATGTTATAGAATTTCAGGTATTACAACTTCTTCCCCACTAACAGAAAAATTTCATCCTCGAAATTTGCAAGGACATAAGAAAGGAAACATGACAGAAACGAAACTGAACATACCAGGTCAAAACATGAAATGAGGATAACTCGATCGTATTGACTCTTCGGTCTCCCAGGTTGCCTCGCGCGCTGGGTGATTCCGCCAAAGAATCTTTACAAAAGGAATGACCTTATTCCTCATAACGCGCTCTTGACGCTCTAACACCGCTTCCGGTTCTTCAGATAAGGTCATATCGGGACGGATTTGATCAAACGGATAAGAAGCCACATGTAGAGGATGATAGTTGTATCCCCTCAAAAGAGATACATGAAATACATTATGAACATGAGCCAACTGAGGTGGTAAAGCTAGACGATACGATACTTCTCCGATACGCTCCAGAATTTCAAAAGGTCCAATAAACCGAGGGCTGAGCTTGCCCTTAATACCAAAACGTTTGACGCCTCGGAACGGAGAGACTTTAAGAAATACCCGGTCGCCGACATTAAACTCTAGATCCCGACGGTGCTTATCCGCATAACTCTTTTGACGCGCTCGTGCCTCTTTCAATTTCTCCTTAGCCGTAGCAACCTTTTCATTTGTGACCTCAATCATCTCAGGTCCTTCAAGAAGACGTTCCCCTACTTCATTCCAACATACCGGTGCTCTGCACTTCCGCCCATATAACATCTCAAAAGGTGCCATATCGATGCTCGTGTGCCAACTGTTATTATAAGCGAACTCTACCAAGCACAGATAATCGTCCCAACTACCCGTCCATTCCAACGCACACGCCCGTAACATATCCTCTAATGTCTGGATGGTCCTTTCCGACTGACCATCAGTTTGGGGATGAAAAGCGGTACTGAACTTAAGACGAACACCCCAAACTTTATGCAATCCCTTCCAGAAGCGCGAAGTAAAACGAGGATCACGATCAGAAACGATAGAAGAAGGAGTGCCATGCAATCTAACAATCTCCTGCGTGAAAATCTCTGACAACTTACTAACACTGTAGCTCATACGGATGGGTAAGAAATGAGCGGATTTAGTTAGCCGATCAACGACCACCCAAATCGCATCATGTTTCCTACGAGTCAACGGTAAACCACAAACAAAATCCATAGATATTTCATCCCACTTCCAAACTGGAATCTCCAAAGGCTGTAATAACCCACTAGCTCTCTGGTGTTCAATCTTGACCTGCTGACAGGTCATACATCTAGCTACAAACGATGCCACATCCTGCTTCATGCCGTTCCACCAGAAATGTTGCTTCAGATCCCGATACATCTTGGTAGAACCAGGATGGATAGAAAAAGGAGAACTATGAGCCTCAGTCAACAAGGCCTCACGTAGATCAGAATCATTAGGAACACATAATCGATCCCCATACCATACAATACCACTATCATCGACCCGAAATTCAGACTGCTTACCTTCCTCGACATTCTGCACAATAGCCCAGAGTTCACCATCGTCTTTCTGGGCTTCTTTAATCCGCAACATCAAGTTTGATTCTACCTTCAAACTCGCCCAATAACCACTAACGCCTTTTTCACATAGCTCAACCTCTAACCGCTCTAAGTCCTGAAGAATACGAGGCTCGATATTCATACTAGCAATCATACCCGATTTCCTGCTGAGTGCATCGGCAACAACATTCGCCTTGCCGGGATGATACTGGATATTAGTGTCGTAATCTTTCAGAAGCTCCAACCATCTCCTCTGCCTCATGTTGAGCTCCTTCTGGGTAAATATGTATTTGAGACTCTTATGATCTGTGAAGATATCACATGATTCACCGTATAAGTAATGTCTCCATATTTTCAACGCAAATACCACAGCTGCCAACTCTAGATCATGGGTCGGATAATTTTCCTCATAGGGTTTTAACTGCCTTGAAGCATAGGCAATTACTTTCCCGTTCTGCATGAGAACACAACCTAAACCCTTTTTGGAAGCGTCACTATAAATCTGAAATCCTCCCGAACCCGACGGTAAGGTCAAAATAGGTGCAGACACTAGTCGTCGTTTCAACTCCTCAAAGCTCTGCTCACGCTCATCCGTCCACACAAACTTTTCACCTTTTCTCATCAATTGAGTCAACGGTAAAGCCAACTTCGAAAACCCCTCGACAAAACGTCGATAGTAGCCAGCTAACCCCAGAAAACTCCTGACTTCGGTTACCGTGGTAGGTCTTGGCCATTTTGTGATAGCCTCGACCTTAGCTGGATCCATGGTAATCCCATCTGCAGACACGACGTGACCAAGGAAAGCAACTCGGTCCAACCAGAATTCACACATGGAAAATTTAGCGTATAATTTCTGCTGCCTCAGAATACCCAAAACAGTACGCAAATGCTGCTCGTGCTCTTCCGTCGACTTAGAATATACCAGAATATCATCAATAAAAACGATGACAAATTTATCAAGGAATTCATGGAAAACCCGGTTCATTAAGTCCATAAATACTGCAGGAGCATTTGTTAACCCAAAAGGCATAACCAAAAACTCATAATGTCCATACCGGGTACGGAAAGCAGTCTTAGAAATGTCCTGCTCTTTAACCCGCAACTGGTGATAACCAGATCGCAAGTCAATCTTGGAGAATACTTTAGCTCCCTGCAGCTGATCGAACAAATCATCGATGCGAGGTAGCGGATAACGGTTTCGAATAGTGATACGGTTTAGCTCTCGGTAATCGATACACAACCGCATAGACCCATCTTTCTTCTTTACAAAAAGTACAGGAGCACCCCATGGTGACACACTCGGACGAATAAATCCACAGTCCAATAGCTCTTCTAACTGCTCCTTTAACTCCTTAAGTTCCACCGGTGCCATCCGGTACGGAGCCTTAGAGATAGGCTCAGCGCCGGGAATCAGATCGATACTAAATTCAACCTCTCTGGCCGGAGCAAGACCAGGAAGTTTTTCAGGGAAAACATCAGAAAATTCCCGAACAACATGAACAGTATTAATATCAGGACTCTCTACAGAAGAATCTTTAACAGAGGCCAAATAACCTTGGCAACCATGAGATATTAGAGTCCTTGCTTTCAAAGCAGAAATAATTTTCACAGATTTTAGAGAGCGTGTTTCATGAAAGACAAATTCAGGCTGAGTTAGATCACCAAAAATTACTTTTCGAGCATGACAGTCAATGGTGGCTCTATGAAAAGATAACCAATCCATGCCCAGAATAACGTCGAAATCAACCATGTCCAAAGGGAGCAGATTTGCCGAACGAATCCGGTCATCGAATAATATAGGACAATTTACATATTCATGATCAATAAGAGTACTGAGTTTCATGGGAGTGGAGAGGGATACTTGATTACTTAGTGGTGTTGGTAATATTTTAAGTTTCTTAACCAGATTTAGAGATATAATCGAGTGTGTAGCTCCAGTATCAAAAAGTGTGAAAATAGCGTGATCACCAATATATAAAACGCCCGTAATCGTACCTGAAGATTGTGCCGCCTGATCCCGAGTCATAGAATATACACGGCCAGTGTTGGGTGGAGGGGGAGGTTTCAAGTAGTTCCCGGTTTTCTCCGGGTTTTGCTTGGGACAATCTTTCACCCGATGCTCTGTCGAACCACAACCAAAACAAGTCCCAGAAGCCCGACGACATGGTCCATTGTGGCGCTTACCACACGTAGTACAAATAGGATAAGAATATGAACCCCCAGATGCACCTCCCTGAGGACTAGAACCCGAAGCCCTGCTCTGCTGATTACCCCTAGCAGTCTGGTCTCTCCACTGTTTCTGACTGGTGTTGCGTCCCGAGCGATCATCTCCCTGCCTAGGAGTGAACCTGGAATCCTGCCCTCTAGTATCTGACCTCCTCTGATCATGGTTCCTGCCAGTCTGACCCTGATGGTCGTATCGTCGATCCCCCTGTCCACGAGAATCATAACTCCTGTCATTTCAGCCCCTAAAGTCCCTGCTCTGGCCCTGAGTCTGAATCCTATCCCCATCTCTGTTTCTCTTATACCCAGATCCCTGATGAAATATCTCGATATTGCGAGCTGCGTCGCAACATTCTGCCGGGTCTCGAAACTCATCATTAAGTATGCGGTCTAGTACCCACCTAATACAATAGCAAAAGAAAAATGTATTAATGTCTATTGGTACCAACCATCAACTTAAATAGGTTACTAACCTCTTGAGTCCCCATTTGAATTGTCTAGCCTGCTGCTTAGCATCCCCAGCAAGCGGACCCACAAAACTGACTAATCTCTGAAACCGCTCCAGATACTGCCCAGCATTCTCAGAATCAAGCTGAGAGATAGTGTTGTACTCCCTAATGAATCTCTGCTGCTTGGAAACAGGAAAGTACCGATTATAGAACGTGGTACGAAAATCAGCCCATGAACAACCAAGAACATATGCATCACCACCCTTAGCTTCTTTGTGCGCTTTCCACCAGTTGAGCGCGTCACCCTCTAGCTTGAACACAGCCAGACGAGTCTTGAACTCGTCCTCACAACCTAACACCTCGAACAGTTTCTCCATGTGGGTGATCCAGTCTTCTGCTGCATGAGGAGTAGCAGCAGAAGTGAAGGACAACGGCTTGAGTTTATTAAAACTCTCCAGCCACCCATTAATAGTAGTAGGTCGGGCCCCACCACCGGAAGAACTGCCAGCACCCCCAGATGGACCAGCTCCACCACTGATAAGCCGATTGATCACCGCCTCAGTGTTAAGGCCCGGTAGCAGACTGGCTACAGCATTAGCCACCATAGCCTCCAGATTGGGGATTTCAGCATCTCCTCCACTGTTATACTCCTGGTGACGAGTGTTAACCATCTATAGAATTATGAAGACGATTAGTAAGGTGAAGCAAAATATGACAGAGCAGAATAAGGAAAAGAGTACGCGAAAGGAAAACCTAATGTCTACCCAATCCTCACAGGTCAAAGGCCTAAGCCAACGGGTTTCGGAAACCTGTCTCTGATACCATAAATTGTAACACCCCGACCCGTCAAGGGTAAAGATATCACAAATATATGGTTTCATATCAGAACAACATAGCATCCATAAACCAATAGTTTCTGCATAATTTGCTACTACTGTTCAAGTGCTTATCTGCTTATTTTCTTAGCTAATTTGATCATATTAAGTTGTTTTAAGCTTCTCTCAGTGTATTGATATGTTTCCTAGCTTTTGGTAATTTTTCTAGCTTTTTAGCTTATTTTTGGCTTATTTGCAAACTGCTCATTTGCCCAAAACAGCTTATTAGGTTTAGATAAGCTCTACTTTTATTTTTCCTACCTTTTAAATATTATTTTAGACTTATCTTGAATTTTTCAGATTTTTCCTAAGTCATTTACTATTTTTAACCCTTTTAATTAGTTTTAATATTATTTAAATCATAATAAATAGAATAATAATCAGAAAAATATAATTTTAATTTTCAAAATTTTATTTTATTAATTAGATTCTAGGAAAAATATAATCATCTCTGTAGACCTTAGGAAAAATAAAATATAAAATAAGTGATAGTTTCTATTTAATAGATTTTATCTTTTTAAAATTTTTAATTAAGCACTTTTCATTTTTATAATTTTCTTAGCTTCTTTTCACCTCATAATATTTATAGAAAAAGTTTTAGATTTTTCTTTGTTCATTTAGTATTTATTATAAATTAAAATAGTTTAAAAAGTAATTAAATAATAAATAATTAATAATAATTAAAAATATAAATTTAATTTCTAAAATTTTCTTTTCTTAAATAGAACCTAGAAAAATAATTTTACACTTGTAGGATTAGTTTTCTAATATTTCACTTTTTAGTCCCGTTTTAGATTTCCCGTTACGCATTTTTAGTTTATTTAATTCGCGTTTAATTTTCTTTTGTATATTTGTTTTTCATATATCAAATAGAATTAAAAAAATCAAAAATCTCATATCTAATCATCAGTCACTCTAATCCAAAACTTAAACAATTTGCCCATTCGCACCTCGTTGGGAAACGATCCGGGTAATCACTTACCTGGTTTCACACTACACACACAAACGTGAGTCTTTGCAAGTATCCTTTTTCACAAAGGGGTGATTTGCATTTATTCACGCGTATCCGTCATTGCATAATATTTATATATACGTTTTAGCACGGATCATACCTCCACAACTAGGTCAGCTCAGGCACAGATCTATCATAGCATACAACAATAATAATCTTGCATGGCAAGAGAAACAAGATAGTAACTCAATAAAGCATGGCAAAGCATAAATATAGCATAGCAGAGACATTTAAATAAATGTCAGAATGAATCAATAAGAATGACAATCATACAATGAATGTCATGAGTCAAATGAGGAAATCATATCAGGCATAGGATCGATAGAAATATCCCTACTGAAAAGGGAAAGAATATCTGTACCTTATCAAAGCACACAATCAAAGCAATAGAAATGAATGGAAGCAGGGGATCACTCCTTCTTCACCCGATCTACAATAATCATAATTTTACTTATAAGTTTCATAGTTTCATAATCATAAAGATTTCATTTTAGTTTTCTTTCCATTTTAGGTAACTTTCCATATTTAGCAGTATTTAAAAAAGGTTTAAATAGTTATAAATGTCAAAATTGAGTTTCATATATTAATGTAATTATAAAATGATGTCGTTTCACACTTTTAGGGTTTTACAAGTCAAATTAGGGTTTACATTTATAATTATTCAAAGATTAGGGTTACTATTGCAATTATGCCAAAGTTAAAGGTTAATATGATAATTAATCAAAACATAAGTTAAATACTTTTAAGATGACAAATAGCTTATTTAGGTTCTAAAGGTGAAGCAAATAAGCTTATAAGTATTCTAAATAAGTAACCACTTAAATTCAGAATTAAAATTGAAAACAGGTCCGACTTTAGCTATTTTTTTAAAACACCTTAACGAGCTTATAAAATTCTATACTTTTACCCAGTCATACATATATGTCTTAAGTATTTTATATAATTTTTCCAGATTTTATTAAGTAGTACAAGTACAAACTAAAAATCAACAACCACAACACCTTCTCGAATTTGACCTGCTGGAACACCCCGAAAGTATGTAATTATTTACCCCCGCTAGAAGTCTCAGAAAAATCCACAAAAATTTCACAGCTTAACTCATATACCATATATCATTCTGCCAAAAGCTCAGGTATTGAATCGGTATAGATATTAAATGAAAAATCATGGAACACGCCTGAATTTTCATACCCCGAAATACAGTTTTGACACATGAATTTCTAAAAATCAAACGGTTGCCTTCCCGACCTCTAAAAATCACCAAACCTATTTCATTCGAATGCCATTTCACTGAGTTCAGTTTTAGCCCAAAGAACCACTAAAATCATGTTTGTATCATCGATTTAAAATTCATTAGGTAGAGTAGATATTTCCGAGAGATTCACACTAACCAAAATCCGAAAGTCCCCAAACCAACACAATTATTCCGAAACATATAAACACATAATTAATTCGATTTCAATGCATGCTCTTATATGATTTTATAGATTACATTTATACTTATATATGTTTTAGGTTTCGATGGCGTTATAATAGGTCCGAATTTATATGAATACAAATAGTTCAAGTCGACGTATATTATCATCATAGATCCGAATGTATTTTAATAGATCAAGGTTTATGGTTACCTCTTATATGGATCGAATAGGAACAAGAATACAAGGATCTCCAAAATGATCAAATCACCAACACACCTTCTCTTCTCTTGATCAAGATCGAATGAACATAAATAAACAAGGATCGATTAGGTTTTGTTTATGAATGTGTCGTATAGATTGAATGATGTATTATATGATTACCTTTGTTGTGTGTTTTGTACGAATGAAAGTAGATCAAGAATCTTGCTTCTTCTTCTTCTCCTTGTGTCGAATTGAAATAGATTGTTTAGGGTTTTGGTTTGATTTTTCTTGCCGTCAAAATGAAGTAGAGAGAAAAGGTTTAGGGTTTCTTGGAGAGATGCATGTATATACACGGTTATGGATGAGAAGAAGTAGGGAGGATGAGCCGTGAATTAGGGGTGTACAAAGGATGATTAGCACTTTCCAAATTAGCCAAATATTTCATACTTATCTCCATAATATGTTGTGTACATGTTTTATTATTTTCGGCCTATAGAGACCTTCTTAAACGTGCCATACTTTTATTTATAAAGTTCTTGTATCATTTCGTATTTTACTTTAGGTTATATGTTCATATTGTATGGTTTCGAGTCATAACATGTTATATAACTCAAGTTTTAATTTATAGCGTATTTTATAAGTCGTATTTAATTTAGGGTGTTATAATTCTTCCCTCCTAAAAAGAAAATTTCGTCCGCGAAATTGAAATACGAAATCGAAAGCGGAATCAAAATGAATACGTACCAAGTCACAAAGAGAAATGTGGATAACTGGATCGTATCGATTCTTCGGTCTCCCAAGTAGCCTCGCTCTCAGGATGATTCTTCCAAAGAATCATTACGAATGGAATGGTTTTAGTTCTCATGACTCTTTCCTGACGCTCCAAAACGGCCTCAGGTTCTTCACTATACGAAAGATCTTCCCGAATCTGATCGAACGGGCAAGACACAACATGAAGCGGATGATAATTATACCCACGAAGAAGTGACACATGAAAAACATCATGCACATGCGATAATTGGGGAGGTAGCGCCAAGCGATAAGATACTTCACCAACACGATCAAGAATCTCAAACGGACCGATATAACGTGGACTAAGCTTCCCTTTCATACCGAAATGCTTAACGCCTCGAAAAGGAGAAACCTTCAAGAAAACACGATAACCAGAGTTAAACACAACATCACGACGATGACGGTCAGCATAGCTCTTCTGCCTAGTACGAGCTTCCTTCAACTTCTCTCTGGCCACAGCCACCTTCTCATTAGTAATCTTAATTAATTCTGGTCCCTCAATGAGTCGTTCTCCGACCTCATTCCAACAAACCGGCGCTCAACACTTACGCCCATATAACATCTCAAATGGGGCCATCCTGATACTAGCATGCCAACTATTATTGTAAGCAAACTCCACCAAGCACAAGTAATCATCCCTGTGGCCTGTCCACTCTAAAGCACAAGACCTCAACATATCCTCCAAGGTCTGAATTGTCCGCTCCGACTGTCCATCAGTCTGAGGATGAAATGCCGTACTGAATCTAAGCCGTGTACCCCAGGCTTTATGTAACCCTTTCCAGAAACGAGACGTATAACGAGGATCACGATCGGACACAATAGAAGACGGCGTACCATGTAACCGAACAATTTCCTGCTGAAAAACCTGAGCCAAACGACTCACAGAATAATCAACACGAATGGGGAGAAAATGAGCAGATTTGGTCAGACGATCAACAACGACCCAAATCGCGTCATACTTCCGAAGAGTACGAGGTAAACCGGTAACGAAGTCCATAGATATCTGGTCCCACTTCCATGTAGGAATGTCAAGAGGTTGCAAGAGACCACTTGCACGTTGATGTTCAATCTTAACCTGCTGACAAGTCATACATCTAGCCACATGTAAAGCTACATTCTGCTTCATCCCATTCCACAGAAAGTGTTGCTTAAGATCATGGTACATCTTAGTCGAACCTGGATGAATAGAGAACGGAGAACTATGTGCCTCAGAAAGCACAGCTTCACGAAGAGTAGAATTATCTGGAACACATAGACGATTACCAAACCAAACGACACCATCCACATCCACACGAAATTCTAACTGTTTACCATCCTCAACATTCTGTACAATAGCCCATAACTCACCATCGTCTTTCTGAGCTTCCTTAATCCTCAACATCAAATCAGACTCCACCTTCAAGCTAGCCCAAAAACCATCATGACCCCGAACACACAGCTCAACTTCCATAAGCTCTAAGTCATTAAGAATCCTCGGCTCAAAGTCAAGACTAGCAATCATTCCCGACTTACGACTCAAGGCATCAGCCACAACATTGGCTTTTCCAGGGTGATACTGAATATTAGTGTCATAGTCCTTCAACAACTCCAACCAACGTCTCTGTCGCATGTTCAATTCCTTCTGGGTAAAGATATACTTCAGGCTCTTATGGTCAGTGAATATATCACAACTCTCACCATAAAGATAATGCCTCCAGATTTTTAAAGCAAAGACAACAGCAGCTAATTCAAGATCATGAGTAGGATAGTTCTCCTCATACGCTTTCAACTATCTAGAAGCATATGCAATCACTTTCCCATGCTGCATCAAAACACAACCCAAACCCTTCTTCGAAGCATCGCTGTAGATCTGATAACCTCCTGAACCTGATGGTAGAGTAAGAATCGGCGCAGAAACAAGTCTCTTCTTCAACTCTTCAAAACTAGCTTCTCTCTCGTCAGTCCATACAAACTTCTCTCCCTTGCGCATAAGCTGAGTCAACGGTAACGACAAACGAGAAAAACCCTCAACAAATCTCCTGTAATAACCAGCCAGTCCAAGGAAACTCCTGATCTCAGTCACATTGGTCGGTCTTGGCCACTTGGTAATAGCCTCAACCTTAGCCGGATCCATGGTGATACCATCTGCGGAAACGACATGACCTAAGAATGCAACTTGTCCTAACCAGAACTCGCATTTGGAAAACTTGGCATACAACTTCTTCTGCCTCAAAGTCTCCAAAACAACACGGAGATGGTACTTATGCTCCTCCTTAGTCTTTGAGTAAACCAAGATGTCATCAATAAACACGATCACGAACTTATCTAAGTATTCATGAAAAATCCGATTCATCAAATCCATGAAAACAGCTGGAGCATTTGTCAACCCAAACGGCATGACCAAGGACTCGTAGTGGCCATATCTAGTACGGAACGCGGTCTTAGGAACATCCTGCTCCTTCACACGTAGCTGGTGATATCCAGACCTCAAATTGATCTTGGAAAAGAATTTCGCTCCCTGAAGTTGATCAAACAAATCATCGATGCGGGGAAGTGGATAACGATTACGAATAGTGATAAGGTTAAGTTCGCGGTAGTCGATACATAATCTCATGCTACCGTCCTTCTTCTTAAAAAATAACACCAGAGCACCCCACGGAGAAACACTGGGACGGTTAGAACCAGATTCAAGCAATTCCTGTAACTGCTCTTTCAATTCCTTCAATTCAACAGGAGCCATATGATAAGGAGCCTTAGAGATGGGTTCAGCACCCGAAATTAAATCAATCGAGAATTCAACCTCACGCTCAGGCGGCATACCTGGGAGTTCATCAGGAAATACATCTGGGAATTCACGAACAACCGAAAGGCTCTCCATACTAGGAATCTCCAAAGATGAATCCTTAATCGAAGCTAGAAAACCTTCACAACCACGTGTCAGTAAAGAGCGAGCTTTCATAGCAGATATGATCTTAATAGGTTTACCAAGCCGAGAACCTTGGTAGACAAATTCAGGATTACAAGGATCACCAAAAATCACACGTCTAGTATGGCAGTCAATCGTAGCTCGATGCTCCGACAACCAATCCATACCCAAAATTACATCAAAGTCGTACATATCTAGAGGAAGAAGATTTGCAGAGCGAACTCTATCGTCGAAACGAAGAGGACAATTCACGTATTCATGAGTAATGGTCACGGAATTTTTCATTGGCGTTGAGATAGATAAAGCATAGTTTAATGGTATTGCGGTTGTATTAATGTGTTTAGCAGATGTAGAAGATATCACAGAATGTGTAGCACCAGTATCAAATAAAACAATAATTGGACGATCAAATAAATACAGCATACCCGAGACAGTTCCAGAAGTACCCGCAGCCTGATCCCTGGTTAGTGCAAAAACTCGACCCTTAGAAGCCTGCTGCCTACCATTTCCATTCCCACGGTTGGTGCTACTCGCCTTCGGACATTCCCTAACCCGATGTCCAAGATCACCACAACTATAACAGGCACCAGTAGCCTTATAACAAGTACGACCAGGATGAGTTTTCCCACACTCAACACAAATAGAAGGAGGTGGAAGCTGTTCCACCACATTCCTCTGCCCTGCTGAAGAAGTAGCACCACTATTACCCTGCTGAATACCACGACTCTGTTGACCCCTGAACTGTTGGTCACGGCCTGACCGCTGATTCTGCCCACTGTTGTTGTTACTACGCCTGTCATTACCCCGAAACTCATTACCCCTCGAAGTAGCATTCCTCTGACTATTACCCTGAACCTGCTGATGATCACTCTCCTGAGTCCTCTTCACTCCACGACTAGACCTCTCTTGCATCAATTCCTTATTACGGACTGCATTGGCAACTTGTGCTACATCAGCAAAATCAGTATTTAGAATACCTTCAAGCAACTCATCACGTAACCCCCACTTAAAATACATAGCCTGCTCCTCCGGAGTCCCAGCCTTCGTACCCAAGAAACCCGCAAGTCTCACAAACCTCTTCATATACTCCACACTCGACTCCCTATCCAACTGGAAAATATGATGATAGTCACGCTCGAACTTCTGTTTCTCTGATCTAGGGAAGTACTGAAGAAAGAATATCTCTCGAAACTCAGCCCAGGATAACCCAGTAACAAACTCATCACCTCCCTTAGCCATCCGATATGCCTTCCACCAACTGAGGGCATCTCCCTCAAATTTGTAACTAGCCAAACGTGCCTTAAACTCATCGTCACAACCAAGTACCTCGAATATCTTCTCAATGTGAGATATCCAATTCTCCGCCTCCATAGGAGAAGTAGCAGCACTGAACGAACGTGGTTTCTGCTTAACAAAACGCTCCAACTACACATGGATCGACACTGGTGGATCATCACCACCACCACCACCATTACCACTACCATTAGCGGTGTTCCTCCTAATCTCGTCTGTGATGCGTGCAGTCAAACCGGGAAGTAACGCATCAACAGCTCGCTGCACCGCTGCATCAAAAGCAGCACCAGAGGGTCCATCATTCCGACGAGTATTCACCATCTGAAGGGTCATAAACGAGACAAAAGGACAAAACGAGCGTAAGGGTCAAAATGTGAAGAAAGAGATCGCGTCAAACGAAAAGCCTAGTGTCTACCCAATATCCTCACAGGTCATTTCTAAGGTTCTACAGGTCAAACCCAGCGCTCTGATACCATAATTGTAACACCCCGACCCGACAAGGCCAAGATATCACATTATGGTGTCATACAAAGCATACATTACGCAAGCGGAAGTCTTTTAAATAAATAGCCAACTCTCGATCATCAAGACTGATATCAAAAGGTAATCCCGAATTCATAGTGGGTTAATCAAACAAAACCAAAGTAAAATAATATTCAAGTACTGAATGAAAGTCCGAAACAATGGACAACGAAATGATAAATAAATAGGTCTCTAAGTCCTACACTCTCTCATTTCCAAGCCCGTCGCCCCGCTTATTACCTGCCGCATAAGAAAAGAAAACATGCGGCTGAGCTTAAAAAGCCCAGTGAACAGATATGTATAACATAACATAATGGTAAATAAGCATAAGCAACGAAGGAATAAGAATACAAAACGAAAAGTATAATCATGAAAGTCATATGAATTTTAAAGAGAACTAAGAACCAAAATGCATGAGAACTGAATAGAAAATGAATCAAGAGAATAATGAAATAAAGGGAAAAGTTCATATAAGGATGTGCCATAGGAACTACATACATAATCCGTCAAATCATACTAAAGCAATACAAGTATACGAAGAGGGGAGACCTCTAAGTAATAAAAGTGTGAGAAGGAGTGTAAGGCACACACCACCTGGTCACCATAACATACAAATACATAAACCTAGGATATATCCATACGCTCCCTAACAAAATATGGATGCCAGTACTAGACTGGTCACACATATATAAAGTTGGCCAATAGTGTACACAAAATCATAACATAAGGGGGAACGCCGTAGATCTATCACACCTCTACGAGAGTGTCTTGCCTAGGGTGCCATCAAAGACATGGTCATGGTACCTCCACAACTAGGTCAGCTCAGGCACAGATCTATCATAGCATACAACAATAATAATCTAGCATGGCAAGAGAAACAAGATAGTAACTCAATAAGCATGGCAAAGCATAAGTATAGCATAGCAGAGACATTTAAATAAATGTCAGAATGAATCAATAAGAATGACAATCATACAATGAATGTCATGAGTCAAATGAGGAAATCATATCAGGCATAGGATCGATAGAAATATCCCTACTGAAAAGGGAAAGAATATCTGTACCTTATCAAAGCACACAATCAAAGCAATAGAAATGAATGGAAGCAGGGGATCACTCCTTCTTCACCCGATCTACAATAATCATAATTTTACTTATAAGTTTCATAGTTTCATAATCATAAAGGTTTCATTTTAGTTTTCTTTCCATTTTAGGTAACTTTCCATATTTAGCAGTATTTAAAAAAGGTTTAAATAGTTATAAATGTCAAAATTGAGTTTCATATATTAATATAATTATAAAATGATGTCGTTTCACAATTTTAGGGTTTTACAAGTCAAATTAGGGTTTACATTTATAATTATTCAAAGATTAGGGTTACTATTGCAATTATGCCAAAGTTAAAGGTTAATATGATAATTAATCAAAACATAAGTTAAATACTTTTAAGATGACAAATAGCTTATTTAGGTTCTAAAGGTGAAGCAAATAAGCTTATAAGTATTCTAAATAAGTAACCACTTAAATTCAGAATTAAAATTGAAAACAGGTCCGACTTTAGCTATTTTTTTAAAACACCTTAACGAGCTTATAAAATTCTATACTTTTACCCAGTCATACATATATGTCTTAAGTATTTTATATAATTTTTCCAGATTTTATTAAGTAGTACAAGTACAAACTAAAAATCAACAACCACAACACCTTCTCGAATTTGACCTGCTGGAACACCCCGAAAGTATGTAATTATTTACCCCCGCTAGAAGTCTCAGAAAAATCCACAAAAATTTCACAACTTAACTCATATACCATATATCATTCTGCCAAAAGCTCAGGTATTGAATCGTTATAGATATTAAATGAAAAATCATGGAACACGCCTGAATTTTCATACCCCGAAATACAGTTTTGACACATGAATTTCTAAAAATCAAACGGTTACCTTCCCGACCTCTAAAAATCACCAAACCTATTTCATTCAAACGCCATTTCACTGAGTTCAGTTTTAGCCCAAAGAACCACTAAAATCATGTTTGTATCATCGATTTAAAATTCATTAGGTAGAGTAGATATTTCCGAGAGATTCACACTAACCAAAATCCGAAAGTCCCCAAACCAACACAATTATTCCGAAACATATAAATACATAATTAATTCGATTTCAATGCATGCTCTTATATGATTTTATAGATTACATTTATACTTATATATGTTTTAGGTTTTGATGGCGTTATAATAGGTCCGAATTTATATGAATACAAATACTTCAAGTCGACGTATATTATCATCATAGATCCGAATGTATTTTAATAGATCAAGGTTTATGGTTACCTCTTATATGGATCGAATAGGAACAAGAATACAAGGATCTCCAAAATGATCAAATCACCAACACACCTTCTCTTCTCTTGATCAAGATCGAATGAACATAAATAAACAAGGATCGATTACGTTTTGTTTATGAACGAGTCGTATAGATTGAATGATGTATTATATGATTACCTTTGTTGTGTGTTTTGTACGAATGAAAGTAGATCAAGAATCTTGCTTCTTCTTCTTCTCCTTGTGTCGAATTGAAATAGATTGTTTAGGGTTTTGGTTTGGTTTTTCTTGCCGTCAAAATGAAGTAGAGAGAAAAGGTTTAGGGTTTCTTGGAGAGATGCATGTATATACACGGTTATGGATGAGAAGAAGTAGGGAGGATGAGCCGTGAATTAGGGGTGTACAAAGGATGATTAGCACTTTCCAAATTAGCCAAATATTTCATACTTATCTCCATAATATGTTGTGTACATGTTTTATTATTTTCGGCCTATAGAGACCTTCTTAAACGTGCCATACTTTTATTTATAAAGTTCTTGTATCATTTCGTATTTTACTTTAGGTTATATGTTCATATTGTATGGTTTCGAGTCATAACATGTTATATAACTCAAGTTTTAATTTATAGCGTATTTTATAAGTCGTATTTAATTTAGGGTGTTATAAGAACTCCCTTAAATAGTCATGGTATATGACTAGGGGTGTTTTGGTGAATGCCTTAGAAAGGAAGCAGTTTTGTAGGTATTTTACTACGCCCTTATACGTCGGGAATTTTTCCGGGTAGGCAAAATTCCCTATGACATTGTTCTTGGTCAAATCCACGCCCTCTAGTTGGAATTCCACATTAGGGGTGCAGGTAATAGCTTTAGAAGCAGCCATTTTAAAGGTATTGGATTTGCAAGAAAAAAGAGTCTAGGTTTAGAGACAAAGAACACACACACAGAGTTTTAAGAAAATGGGCAAGAATTTGATTAAAAAATTTCCAAAGCATGTGTGTGTAATTTTGTCTGTGGGTATTTATAGGAAAGTGGAAAGAGAAGGTGGTTTTGGCACTAAGCATATTTTTCTCAAAATTTTGAAAACCGTTTTGTATAAACGTTTGATATCCGCATTAAATGCCACCACTCCACTTTCCCGGGTTTTGTGCAACAGTCAAGGTGAACAGTTGTGCCGTCTGCAAAAAGTGTAATTTGTAGAGTTACATCATCACATATATATTATGTGTAAGGAGAGGCATTAAATGCCAAGTGGGAAGTGGTGATGAAGTGGGGGCCCAAGATGTGGATGCCAGAAGGCAAAAGAACATATATTTCTATATTAAATAGGTATTCAGTTACCAACCTCGAACATTTACTAACTAGATACTTAGAGCATTAAGTATAGCATTGAATGTCATCTTGAGGCCCCTGAATGACTTTTCATTCAGTATGAGGGGTTGAGGGAAGGTTATTCAGTGATCTTATTCACTGAGAGACACATTGAGTCAGGGACCTGAGGTTTTTTGGAATTTACACTTGGTTGGATGGATTTAATCAGTGGACTGAGTCTCAATATCCAACATTCCCAATTCAGCTTTCAGTCTTGTGAAAGTTGGTTCATCCAATGGTTTGGTGAATATATCAGCTAGCTGATATTCAGTGGGAATGAAGTATAATTCAATGTCACCATTCATGACGTGGTCCCTGATGAAGTGATATCTAATATCAATGTGTTTGGTTCTCTGATGAAGAACTGGGTTGTTTGAGATAGCAATTGCACTTGTGTTATCACAAAAGATGGGAACCATCTTATAATGGATGCCATAGTCACTGAGTTAACTTTTCATCCACAGTACATTTGCACAATAACTGGCTGTTGCAACATATTCAGCTTCTGCTGAGGACATGGCAACTGATTGTTGCTTCTTAGCACTCCAACAGACTAATTTTCCACCAAGGAATTGGCAGGAGCCTGAGGTGCTTTTTCTATCCATGTTGCAGCCAGCATAGTCAGAGTCTGAGTATCCTTTGAGATCAAAGCCTGAACATTCTGGATAGTACAATCCAAGACTTGGAGTACCTTTCAGGTACCTGAGGATCCTTTCCACAGCTGTGAGATGTGATTCTCTTGGGTCAGATTGATATCTGGCACATAAACAGACTGAGAATTGGATATCAGGCCTTGATGCAAGTAAGTACATCAGTGACCCAATCATTCCTCTAAAAAGAGTTTGATTCACTGGTTTACCAGCAGGGTCAGGACCTAGGTTGTTTGGAGGAACCATGGGAGTTTTCACTAAGACACAATCACTGAGCTCATACTTTTTCAGTAGGCTTCTAGTGTACTTCTCTTGACTGATAGAGGTTCCCTTATCAGTCTGCTTGATTTGCAGTCCAAGGAAGTAAGTGAGTTCTCACATCATGCTCATTTCAAATTTCTTTGCCATCAGTTTTTCAAACTGTTTGCAAAGTTTATAACTTGTTGAGCCAAATATGATGTCATCCACATATACTTGTACAAGTATGATATCATCATTTGTCCTATAGATAAACAATGTGTTGTCTATCTTGCCTCTGGCAAATTTGTTTTGGATGAGGAAGGCTGAAAGAGTTTCATACCATGCCCTAGGAGCTTATTTCAGTCCATAAAGGGCTTTGTCAAGCTTGCAGACATAGTCAGGAAACTCACTGCTTTCAAATCCAGGAGGTTGTTGAACATAAACTTCTTCTTTCAGTGAACCATTTAAGAATGCACTTTTTACATCCATTTGGTACACTTTGAAGTTCATGTAGGTTGCAAATGCAAGGAAGATCCTGATGGCTTCCATCCTTGCCACTGGTGCAAATGTCTCTTCATAGTCAATGCCTTCTTGCTGATTGTAGCCTTTGGCAACAAGTCTGGCCTTGTTTTTTATGACTATGCCATTTTCATCAGATTTGTTTTTGAACACCCATTTCATGCCAATGACTGTAACATCTTGAGGACATTTGACCAAGGTCATTACCTTGTTTCTGTCAAATTGTTCCAGTTCATCATGCATAGCCTGAACCCAACTAGGATGTTTAAGTGCTTCTTTGACACTTTTGGGTTCAATTGTGAAAATGAAATCCATAAACAGGCATTCATTGGCTGAGACTACTTTTAGTTTTACAGCCATGCTTCTAATAAGCATGCCTTCAGTAGGCTCTCCAATTATATTGACGAGTTCTATATCTTGAGACCTAGTCCAACTGTCCTGAGGTCTTGGATACTGATTAGAACTTGTGGAGGCCTGATTGGGTGGAGGTGTAGGTTCTGGTGCTGACACTTGATGATCTTCAAGATCTTGAGTGTCTGACTGGGTTGGCTGATCACTGAGATTATTTGGTTCCTGAGCACTCTGTTCAGACTGATTGATTGGATCAGTATTTGTTTGTGCTTTAACAAACTCAGTGATGGTTGGGTAAGGAAGGTTGTGAGGGAGAATGTAGTAGGAGATATCAGCATTTGCTTGATACTGAGTGGAAGGATTACTATCAGGATGATATTCATCAGGAGGATATCTTGATGAGTCATCAATACCTATTTCTTCCACTGATGTGTTTGAGAATATGATTGCTTCAGTGCTCTCATCAAAGTTAACATGGAATGTTTCCTCAGTTTGTTGTCTCCTTGTGTTGAACACCTTGAAGGCTTTAGAGACAAGAGAGTATCCTAGGAAGTATCCATCATCAGCCTTAGCATCAAATTTTCCTAAGTGATCCTTGTGATTATGAATAAACACAGGACACCCAAAGACATGAAAGTAGCTGATGTCAGGGATTCTTCCCTTGAATAACTCATATGGAGTTTTGTTATGTCTCTTGACAATGATGGATCTGTTTTGTGTGTAACATGTAGTTTTCACTGCTTCAGTCCAAGAATGTTTGGATAGGACTGATCCATTTAGCATTGTCCTAGCAGCTTCAATGAGTGTTCTATTCTTCCTTTTAGCAACACCATTTTGTTCAGGTGTGTAAGGAGAGGAAAATTTTTGGGAAATTCCTTTCTCATCACAGAAACATTCAAGTTCATGGTTTCTGAACTCAGTCCTATTGTCAGTCCTAATCTGTTTGACTTTAATGTCATTTTGATTTTCAATGTTCCTGACAAAGGACATGATCGTTTCAGTTGCCTGACTCTTTTTGGTCACGAAGTAAACCCAAGTATATCTTGAGTATTCATCCACAATGACCAGAGTATACTTCTCATGGTTAATGGATCTGGGACTGATGGGTCTAAAGAGATCCATATGGAGAAGATGAAGGCAGTTTTTGATGGAAAAGTTTTGCTTGATTTTAAAGGATGCTCTATGATGTTTACCTTTTTCATAGGCAGAGCAGGATTTATCCTTTGAAAACACAAGTGATGGTAAGCCAAGGACCTTGTTTTGTTTTGCAAGATAGTTTATGTTTTTGAAGTTCAGATGGGAGAGTCTCTTATGCCAAATCCAGTTGAGAGTTTCAGTGGCCTTAGCAAAAAGACAAGTTCCATTCTAAGTTAGAGTAGACATGTCTAACACATAAACATCTTGTCTTCTTGGTGCAATGAGGACTACTTCCTTATTTGCATTGAAGATGGTTCCTTGCTTATCATCAAACTGAACTATGTATTTTGCATCACATAGTTGACTGACACTGATTAAATTGTACTTAAGACCATTGACATAAGCTATCCTAGTAAAGACTATACCACTACAGTTTACTAAACCATAACCTTCTGTGAGACATGATGAATTGTCAGCAAATACCACCTTGGGTCCTGGTTTCTCTACATATTTGTGCAGATACTCTTTCACATCAGTCATGCTCCTTGAACATCCACTATCTAGATGCCAAACTGGCTCCCTGGCATGTCTCTGCACAAATGGTAAACTGAGTTAGTTCTTTCTAGGACCCCTCTTCTTGGAGGGCTTGGCTTTAATGGCCTTTTTAAAAGTAACAATTGATGCATGGTCAGTGGTTGAATGGACTGAGCTTCCACAAATCTTGCATTTGATTGCAGAAGTGGACTCAGTAGACTGAGAGGATGACATGGTGATTCCTTTTCTGGTCTGAATGACCTTTTCATGTCTTGAGGTGTCATGAGTGGGATCTCCACATATGTCACAACTAGTATCCATAAGACAATCCTCAGGAAGGTGGTCATTGAAGCCACAATGTGGGCAAGGTGAAAAAGGCTTAGCCTTTTGTTTCTGCTTCTGCTTAGAATCAGAGGGATACTTAAAAGCTTGTGCTTTAAAGTTTGCAGCTTTGGATGTGGCTGTGTATGACAAGTGATCAGCAGTTCTGTGATCTTCCTTTTTGCATACCATGCAAAAGAGGATTCTATAACAATTATCATTAGAATGATTTTTATAGTTACACATCTCACATCTTTGCTGAGGTTTTGAGGGTTTTGGTTTGGTGGTGCTTGAGGAAGCTAATTTGAACTCCTTCATCTTAGATTGAGAAGGCTTCTCAAAAGATTCAATCTTCTCACTCAGCTTCCTGACAAGCTCAGCCAACTGATCAAATTTTGAGTCAGGGCTTTATGTTTTTACTTCAGAAGGGACTGAAGTTGTTGAGTCATCAGTAGGAACTGAGACTTCTGGTGTGTGCCTTTTCAGGATGGTTTTTCCCATTCCTGGCTTCTCCTTTGGAGAATGCTGAGAGTAGACTAATGGTGTGAGGTCTGAACAAGGTGCAGCTCCCTGAAGGACTTTCAGAGGTGGGAATGGTGTTTGAGATTCTGATTCAGACTCATTGACAGGCACAGTAATACTGAGATTATCAGTGAGTCCAAGCATATCTTTTATGGCCTGACTTTCAGGTTGCAAGATTTTCCCAGTCTCAAAGTTAGGTAACTTACTGACTGGGTTGTCTCTGACAATCCAGTCATTAGACTTGGGTACCATCTCTTTCTCAAAAGATATGTCTGCTGGAACAAAGGCCTTTTCACTATGACTCTCACTGAGGGATTCAGTGAGTTGGTCTTCTCCTATGACTTTCTTGTTAGCACTAGGAATAAGAGACACAGTTTCATAGACTTTAGGATTCTTTTTAGTCCAGCTTTCAATGACAGCCTTTTCTTTGTTAAGTTCATTTTGAAGAGCTTGATTTTGTTTCAAAATCTCAGTGTTTTGAATTTGAAGTGTAACAGCTTCTAGCTTAGCTTGTTTCAGGACAAGCAATTCATCTCTACACTTATTTAATTCTTGAACAAGATTGTTATATTTTGAAAGCAAATTAAGCCTTTGTTCTTCTACAAACTTAAGATCTACATTAATGTAATTCATATAAGACTGCCAATCAGAATCATCATCTATAGAAAGTAAAATATTTACCTTTTTCATGGTGATGTTAACCCATTCTCCATTTCTTGCATGTCTTTTTCCAACAGCCAGCTGATCACTATCTGAAAGTGCCATCAGTGCACTCACTCTAACTTCTTCTTCATCTGAGAAGACCTCTTCTTCATCCTAGTCATAGGCTTCAGCTACAAGAACCTTGTTCTTTGTCTGAACAGGTTTGGAAATTTGAACAGCCTGAGACATTGAGGGATTGGCCTCAAGGAGAGCAAGTTTAGCCTTAGCTTTCCTATATTTAGCTTCAAAGTCTTTTTGACCATTTTGAACAGTATTGTTTTGAAAATGTTGAGAAGATTGAAGCATTTTAGTTTGAAACTTGCTAGTTCCTGAAGAAGAACTATTTTCAGAAAAATTATATGAGGGTTCTGAAGTTGTTTTTGAAAAAACAGTCTTTAGCAAAATGACCATTTTTACCAAATTTAAAACATTCAGTGGTTTCATTTTCTTTAGCTTTTGAAAAGTTTGACTGATTTCTTTTGATAAACCTTTTTGAATTAGCAAGGAGTGCCCTTTCTTGAAATTCTAAGTGTAAATCATTAAGGTACTCCTCACCGGTTCTTTCATCAGCCTCATCATCAGAATTTTCTTGGAAATCCTGCTCAATACCATTAGAATAAAAGGCAGTTGATATGGGTAAGGTAGTCAGGGCCTTTTTGGTCTCAAGAGCTTTCTTTGAGTCAGGGTATCTCCTAGAGATTAAGTTGTCCTCATAGACAAACTTCCCATAGATCTCAGGGAGCTCAAAGGTCTGGATGTGGTTAGCATTCCTGAGGCCCTAAGAGAAGTTTAACTACTTCTCAGGGGGGACTGTTGACAAAGCCAACATTGATCTCATGCTTAGAAAAAACTACACCATCATTTGATAATTCATTTATCAGGGTCTTGTATTTGGTATAGGTCTGAGAGAGACTTTCAGAGTCTTTTGCCCTGAAAGTGTTTTACTCAAGTTTCAGGTCCATGATCATGTTTTCCTTGGTATCTGAGGGACCTTCAAAGCTATGAACCAAGTCAAGCCAAGTTTGTTCGGCTGTTGTACAGTTAATGACTGATTCCATTGTATCGTCAGGAAGACAAGATATAATGATGCTTTTCAGGCGTTGGTATTGATTGACCACCCTTCTCTTATCAATGGTCCACTGAGCTTCAGGTTTAGGTAACCCTTCAACAGTCTTAGGAACATAAGGACATTCATTGATACAAGTGATGTAGTATGGTTCCATACCAGTCAAGTAGCAAAGCATGCGCTTTTTCCACTTGCTAAATTTTCCAGCTTCAAGTCTGGGAGCAACAGCTGAATAACTTCCTCCTTTTTTATCGATGAGCTGGGGCACATTAATATCAGCCATAATAGGATCTTGGTTTTAAAAACCTTTGAGCACTCTTTAGTTTTTGAAAAGATTTTATAAACCAGAGGCTCTGATACCACTTGTTGTTCCCGTTACACAAGTAGAAATAACTACAAAGTTAATCTAATTGTGTTCCATGACTGATTTAATGTATTGATTAATTTAGACAAATAAGTAAAACGTAAACATAAAAACACAAGTTTTTCAACGTTTAAATTCTTATTAGAAATTAATCAAAAGAATCTATACCCAAGTGTTAGCGGAAATAACACTTGGGATTGAAACGACAAGGTATGATATGTTCTCCTCACTAAACTCAAGCTATGCTTGAGTGGCAACAATGAATGAACCACTGAGCTATCTCAGGACTAGGTTGCTCTTTGGGGGAGAAAAGTGGTTTTGTGAAAGTCTAACACAAAACTTATCCACTTTTCTCCCTTATGATCCTATTTATACACAAGTATAAAAGAGCACCCGTGACTAAAAATACAAAAAGAATAACCTAGCTAGTCTGTACAAAATACAACAGTACTTTGTCAGTTCCAAGAATCTATTTTGGGAATGGGTTGAAACTGCTTTCCGAATGTCAGTGATAACACTGTTCTTGTTCTTAAGCCTTTCAAGGAAAGTTTGACTTTGGCCCGATAAGGACTTTTCCTTATCTTTTCAAACTTCTCGCCTAGTACTGCCTTTCTTTCAGACTTCAAATTCTTCAGGCTTGGTCTTCAGTCTTCAGTCTTCAATCATTATAGTTGTTGAGGAGACTGGGGGTTCAGTGAGTTATTGTCATCACTCACTGAACCCATTATCTTCTTCTTCGGCTTAAGTAAAACTCAGGGAGTTCCGCTTTCCTGAATGGTGAATCTTTCTTCTTAGACTCGTCCTAAGCATCCTGAAGATAACTCACTGAGTGACTGTTCACTCAGTGACCGGAGAGTGTTCACGGTTGATTAACACTTGGCTAATTTGTGTTCAAATCCTTGTTGTCAGGACGCTTGGGTACTTTTGGACCCAACAACTAGGAACTCATAATGGCCCTCATGAGTCCTAAAAGTAGTTTTCTGAATGTCACCATTATACATTCTTATTTGGTGATATTTAGCTCTCAAATCCAATTTAGAAAACACTACAGCCCCACCCAATTCATCTATCAATTCTTCAATGACAGGTATAGGAAACTTATCTTTAATTGTGTACTTATTCAGCTGCCTGTAGTGAACACACATCCTCCATGTGCCATCCTTCTTTTTGACCATGACTATAGGAGAAGAGAAAGAACTTTGACTGGCCCTAATCACCCCTGAATCAAGCAACTCTTTTACCATAGCCTCAATGGCATCCTTTTGGTGAGGTGGGTGCCTATAAGGTCTGATATTTATTGGGGGAGTGTTTGGCATAAAGGGTATTTTGTGGTCATGTGTTTTTTGTGGTGGTAGCTCATTAGGGACTGCAAACACATCTTCAAATTCATTCACAACTACATCTACCACTTCACCATTCCCCTTTTTCCCTTCCATTTGTTGACAATACATAGGATATACACAAAGCATCATGGAGTACAATTCAGCTTGTTTGGACTCAAGTTCCTTGTGGGCCTTTTTCCCTTGCATCCACTGCAAATTTGTATTCTGAGTACCCCTAAGCACCACTTGTTTACCTATGTACTCAAACTTCATGACTAGAGTTTTGAAATTCCACCTTATTTCTCCCTAAGTTGCCAACCACTGCACACCAAGTACCATTTCACAGCCACCCAATGGTAAAAGCATAACATCAGTTTCAAATTGGATCCCATTAATTCTCCATTTGAAACTGAGGCATTCATAAGTACTAAAAATTTCTTGACCATTGGCCACAGAAACCTTCAAAAGGGTAGTACTTCTTAATTTACAGCCTAGCCTCTTAGCAGTCTGCACATCTAAGAAATTATGGGTACTTCCAGAATCAGCCAATATATGCAACACTTGTTTTCCTACCACACCCTTAAATCTCATAGTTTGGTAAGAATTAAGGCCTGATAAAGCATTAAGTGATATTTGTGGGCATTGTTCATTAAACTCATACTCCTGTCCATTACTTTCTTCCTCATTTTCTACTTCCTCAGTTACAATGCCTTCTTCTCCCAAACACTCCTCATGTTCCTCACTATTTAACACAACTTCTAAACAATTCAATTGGCCACTACATTTGTGTCCAGGAGTGTACCTTTGTTCACAGTAAAAACACTTGTTATTTGACCTCTTTTCCTCCAACTCTTTTTGGGTCAATCTATAAGGCCTATTAACACCATTTCTTGGCACAAACTGATTACCCCCATTATGATTAACAGTCATTAGGAGTTGTTAACAAGGGAGGATTATACCTTGGCTTCAATGCAGCATTGGTTGCTTCTTGCATTTTGGACATAGCAAACACCTCAGGCAATGTGGTGAGCCTAAACATCCTTATGGGCATGCTAACCTCTTTCTTTAATCCCCCAATGAACAAACTGACTGCATAAGCTTCATTCAACTCTACCCTGCTCAATAATGATTTAAACTCTTCTTGATAATGTTGAACTGATCCATCTTGTTTCAGGTTCTTCAACTCCATAATTGGATCATCATAAAGTATCCCAAACCTCTTAAGCACCTATTCTTCATACATCTCCCACGGAGTGTCTTCAACAAATCTTTTGACATAGTACAACAACAACAACAACAACATACCTAATCCCGCCGGGGCGGGGTATGGGGGAGGTGAAATGTAGACAGATCCTACCCCTACCCCAGGATAAACCTGGGGGTAGGAGACTGCTTCTAGGAAGACCTCCGGCAGGTGTGTGTAGAAGGTACCCAAAAGAAAGTTAGCGAGGGTATGACATCAAAACAAAGGAAAGCATACAATCAAATAATCATATAGAGAAATAGAAACAAATAAGCAATAACGAAACAACAAGCAAGGAAGCATGAAAGCACCCAAATCAAAAAAGACATACCAAAATAGACCAAAGCCAACGCCACAAGAGGAATCAGATAAAAAAAAACAAGCATACAAGCCAACAGAGCAGACAGGCAAACCAAAAGAAGAAGCATAAAAAAGACAGAGAGACAAGAGTAAAGCAAGCAAAAACAAAACCACCAAGACAAAACACAAGCATAAAAGGGGGCGAGGGGAACACAAAGCCAAAGAAAGTAACAGAGCCTAAAGAAAGGCAATGCAAAGGGCCTAAAGCTAAGGCAAAGCAAAAAGGGCAAGCGAAGGGGCCTAAAGCTTAAAGGCAAAGCAAAGGAAAAACCAAAGAACAAGCAGAAGGCACAACAAAGCTCCTAGCGCATAAAGGGAGCAAGCAAAGGGACCCTAACAAAGAGGCACCTAAAAAGCCTAAAACACCACAACAGACCCAAACCCTCGACCAACCTAGCCCAAAGCTAACCACAAATTCTAATCCTATCTCTCCACCCATTCCTATCTGAGGTCATGTCCTCGGACAAGTGAAGCTCCTCCATGTCGAGCTTAAGTCTATCCTCCCAATTAAGGTTAGGTCTACCCCTCCTTCTCAGACCATCGACTATAAGCACTTGTACTCTCCTTATTGGCGCTAATTGTGGTCTTCTCCTGACATGACCGAACCACGTCAACATTCCTTCTCTCATCTTCGAGATAATAGAATCTACTTCAAGTAGAGATCTAAACACCCCGTTCAGGATCATGTCAGACATGGTTTTACCACAAGTCCACCTAAGCATTCTCAGTTCTGCTACTTCTACCCTGTTTGCTTGAGCTTTTGTGATAGGCCAGCACTCTAACCCGTACAGCATAGCAGGTCTAATAGCCACCCTATAAAATTTACCCTTTAACTTAAAGGGTACTTTCCTATCACATAGAACTCCTGACGCCGCCCTCCATTTCGCCCAGCCTCTTCCAATACGGTGGGTTACATCGTCGTCGATCCTCCCTGATTTGTGAATCACCGAACCCAAATATCTAAAAGTCTCCTTAGGTAAGAGGATCTGGTCTCCGATACATACTTCCGTTTCTTTGTTGTGACCGATCTCGATCCTAATGAAAACACATCTCAGGTATTCAATCTTCTCCCTGCTTACCCGAAGGCCATTGTCTTCAAGGGCCTCCCTCTAATGCTCTAGTCTATTGTTTAACCCGTCCGCCGACTCTGCCACCAACACAATATCGTCTGCGAATATCATGCTCCAAGGGATACACTCTTGGATCCCTCGTGATAGCTCATCAAGAATCAAGGCGAATAGATAAGGGCTAATGGATGATCCCTAGTGGAGTCCTACTTTCATGGGGAAAAACTCTGAGGTTCCCACTGTCGACCGAACACGAGTCTTCGCCCCCTCGTACATATCTTTTATGACTCTTAAGTATCTCCTTGGGGTACCCTTATCTATCAGAGTTCTCCAAATCAACTCACGAGGGACACTATCATAGGCCTTTTCTAGGTCGAGGAAAGCCATATGCAAGTCTCTTTGCCTTTCTCGATACTTCTCCATGAGACTTCTGAGAAGGTGGATAGCCTCAATTGAGGACCTTCATGGCATAAAACCAAACTGGTTCTCAGCCTTCATGGCATAAGACCAAATATTTTGACATAGTGTTGGTGCCAAACTAGGGCCTTATCATATAGATGCATGGAGGCTAATTTCACCTTCTTATCCTCCATCACACCATCAATATTGAAGAATTGTTTTCATCTGTAAACCCAACCCTTCATATCCTCACCATTGAATCATGGAAACTCAATTTTGGACAATCTCCCATATTGACCACCACCCATCTGAGTTCCTCTGTTGGTGCTTTTTCCTTCACCATTCTTTAATCTTGCAATCTTAGTCATCATGGTTTGCATGGCTGTTTGCATATTATGCATTGTTTCTTGCAGTGATTCAAGGGTTGTACTTTGTGTTTTAGATCTTGTGTTCACCATTGTATTGGTATCACTATTACTCATCAATACATGGAATAATGACTACTAAGCTTGTTCTTGATTACCCAAACCAACTGCTTCTGATCAGCTTGTTCAAGACTAGAGAAATTAACCACTAATGGGCTAGTCTTGTGATCGTACATATGTTTGGGACTAATCTGATGTAATAAAACAGGTGAAATTAGTGGTGACTAATTTCTAGCCGGAAAATCTCTATTTTGGCCAGAATTTGACCGGAGAAGATGACCGAAAAATCAAGAGTGTCAGGATGGCAGCTCTGATACCAATTTATAGACTCAGTATAACGCCCTAGAATCCGGATTAACATTTTAATTATCTACTTTAATTATACCATAAGTTAAATAAATAGTAATATAAATATAACATAGGGCAATTGTTTTAAATATATATAAGGTTTTGGGCTAATTTTGTTACTTACCAAATCCAAGCCCAACTATAATTGATCCAACCCAAAAGAAAATAAATAAATAAATAAATAATACGGTTCCCCCTCCCATAATCGATCTCCTGGAAAAAAAATGAAGAGGGATGGAGAAAACACTAGCCTCCATAATTGTTTGTCATCAAGAACTCAAGATCAAGATTCGTGATAATTCCGCGAAGGTTTGGTATGATTAATCACCTATTTTCTTAAACATCTTTTGTTTTTAATTTTTTTCATGTAGTTATAATTGATGGATATGATTAAGGTTTATTAAAATTCCAGTAATTAAACATATTTGATCATTAAAACGTAATTAGGGATGTGTTAGAGGTTTGATCTTGCGTTGGTTAGGGTTAGGATTTTGTTTGTGATGTTGTCCAAAAATTATGTCGAATTGATGGATGTCTAAATTGATGTTGCCAACGTGTTTTTGGGTGATTTTTGATTCTAAACATAAGTTCAATCAGAGTACTTTCTAGAAATATCAATTTCGTTGTCATTGGAGGTCGGGAGAGTAGTCTTTTGATTTTTACTAGATTAAGTGTCAAAACGGTGAATCTGAGTCTGAAAATTAGTCGATGTTTTAGATTTTTCATTTCTAAACTATAAAGAATTAACTCATGGGATTCTGCAAGAACTAACTTCTATATGTTTAGTAATTTCATAAATTTTTGTGTATTTTTAAAAAGTGTTTTGATATGCCTTTTAAATACATACTTTCTGGGTGTTTCAGCAGTTATTTTTCTGGATAGTAGTGTAAAGAGTGATTTTTATTGTGTACTTGTACGAATGAATAAAATCTGAAATAATTCTGGAAAATACTTAAGATATGTGTGTATCACTGGGTAAAATTATAGAATTAAATGAGCTGGTTTGAGGTGCTTTAAAAATTATAAGAATCGTACCTGAGTTATATAAGAATCCTGAATCATTAAATAAAACACTTATAAACCTAATATTGGTGTATTGGACTGTTTGGAGTCATATTTTCCAGCCCTCATGTCGACCTAATGATAATCTAAACAAGCCCAAAAAATCTTCACTTAATGATCATTAATGAGGCGTAGAAAGATAAGAAATCCTAGGTCGAATATGTTACCAAGAGTGTATGTATTGAATACGAGTTAGGGTTAAGGTTTGATAGGGTTTATGATGGTGTGATCTTTGTGAGATCATGTGAATATGTTAAGATGGTGTTAGATACAAGTCGTGTGATATATAGAGGCCTCGTGTGAGTTTGTGTAAGTAAAACATGTTATAAAATGGCCTAGAACGGATTTCTGAGTGAGACAGTTTTGAAAGCTGTATATGTGTGCGTTATAGCTCGAGTTTCATAAGGGTTTAATTCTGTATTTCTACATGTAAACTTATTTTAATGTCATATTTAAGTTTTTCAATTGGTTTGGAGTGATTTGGAGTCGTATTGGTTATGTTTATGAATTTATAGGATCATGTGTCAAACCTGAGTTTTGGGAACTTAAAAATTAGTCGGTGTTTATGAATTTTAATTTTCAACCCACAAGGAACTGAGAGCTCTCCTTTTACAGGAGTGATATTTAGGTTATGTGTGACTTACTGGAATGTTTATATATTTTTCTGAAGGGTTCTAATGGGGTAAGCAATTGCAAACTTTCTAGGTGTCTGTGCAGTTATCTTTCTGGGCAGGTTTGGGAAAACGATTTTTGAAATGGTACTATCACTTTGAAAAAAAATCTTAGAAAATTACTGTAAGTGCCCAACATGTATAAGTATCTATGATAAATATTTAAGCTCCCCAGTATACACTTAAGTATGGTATAAAATTCATAAATATCGGGACCAGAATAAGATAAAATCTTAACTATATTATAAGTTAAGGATTTAGTGTAACCTAACCCCATTTAATGTGTTTTGACCTAAATAACATTTGTAATGTTAATTCGGATACTTTTGGTCATATGTTAACCTAATTTTTGATAATGAAACCTTAAGTTGTTAAATTGTGAATTGTGACCCGAGGTTGGAAACTTACTAAATCTGAAAACTTACTAATGATGGAAACTTGCTAATTATGGAAATTTACTAATTTAGGAAAGTTACTAATTATGGAAAGTTACTAATTTAGGAAAGTTACTAATTGTGGAAAGTTACTAATTATGGAAAGTTACTAAATATGGAAGGTTACTAAAAATGGAAAGTTTCTAAAAATAGAAGGAAACCCTAATATGTTACTCTGCTCAACAACAAGTGATGAATCAGTAATAACTTATGAAATAGTTCTTAAATAACAAGACGGTCATTAATTCGTGTAGATTCGCTGAAGAAGGAGTAACTTCCGATCTTTGTGATATGGTTTCATTTGCGGTTTAAGGTACAGATATTCTATCCCTTTTCAGTATTGATTTCTCATGACTTCTTGATCCTTGACTTTGATTTGTTTGCTATGTTATGATCCATTTGCAATGATCCGTCTGATATGATTCCGTTGATATGATCCATATTTGTTTACTATTCGTTTGATTATTCGTTTCATGCTATATTCTATTTATATAGCTATTATCTGAGCTGTATTTATCCCTTATCATTATATTGCATGTGTTATGCCTATTTATGTTGCCCATATTTGTAACCAGTCATGGGGAGTCCATGACCGTGCCATTGATGCACCAATGGTAATGACGCTGTCAGTGGAGGCGGGTTTTTGTCCACTGCGTTCCCATTTGATTATATTGCTATATATAGCGCACCTGGCCCGTGTATATTGTATGTATGTTTAGTCTAGAACTGGCATATGTATATATGTTTTGAAGGGAGCGTATGGATGCATCCTAGGTATTTTGTTCAGTTATGATTTGATATATGCTTGCGAATGGACTTGTGTGTGTGCAATACACCCCATTTCACTATTTGGTACATCGAGCTAGCTACTCCATGTACAATTTGTTATATGATTTGTTGGGCATTCCCTTGATATTGATATCCACTTTATGTTCATTATTATGCTTTGATTTCTTTCACATGTTCCATATTCTGTTTGACATCTTGTTTAGCAGGTTCTCTTGGATTCATTCGCTTATTCATTTCGTATACACTTATTACCTTTCATTTGTTTATATCTGTTCACTGGGCTTTTTAAGCTCAGCCGCATTTCTTTTCCTGCGGTAGGTTTAGGTTGGAAGCTGGGGATTGAGTGAAGTGTGCATAGAAGCTCTTAGTGGACCACCCTGGCGATAGACCCCCTTTGCATATGGATTAGACTTTGGAGTTATCTTCCATTTAGATTTGTACTCTAGTTTGATAGTCATTATTATTTAGACTTATTATGTCCTTAATTTCATTTTGAACTTTTGTAACCTTAGTATTTATAAAAGTCTTTCGCTTGCGTTTATGTTCTGATTGACATCATAATGTTACATTTTGACCCTTCTCGGGTTGAGGTGTTACACTCAGTTTAGACTTCACTTAAGAAATGGTAAACTAATTATCAATGGAGATTAATAACTAGAAATCCAAAGAATAAGAATTGGAAATGGTAGTTGATTAATCGAATGGGTTGTTACAAAGTTGTTACAATGAGAGAATGAGAGGGAAAGTGTTATTTGATTACAAAAGATGATTCTAAAAATGATTACAACTTGCTACTTATACATAGGGCCGTAAATGAACTGAACGTTCAGTAAACATTTCATGAACCGTTCGGTAAAAAGTTCGTTTATGTTCGCTTATTTATTAAATGAACGAACATGAACAATATTTTACGTTCGTTTAGTTAAATGAACGAACATGAACAAAAGTCGCGTCTGTTCATTTATGTTCGTTAACGTCCGATTATGCGTTCGTTAACGTTCACTTATGTTCATTTATTTACATGTGTTCGTATATCATATCTTTTAATTGTATAATTTTAAAATTGGTTTGTTTAACAAAACAACACTTATAAAACAATATATTGTGCATAGTTTAATAAAGTTTATGTTTGTTTCTTTATATTCGTTTAGTGTCTTAATGAACGAACATAAACAAACATGAACAACTAAATTTCTTAATAAACGAACATGAACAAGAAAATTCGTCCGTTTATGTGACCGTGTCCGTTTATTTGTCCGGTTAAAACTAAACGAACGAACATGAACAAGGCTCCGTTCGTGATCGTCCAGTTCGTTTACAAACCTATTTATACATGGAACAAGGAAACTAGTTAACTAACTTTGGGCGCCAAAGTTAGTTATTCAAATCTAATGAAATGCTGACACGTTCATATTTTTGCGCGTATCAGATCATTTGGATGAATCTTTCATGCTCGATATGCCATTGTTTTTTTAGCATACTTTCACGAATATCCAATTTGTTGGAAGACTCCATTGGTGCCATGATTTAGAATGCTCCAAGATTTTATCTCAAGATTAAGGTTTGTAGATTCTGATGGTAATTACAAACTACTGGAACAACGCACATCTTTTAAGTAGCATCATGTCCTCATCCACTTCCACCGTCAAACTTATTATCACTGACTCTCACCTTAATTACAATTTTCCTATATGTCAAGTTATTATAAACGTACAACACACTACGCTCACACAGACAAAAAAACTCACTCACCACTTTTACTTTGTTCGGTGGTCTTGCCCACATAATCACCCATTTTTTTGTCTCTTCACATGTCGTCGTCAACCACCATAATGGTGTTTACACGTGATCTTCAAGCACCATTACACTTTGTTTGACAAGAACACATACACATTTAGGTTTTATGAGATCCAAAGGAGAACATCATTAAACTAGTAAATACATCAAGGCATCAAGCATCAAATTTTAAAGCATGAGTTTATACTAGTACTATATTTTAATTTTATTTTGCTTTGGGTCTTTTTTCAAGAAGAATATACATTCATGGTTGCACCTTTCCAAGGAATGGGTAGGAGAGCCGAGCACATTAAACAAGTTCTGTTGCTTCATATTGTACTGAAACGTTCAAGGTTCAATTGATGGTAGATCACATGGCAAACCCAAAGGTGTGGTGATGTTGTTGGCTACTTTGTTGTCAATTGGACTGCACGAATGTCAAGGCCCATAAAATGTTGCATATTGGCTGTTTTAGCATGACATGTACTACATTACATTCATGTATCTTCTTTAAGCGTGGTATGGATGAGATCTTGTATTATGTATTTATGTTTGTGTTTGCTTATTAACCATGTTTTGAGCTTATTTAACACGTGAGCTTTTTTTTTTTTTTTTTGCCTTTTGAGCTTATTAATTTGAGTTATTATTTATTTAAAGACATAAGTTTAACTTGATAAGCTTATGAGCTTCTCAAAGCTTACCTAAGCCAATTAATAAACTAAAACAAACACTGTCAAAAGCAGGGACAATACTAAAAAACAAAGAGTCTAAGTGCACTTAGAATAAATTAAATAATACTACAAACATATTTTTCAGGGACCGTGTGCATTTAAGAACAATCAAAGTTTTTTTTTTTTTTTTTTTTTTTTTTTTTTTTTTTTTTTTTTTACTAAAATTAACATTACGTCATAAAAAATCATGGGTGTCCCGAGATCCAACCTAATTCCGTCACTGGTCAAAAGCTACAATGCATTTTGATAAAACTAGCTAAAATCGAATCTAGCTTTTATAAAAGCCGAAGCTTATGAAACCCGGAGTTAAGTCTTTTACTTTCGGATACCAGTACTAAATAATGAGATAATTAGATCTTATCAAATACTAAGGCTTGTCACAGTGGTCGGTCGATTGGATCGGTCCTTCACGGTCGTGGTCGGTCGAGGCCAGTGTGGGTCTTTGGTCTTGGATCGGTCGAGCAAGGATGAAAACACAATTTGGTTGGATTTACGACCGAATTGAATACACACAAAACACAAACAAAACACCCTTTCGTCACTATTCTCTCTTTTTTTTTTTTTTCTTTTTTTTTTTCTTTTTTTTTAAAGTATGTGAGTTTGAGTTTTGAGATCTGTAGGAGGTAGACGAAGAAGGCTAGTCAATTTATTTTATTTTATTTTTATAAATAATTAATTTAAAGTTTAAGCCCTTAAAGTTTGATTTTATTGTCATTTTTACCCTATAGTTTTAACTTTCTTACATTTTAGCGTAGGGAATGTATAAAAATTAATTTATATGTAATACTTTGTTTTATTAAAAAAAAAAAAGTTGGTCGCCACTGTGGCAACTTGGTCGTCGGATAAAAAAAGCTGATGTGACATGGTTGTCGCAGGTCACCACCGTGATAAGCCTAACCATCTCTGCGGCTGGAAGGTGCACCTTCGGGAAATGAGAAGGAAAGCACTTTTCCTTACGGCAAATCCAATGCGAACATAACGGGAAAGTGGAAAAACAATTCCCAGCGGGACTTTAGTGGCTAACGATAAGCACATTCTTCAATAAAGATAAATAATATTTTATTTCTTTATGTGTATTGTGTAGTGGGTATGTGTGTTTTAGAGATATTTTTAAATAACAAAAAATAAAAACTAAAATTAAAGGAAGAGATAAGCTGTTGCAAAGGTTAAAGGAAATAAGAAGGAAAGAAGAGCGAGAGAGTAAAATAGTGACGTAAAACTGATGTGACGAAGGAAAGAGCTCGACTTCACCCTCCACGCTACTAACAACATAGAAGATAAAAAATGGAACTCTATAAGATTCTTTAAACGTTCGGATCTCAACAGTCCAATAGTTTATAATTAAAATTGTACTAGTGTGAAACATATGAGACAAGAGTTTGGGCATAATCTTTTCCTTTAAACCCTCCTTAACCTTATGATTTTCAACTGCCTTTCATTTTTACAAGTAATACTTTTCATGTCTTTTTTTTTTTTTTTTTTTTTTTTTAATAATTTTGTTTATATTATAAAACTGTAAAACGAAAAGTGCGAAATAAAAAATATAAAGTTTAATAAGTTAAAATTATTAAACTGACAAAAAATACAGAACAAAAACTGATAAAAAAACTGTGTCGAAATATAAACAGTGAGTAAAAAAATACAAAGTATAGAACATTTGTACTTTTCGTTAACTAGTAGTTCAAAGAATACCGATACTAGTACCCGTTTCAAGTCTTTTTACAAGCAAGATCAGTTGTACACAGTATACATCTCTACTGAATACTGATCTACATGTACATCACAATACAAGTAATGCACAAAAGGAATACGTATAGTACCACTATTTCATATAGTACTGTTGAAAATACATTTGTCGTTTAGAGATATAGGGGTTGTAACAGTGGGCCCCACACTGACACGCAATGAAGTCATCAAACTCAAGTTCTTGAAAACTTGCATCTTTCACCTTCCCACCACCTCCCCATTTCTCTCTACCTCCGTCGTGGTACTCCGGTTAAAAAGATATAATCTTTTAAACCAAAACCCATTTTTCACCTTTTTTTTCAGAAACTCAGATAGATTTTTCACCATTTTTAGAGAATCCCAGATAAATCTTTTCCTGGTTTTAAGTTTCTTTTTTAATTTTAGCACTGCTATGACATATTTTTTTTGCAATAAATAGAGACCCAGTTTATATTTTATAAAAGCCAGATAGATTTCACCTTTTTATCAAAAACCCAGAAAATATTTTTCTGTTTTAAGCTATAAAAATGACATTTTTTTTGATAATAATTAGATACCCAGTTCATTTTTCTTAAAACCCAGATAGATTTCACCATTATATAAAAAACTCAGAAATTATTTAATTTATAAAATCTTATTTTTAGCTATAAAAATGTCATATTTTTAATAAAAATCAAATACCCAGTTCATATTTTTTAAAACCCAGAAAAACCAACTAATTATTTACTATTTTTAGCTATAAAAATGTCATCATCACTTATACAAATGTCATTTTTTTCATAAAAAACAAATACCCAGTTCATATTTTTCAGAACCCAGAAAAACCCACAAATATTTTAGGCTAAACTATATAATTTTTTTTTTTAAATAAAAACATGTATTTATAAAAAGTGGTGAATTTATGAATGGGTTGTTTAATATCTAATCTAAGTGCAAAATTTGCCTTCTTTCCTCCATCACCACCCACTTATCAGATCAAGAAACGTGAAGACGGTAAGCTGACAGCAATATATACGTCATCATCAATGCCGATGACGTCAGCAAGCGGTGGAGTTGATGATGGTGGTGGTGTTTCACTTGATGTGTTGGTGTTACCTACTAAAAGAGGAAATAAAGTTGTAGCTTTTTATCTTAAGAATCCTTATGCTAGATTGACTTTATTGTATTCTCATGGTAATGCTGCTGATTTGGGTCAACTCTTTGACTTGTTTGTTCAACTCAAAGCTAATCTCAGAGTCAATCTTATGGGGTCAGTTTTTATGTTCTACTATGTTCTTTACCAAACTTTTTTTAGTTTAATGTTTCCTTAAATATCAACATTAAAATATTTGGTTATGAACTTATGATCTTATCTAGCTTTATGTTTTTATATAATTTTTCTAACTTAGTTTAGGTGAAGTTTATCATTAGTCTCATTATTAATTTGTTATAGATGGATTTGATCCTTTTTGCTAATTTGTTTTGAGGTGTTGTATACTTGTATTGATTTTTTATGTACCATATGTAGATCATAATAATATCTTTGAATGTCTAGTCTTTGTGTTCTTATCTAGTTTGTGTGATTCCTATGGCCCTATGTTTTTTGTTTTCTTTATGTTTTTTAAGTAAAATTATGATCTTTATCTATGGATATAGATGTAGCCTATTCATGATTGTTTTAGATTGCTTCCATTACTTTTGGTAATTTATTTGTATTGTATTAATTTCTTGTATGTATCTTCTACATATAAAGCAAAAATGGTTTTCCTTAATCATTAAAAACTTAAAAATGAGTAATGTTTAATCCCCAAAATACCCCTTTAAAATTTCAATTTAATTTTTTGTTACTTTCCCAAATAAAAACGTTTTTAAAAATAGTTTTTGAAATAATTGCTTTAAAAATAGTTTTTGTTCCTAAAATTAATGTTGTTTTCTAAAATTATCCAATCTTTACGATGCATATTTGAATCCCAATTTGTTAAAGTGAAACTGGTATGATGTTGTCATCTCGAACAATGATGAATACTTGCCAATGTCAATTGTTAAATGTTACACGAAACACTTAATCACAATATCTCAACTATAACTATATGCTGCTATAAAATCTCGTTGCTATGCACGGTTACACGCCTAGTATATGTAAAGCATATACCTTTGAATGTCAAATTAACTTCTAAATTTGGTAATAACTGAATGTTCTTTTGCATTATACACAAATTCTTGTACTCTTCTCTTTGATGTAATTTGTGGATACTAAAATGAACTATATTTGTATAAATTTTGAACCTTAAAGTAATTCATTTGCCATTGGAAGTAATCAGAGACAACTAAATAGATGATGGAGTGAAAGCTTTTACTTTTTTGGATCGTGATGCTGATTTGATTTTACTTCATATTCTCTTTGATGTGATGGGTTTTGGCTTTTGGGGGGTTTTGTTCTATTGCCTATATGTGCCAATGTGCAATTTCTTTCAAACATTTATTTAGAATCGGATTTTAATTTTTTTTGGTATGTTGATTAAGATGCGAAGAAATAGTTCAAGATTTATGTGGTAGGTAAAGAAACCTGTAAAATGCGTACTTTTTGGCATGAAACTGTTTGGGGTTATTCCATGCTTTGCGTGTAATTAACATTATGTTCGGTGGTCCATAAATCACGTTTCTACTTTCTTGAATATTTGGCAATGTTAATTGTATCTTGTGGAGATTTAAAATAAAGAAAATGTGAAAAGTGAAAGCCATTAACTTTATTAGGATTTTGGACCTTTATATTCTTTGATTCTGTAGCTATAAAGTATTAAAGTGAACATTTTTTTAGTGATCAATTACCTGAGAAATGGGTAAAATACCCTTATTCTGCTGTTGAATCTTGATAGAGATTGTGCTGTTTGCTACATCTGCCAATAAGAATGTTACTGTTTTGGATGAATATTGTAGTGGATTTTGACAGTTATCTTTTTTTACTTGCATGTTGTTCCTTTTTGTGCTAGAATTTTACTTGCTGAACATATGGCTTTTTAGTAAAACTTTTTTCGTTTGCTTTTATTTGGAGAAAATGATGTTTTGGTGGTTGAACTTTAATGGTAATTGAATATAGTTCAATCTGATTCAATGTTTGATATGATTACTAATGTTCTTTTTCCTGTTTCGGTTTTCTTTAACAGATATGATTATTCGGGCTACGGAGCATCAACCGGCACGGTAAACCTGTCAACTGCAGTGTTGTCTTTCCACTAATATACATGTGTATAAACCACTCTTTCGCAACCAAAGACACATACATTACGAGGGGCTAACTACATAATATTAAATAAGAGTAATATATTTTAGATTTTAGGTTAAAAATATGTTTATGCTGTTTTTTTTGGGTAACCATGGTTTCTGACCTTTCCGGCCAGTAATTAGTTTTTAAGTAATTACCATGTAAAATTAATATTTCGGACTTTTTTATGTGTGTAAAATGAGGACTGTTTAGTCTCTCATGGGGAAGCAAGTCATTTTATTTTACCCTTAGATAATAATTTTATATCCAAATTTGGTTATTTTTTATCCCTCGCACACCCTATTATAATATATACATTCTCACACAACACAATAATCTCACTTCTGAGCATGGCGGGACTTCAACCCACAACCTCTTGGTTGGGGACCCAAGTATCTCACGGATACTGCTAGGTAAAGGCCCCTTGGTATCCAAATTTGATTATTTGACCCCTATTTAACTGAAGCACAATGTGTATATCCAAACATGGATCTATCGGTTACAAAACACACATGCAGAGCGTCCCTTTGACTTTATAATTTACAAATTTTAAACATTTGTGTAACCAAACTCTCAAAATAGTTGTAATATTTGTATTCTATACGATGAACAGTGCATGTAGACGAACAAGTAGGTTCCACTAGATGGACATAAAATGGCGTGTTTTGGTTTAAGGATTCCACAAATACTAAACATAATGTGAGATTCTATATATACGCCGTTGTAAATGTAGCTTGTCGAGTCTTGTTTGCTTATTAATTGTCTAAATGATTCCAATATCTATTTTTTTATTTTGTAATTTTCAGCCAAGTGAGCTTAATACATATGCAGACATAGAGGCAGTATATGAGTGTCTTCAAACTGAGTATGGAGTCAGCCAGGAAGACTTGATTCTCTATGGACAGTCGGTCGGAAGTGGGCCCACATTACACTTGGCTTCTAAATTACCCAGGTTAAGAGGTGTCGTCCTGCATAGTGCCATTCTTTCTGGCCTACGTGTTGTCTGTCATGTGAACTGCAGATTTTGCTTCGATATCTACAAGGTACATTATTATATTTGCTTGCCAATTGGCAAATAATTTTCTTTTGCCTTTTAAATCAAAGTGAAGAATGAAGATAAACGTTAACTTTTATCTACATTTCATATCCGTGTTTACAACATATGTTCTAATTTTTTTTATATTTTTATGTGCGTATCTTGTTAATGAACCAAAAAATAAACTTATATTATTCTATGAATAAATGCTGCCAGATCAAGTTACTAATAATTTGATATTTTGCAGAATGTAAACAAAATTCGGAAGGTGAAATGCCCCACATTTGTGATACATGTAAGTTCATCCCCGTCATATCTTAATTGATGGTTCCACACATGCTTATGAATTCATTATGATGGATGTAAAGTTCATCTGTGTATATGAACTTTGTTAGCCTATCTAATATTTCCGGGTCAATAATCCATTGAGATGGATGTCACGTTCGTCTTTGCTTATAAATTTTGTTAGCCTTTCTATCAGTTCCGGGTCAAGAATATTTTCTTCTAAGTGGGTGACTGAATTAGACTGATGATCAATAATCAATTCTTCTGGATTGCATAATAGACTCCCCTGCCTAAGATGAACACACATTTACTGTGGATGTGTATTAGTTACAATATTTGTGTATACATGTTTTAGTTATGATAATCAAAATCTTATGCCAACATGCTAAGTTACCCTGTAGTTATTAGAAGATAGATTGGGCCTCTAATCTATCTTCTAATAGTAGTGACATGGTACACATCCGAACCGTTCCATTCACCTATTTGAACTAAGCTTGACCTAGCACCTCAAAGATTTGGCAGCTGAGCAAGTGATCATAGTACTATTTGAGGATGTTTTTTGAACATGCTAAGTTACCTTGTATTGACATAGTAGTGCTCACATCGGAACCGGCCTCTTCTCCTATATGAGCTAATATCGAACCTATTTGTTTGTATATTGTTGTTGAAGGGTTTAGTTTTTGTTTTAGTATGAACCGAGCCTATTTAGTCCTAGGTAATGCTCATTCTCTTACTGGTTGAGCCAAAGTGATATGGAGCAGATCAAGCTATTAGTGGACTCATTCATGGTGTTGTAGGACCTGTGAACATTCCACATGAAAGATGTTCAACTTCAAAAGGCCTGACTTTCAAGTCCGCCAGTAGTCATGGAACATGTGAACATTCCACATAAAGGGCTTGCCAGCTTGACAGGCGCCCAACCGCAGGACCCAAAATCTGTTGTTTGTATTCCATACTTTTCTAGAATACTTGGATTTATTTTATATCCATTTATTAGGCAAATCACGTAAAATCTTTGCATTTTGTCATTCACCTGTTATTTTTAGCCATAGGCACTGATTGTCGGTTATTTAGAGTTGATTCTAAGTGCTGTGTAACTTTGAGAGTTGCTGAATTTTTTTAGATTGGCAAGCCTAATGGCATAATTATGTTACAAGCCTAGCATGCTCGGGTCTGAAGCTTTTCAGTCACGCCTATGCCCCTAGATCCCATATGAGGGTTCAAAAAGAGGCCATGCTTTTTTTACAGTCTTCATACATATTATTGTATCATGTGCCCTTGGTGTTTGCCTTGACCTGTTTGTTTCATAATGTAATATCGTAACATTGTCAGGGTACGGAGGATGATGTTGTAAGTTGGCTACATGGCAACAGACTATGGAAGATGGCTAAGGATCCTTATGAACCCTTATGGATTAAAGGGGGTGGACACTGCAACTTAGAACTCTACCCCGACTACATTCGTCATCTTTACAAGTTCATATACGATATGGAAACCATGACCACAAAAACCCGACTCACAAAGATCAAACAGAAGATCCGGTTACCCAAAAAGGCAAATCCTGCGAACTCGTCTACGAGTTGTTCCTGTTCTTGTTGCTGTATAAAAGTCTGTCAGCCAAGCTGCCCGAAATGTCCAAAACCCAAGTGCCCGAATTGTTCTTGCCTGCCAAAATGTTGTGGTCTACCAAAATGTTCTCGCGTGCCAAAATGTTGTGGCATGCCAAAATGCCCGAATTGTTTGCCAAGTGGATGCTGTTGTCTGAACTGGAAATGTGGCTGTTGCTGGTGGTCAAAACCGAGATGTCCAGAAATGAAGATGCCTAAATGCTCTTCGTGTTGTGGATGCTTTACTTGTTTACGCAAGTGCATTAAGTGTTCTTGCTGTTGATATAGGTTGGTTTTTGTGATCGGGTGGGTATACACGTTAGGAGTTAACTGTTTGTATAGATTATCTCGTGAACGAGTGCCTGGAAATGGCGAAACAATAGTTATTTAGTGCTTTTGATTAAAACATGGGTTTCCTTGCATTCATTTTCTTTCAAGTATATCTGGTAACTATTCACTAGGTAACAATGACATGCAACAGTACCATGTGGTTGAATCAGGTTTAATATGCAATGTTTAATATGCAATCCTAAAAACCGGTTCGAACCGGCCGGTTCGACCGGCCTCCGGCTGGTCGGCCGGTTTTTAAATCCCGGTTTTTATAAATCTCGGTTACTGTAGCGAACCGGCCGGTTTTGGCCGGTTTTTCCGGTTCAACCGGTTTTTGACTTTTTTTTTTTTTTTTTTTTGATTTTTTTTGTTGGGCGGTTCGGCCGGTTCGACCGGTTTGACCGGTGACGGAAGCATGGCCGGTTCGACTAAAAAACCGGTTTTTAAAACATTGGTTGAATCAGGTTTAATATGCAATCCCAAACACCCCTTTTGGATTGTTTGACAATTATAAAACATGTGCATTATTTGGCTCGAGTTAAGGTTATTAATTTTTTGAAGTAAATTTCACGAATGGTTTCATAAACTTGTACCTAAATTTCACCATTTTACTACACCCGTGTCATTCCACCATAAACATTATCAATATGATCATTTTACATCATAGTTTGTATCCAAACAGTAGATAAATTAGAGTCATGTCAATACAAAATAATCTAGATTCATAATTATCAGGCGATTTTTGATGATGACCATTTTACACATTAATGATAGCCGTAATAATTTTCTGTTTTGATTTTGGTGTTTTAAAAGAAGAATGGCGGTGGTCGGGGTCACAATTCATGATACAACACAAACTGAGACCCGACACAAAAATTAACGGATTATGGTTGGGTATTTTCGGGGCATGTTCAGGTTGAGTCACTTAAGCTATTTATTAAACAAGTCTTGTTGATGAGGACAAGATCGATGAACTAGTTGAAGAGTATATGAAGAACTTGTAGCATGACACGAGAACTCAAAACAAGAACACGTAGTTTGGTTTTCTTTACGGCGTTTACGCTGTAGAAGCTACATCTTTTATTTGGTTTGTGTCTTAGGTTCTCTACGGCATAGAAGCATTTGTTTCCCTACGCCGTAGAGCTCTCGAATTAAGATTTCTCCCCCGTCTAACCTCTCTACGCCTTAGACGGCTCGATAGCTGAAAGTTCCAATTATAGTTTAAGTGAAATTTGCTTTGTTTAGGTTTCTTATTCCCCAAGTTTTACTTCCCTATAAATTTAGGGCTTGGGTTCATTGTTTAAATATTCAATTATCAATTATATTCTCGACTTTTTGTCTTTAAATCATTTGTGATTTGGTAATCCGTGTTAGGGAATAATACACGCTACCGTTCTACGTATATAATAACATATTTAAAAACGTATATTTTATATAAAAGGTATATAAAAAATTGAAAAACTTTAAATAAACAAAAAAATTTAAATTATAAACGACCGTTAATTTAAATGATGGACGCTGCAACGATCGTTGGCCAAAAAGGCTAACGTGTGACTACTAACGGAATCCACTTAACGCCGGTTAAAACCAGGGACCAAAACTTACCCAAAGGTTTCCCACATGGACGGTATCTGCACTTTCGAAATGGTTGGGACGAAAGTTGCAATTTGGCCAAAATTCAAGGGCGATTTATGCAATTTACTCTATTACAAATAAGCATAGTACCGGGAAAATGATAAAATATAGAACTAATCGATGTTAAATTGGTAATTTCCTTATATTAATTACTGTTGCAAATATTTATTAGAGGCTTATTTATATTCACCGTTATCTTACTAGCCCATTAACATGTACTTGTTTACCCCGTAAGTACAACACATTTGTAACTTTTGGATTCATCTCATAATAAGGATTGCTCTCTTCCTCTCTTGTTCTTATTCATTATTTTATAACGCTTTATCTAAAATTTTGATTTCGTTTTGTTTATTCTCGATTCCCAACGGTATGTCTTCAACTCTTTTAAATTTATTGTTCGTAGTTACATAATCAATGGTAGACAATCTAAATAATATTATTAAGCAATCGTCATATCATGTCTTGTCTTATTACTTCATGGGGTTAAGAGTAAGGTCAATAAATTAATATAATACTACATCCGTCCTAAAATAAGTGTCAGGTTTGATTTTTTAAATTCTTTACTGTTCAATTTTGACCGTAAATACTTTTATCTGTGTTATATAATACTTGATGCAAAATATATGAATGGATTATGTTTCAAATGCATTTTCATTGGTATAATTTTCATCAAAATTATATAACACAAATAAAAATATTTAAAGTCAAAGTTGAAAAAAAAAAGACTCCAAAAAGTCAAACCTGACATTTATTTTGGGACGGAGGGAGCAGCACATATAGACTTTTAATGTTACTGTTATTAGCACAAGATATTGGTTCGTTCATATGTTAATGTTGTGTACATATGGTTGATCTTTAATGATCTGTATGTCTTCACCGTACTATTGACATATACACGGTGCCGTCTCGGTGCCGTCTCTTAGTTTATAGAGGCTCAGTACAGAATTCAGTTTAAAGACAAATACGGGGCTTAAAATAGAAAGTAAATATATTAATTAAAAGATAAAATGAGAAATAATCGTTTTCAATGTGCCCGACCAGCATTTTTTAATGCAACACTGTAAATCAAATACATGAAGTCACTTTTATAAGATATATATACATATCATATAAAAAATTTGAGGCCCCTGGAATTTGAAGGCCTTGTGCGATAGCACACCTCGCACACCCTAATATACGGCTCTGCATATACGTTTATGCTAAATAATTACATGACAACCTTGTAATATATATTGTGGCAAACCTTAGTAATTATTATGCTTCTGTTCTATTGTGTTTTGGTCATGTTCCAGAATCTTATAAAAACTATTATCTTTATAGTAGGATGAACTTGATTGATAAATGTTAACATGTTAATTATGGTGTACGAACAACTTTATAGATTCGTATATTTTGTTACAAGTCTTAAATACTCCGTATAAGATATTATATGCATGCTATAGGGTTTTTTGTAGATTGATTACTTGTTTCAGCTACTCTAGTTGGCATACTTTCTTTTGTACTATATAATTTTGATGACTGTTATTTCGATTGTTCTTTTTACTTGTTATATACGATAATTAGATTAATGGATGGATCTTATAAACATTACATCAATATTATATGCCACCACCTATAGTCGTGTAGAACTTAATTTTAATAATATGTTGATGTAACTATGGGGATCACAAGATACCATAAATATGCTCTAGGGTAATAATGAATAATTATATTCAAAGGCTAATGGCCAGGTATGGTTGTTATACTTGTTTTTTTTTTTGCATGTCTATACCCTTAATTAATGAAGTACTTCAATACTTCTAGTTATTGACAAAATTTTATTTTGGCTACTATTATACGGTAGATTTATTGTTTTTGTGGTACAAATTACATTGATTGACTTGACCACTTAAGATGTTATGTCATAAATCAAAACAAAGCTTAAAACAATCGTAAAGTGTACTTATAGTTTGATCTCTATGTCATATAAAATGTGATTTTAAGATATAATGTGTAAAAGTAACTTACACAATTTTTGGCCTTAGTCATGGTTTTGTCCCACTGGAGTTTTCTGACAAGGTTTTTAATGATGCATCATTTCCTAAGCGTATATCCAAGAGGTAGTGTTATAGATAATTATTAGTGAATGTCCTTATTGATAACATATAGCCCATAAGAAGCCACGACCCAATTATCTATTAGGGTTTTACCCTAATATTTATCTTATATATACTCATTGTATACTTTATAATTCATGAAGAACTTTTCATTCTGCCAATCTTGTATTCACAACAATTACAATATATATGTTCCATAAGAATATACTAGATGTAACATAAATGGGCTTAAACCTTTTTAACTAATCGTAATGGGCCGAGAAATATCAAATATCATTTTTCCCTTTTATCTAAGTTTATTTGTTTTGGTGGATCGAGAAGCCCATACACACAATATATATGGCGGCGTGCTGCTGTACGTATGCAACAGGAATATAAAACACTATAAATAGTTTAGGTTTGTCGTTTAATTTTAGAGTAAACGAGCTGGGTAGCTCGCGCATTGCAACGGAAGTGTTTTGAATGATGTATTTATCAGTAGCATATCGTTTCAGAACATAATTTTAATTTGAAAAACCATAGTTTCATAATACAGTTTCCTTATAGAAAGAATTAAAAGAATGGTAATGCATTGGTGAATTGTTATTATAACAAATCTATACATAATTTTAATCACCAAGTCGACGCAACACAACAGTCTGCATATCAGTTGCTGAAGTAGTACACATACTTCTGTTGGACAGTTTTTTTGCACATGTTCATAACATTATGAGTAGCAGTTGTTTGGTCTGCTACATCAACACCGACTGCCACAATGCTGGTCCAACCGTGGCTCGCACATCCCGCTCGCTTTCACTGTAAAACGTGAAAAACGCATAGTTAAAATTCATGTCAATCTGCAAACACTAATAAGTTTTTTGTCTTTTTAAGTGTACTATAATGAAATAAACAGTGTTGCTGCCAACATTAAAAATTTGCAGGGCAATAATTTTGATGTATTTTGGATGTTAGCTTGGATGATGTGAAATGGGTAATAGTATTATAGGTGTAGGTGGTCAGGTTTGTTTGGCAGGTATTAGAATTAAAGCCAATTCGAATAATTGGTCTGCAATGTTCATCCTATATTGTCATAAAGCTGGAATTGAAGATATTCAAATGGCAAGACAAATGAATGAGCTTTTCTTTTGCAGCCACCGTGAACTTCATTTGTTTCTTTTGCAGCCACCGTGAACTTCATTTGTTTCTGGCAATGAGCGGAAGGCATAATATAAATATTGAAATTCCGGTTTAAGATCTACAGTCAGAAAATCTGAGACGGTGGCTGCAAAACAAAGGCGGTTGCTTAGTTACCGTTTATACTATGCCTTCCGGCCTTTGCGCTGCCACTCCGTTGAGATTTTCAAAGACCCAGTTCGTTATGGGCAAATTATAACAATCATCTATATAATGCAGTAACCATAGCAAACCATATCGATTGGAAAAAATCAGGCTTGCCGGTACAGTAACCCAAAGATCATTAGGCTTTTTTTTTTTTTTTTTTTTTTCAATGAACAGTTGCCCGTACAGTAACTTCCCACCCTTTCATCCATACATTTGGGGCAATTAGCTTGGTAAGCCCCTTTTAGGCCTAATCCTCATTGTGTCTTTTCTGCGGCAGCCTGCACTAAGTGAAGGGAATTCAGAATGAGTGATTATGTCTAAGTTTAAAGTATTCGTTGGCTGCTTGTGAGTAAAATCGGATGAGGCCGATGATATACCTGTACAAAAGAATCAGAAATGTGATTCCTATGCTTCTGTTGGTGAATGGCAGACTAAGTTCTAAGGCGTTCGATAGAAAAAAAAATCTTTTTAGCATAACAAATGAAGGCTATCTGTTAGTTTCTTTGTTTGCCGATACTAAAACTCGATGTCATGTGCCTGTGAGAGTTACTTTGTTTTCGCATATTCGTAACTGCAGTTACAGAAAAGTTGTTGATCAGCAGTATGGTTCAATCATCGAAGAAAGATGGGAAACGGAAGAGGATGGTGCGAAGAAGTAATCTGCACCAAATCACTTGTCACAACATTCTCTTCGGTTTCCCATCTTTCTTCAACAATTGTACCTTAGTGGTGATCAGGTCGTTTTCTGGACCGGCAGTTACGAATATGCGAGAAAAAATTAAGTATTACAGAGACATGACATCAACTGTTTGTATCGGCAGCCCCAAAAAAAAAAAAAAAAAAAAAAAAAAAAAATCATAAAAAATCGGCAGCCCAAAAAAAAAAAAGAGGAAATAGTCTTCGTTTTTTATGTCTAAAAATTCGTTTTTATCGAACGCCTTAGGTTTCTTGTCATCCCTTGTGGCAATGAAAATGCACAAAAAAGTTAAGTATGACAGATATAAAAAAGTTGGGAAGATGCATGAAGTTGTAAAATATGTCATTTGCATGTAACGCTAACAGCAACCACAAATGATGTACATCGCCTGTCAATATTAGCAAATGAAGAGTATCTGATTTTCTTTACTTTTCGAAACTAAAAGCTGATGCTTTGTTGATAGGTGATGTACAACATTTGTCGTTGCTTTTATAGTTAGATGCAAATGGTTTATGATAAATATAAAAGAGACATAAATATAAAAGACAACGGTTACAGGTAAATGCTTTCGCATATAATATGTATGGGTTCTATATTAGTACCTTTAACAGCCCGCATTTAAGCCCCATGATTATAGTAACCAATCTAATAGTAGTGGTGAGCACAAAAACAAATGAGCAGGGTATTAGAAAATCCAGTACAATGGAATCTGTTGAACCCTGCAACAGTAACAATATATATAAGTATCTCGCTGTATTTTGGCTTCTTACTGGTTTATTCGTTTATGATTGTAACACGCTAAGTACGATATATTGTTAAAATAATGTAGGGTTACAAAAAAAATTAGAAAGGCTATATTCTGAAACAAATACTTATTACCTTCACGGAAATCATCTGACCTGTTGTAGCAAAGATCCGGATCATAACCGTTGAACTGGTTGTTCAAGTCTCGGTTTATAAAACTTGGTCAATATGTATGTAGGCTGTCGTGACGGGAATCACCAAAATCACAAAAGTAATAATAAATGAGGTGAGCTGCATAAAAGAAAGAAACACTGCTTACCCTGAGCTCCAATGCACCTTCGGTGACTGTTGTTCTGCGAAAACGTGGTACCGATTCCTGCATCCTCAGTACTACAAATAAAAGTTTGAAGCAATTCCCAGATTCTCATATACCTAAGAACATAGATAAGAACAATGCTATCGGTCAGCTGCACCATATATACAGCAACCAACAAATATCAAATTAGTATTATACGTCACCTCTAACAGCCGTTTTCGCCTATTTATTAGCAGAAATTAATGATTGGAGATCCTTTTGCAACAAACAAATTTCCTGTTTAAATCCAAAAACAACAACCAAATATGAACTGATTCAAATTAGAAGCAAAGATACGCATATATACCAAGTGTTGGTATTGGTTATACTTTAGTGTTTATATAGACTTTAAAAACCACATAAGCTCATTTAACTAATAAGCAAATAAGCAATCATCAAACCTGTGAAACTCATCGATATCACCAAAGTCATATATCAAGCTACTGCAATGGTCATCTTAAAACTGCCTAGTAGGTAGTTGCTAACCCGTTCGCTAAAACTATATGCATACATAACAACCATATTTAAGATCCTTCTCCTATAATTATCATATCCTATGGTTGCTACATGAATCACAAATTTTTCAAACTCATATAAAAAACATAAAAGAAAAACGCAGAAATCAATCTAAAAAAAAAAAAAAAAAAAAAAAAAATCAATAGAATTAAAACGAAGAAAAGATCATACCTTTGGGATAATTATGATGATCATTCGTGGAATCGATTTCGATTTGATTTTTATTTCGATTTTTTGGATGAGTTTAGTGCTCTGATCTAGAAGAAGCAAAAGTAGATGTGATGCAGTCACAATCGGTACAAAAAAAAAACGGATTTCTTTGGATTTTGTATTTTTGATATTGTGTTGTTCGTGATTGTTGTTAGATCTGATGGGAGTTTATGGGAGGGAGTAGGGAAGATGCAAGAAGGTTCTGGGTGTGTGTTTTTTAGGTTTAGTTTAGATATATATGTAATGAAAAGTCATTACAGTGTAATTAAGCTCTTTTTTTTTTTATTTAATGAACAGTGGCCGGTACAGTAACCCGAACATCTAGGCAATTTTTTTTCCCCCATGAACAGTTGCCCGTACAGTAACTTCCCACCTTTTCATCCACACATTTGGGGATAATTAGCTTGCTAAGCTCCTTTTTTGCCTAATCCCATTCCTGGGAAATATATAGATATATAATTACACCGTTCGTCCCTGTGGTTTGGGGTCCATTTCATTCTCAGTCCCTATTTTTTATTTCTTGCTTTTTTCGTCCCTATATAGTTTCAATTGCACGTTGTTGGTCCCTATCGTTAACTGGTGTTATCTTTTCCGTTAACAAGTGGCAACGTTAATCCATTAACCAAACAAGCGTTTGCAAAGTTAGTCCTTTTACTAACGGCCGGTTTATTTTTCATTTTTGGTCCTTGTGATTATTTTTATTATTCAACAAAATTCAAAAAAAACTTATAAATTTCGAAAAAATTTATAAAAATTCGAAAAAACTTATAAAAATTCAAAAAAAATTATAAAATTTCGAAAAGTTTATAAAAATTTGAAAAAACTTATAAAATTTCGAAAAAATTTATAAAAAATCGAAAAATATATAAAAATTCGAAAAAATTTATAAAAATTCAAAAAACTTATAAAAATTCGAAAAAATTTTAAAAATTCAAAAAAACTTATAAAAATTCAAAAAATTTATAAAAATTCAAAAAAAATTTAAAAATTCGATAAAACTTATAAAAATTCGAAAAATATATAAAAATTCGAAAAAATTTATAAAAATTCAAAAAACTTATAAAAATTCGAAAATTTTTTAAAAATTCAAAAAAACTTATAAAAATTCAAAAAATTTATAAAAATTCAAAAAAAATTTAAAAATTCGAAAAAACTTATAAAAATTCGAAAAAAATTTTAAAAATTCGAAAAAACTTATAAAAATTCGAAAAAATTTATAAAAATTCGAAAAATATAAAAAAAAATTAAAAATTCGAAAAAACTTATAAAATTCGAAAAATTTATAAAAATTCGAAAAAATTTATAAAAATTCGAAAAATATAAAAAATTTTATAAAAATTCGAAAAATAAAAAAATTCAAAATTTTTGAATTTTTATAAATTTTTCGAATTTTTATAAATTTTTCGAATTTTTATAAGTTTTTTCGAATTTTTATAAGTTTTTTTCGAATTTTTAAAACTTTTTTGAACTTTTATAAATTTTTTTGAATTTTTAAAACTTTTTTGATTTTTTATAAATTTTTTCGAATTTTTTGAATTTTTAAGGATTTTTATAAATTTTTCGAATTTTTATAAGTTTTTCGAATTTTTATAAATTTTTTCGAATTTTTAAAACTTTTTTTATTTTTTATAATTTTTTTCGAATTTTTATAAGTTTTTTCGAATTTTTAAAACTTTTTTGAATTTTTATAAATTTTTCGAATTTTTATAAATTTTTTCTAATTTTTATAACTTTTTTGATTTTTTATAATTTTTTTTCGAATTTTTATAAGTTTTTTCGAATTTTTAAAACTTTTTTGAATTTTTATAAATTTTTTTGAATAATAATAATAATCACAAGGACCAAAAATGAAAAATAAATCGGCCGTTAGTAAAAGGACTAACTTTGCAAACGCTTGTTTGGTTAATGGACAAATGTTGCCACTTGTTAATGGAAAAGATAACGCCAGTTAACGATAGGGACCAACAGCGTGCAATTGAAACTATATAGGGACGAAAAAAGCAAGAAATAAAAAATAGGGACTGAGAATGAAATGGACCCCAAACCACAGGGACGAACGGTGTAATTTACTCTTAATTTTATTTTCTTGTTGCTTTGAATTTGGAACAACGATTCATGCATCCTATTCCAGGTTTGAGTCACTTAGGGTGTGTTTGTTTAAAAAAAAAAAAAAAAAAATTATTAACCCTCTTAGTCTCTTGCCAGTAAGAGGTGCTCACGTTTTGATTGTTTGTTTTTTCTTTTGAGTCAGACCCAGACATATAACATCTTACTCAGTAAGAGGTGGGGGACTTATCTTACTGTCTCTTACTTGATAAGAGATTGAAGACTCGTGTTAATATAATATATTTTATGATTTATTAACTATGTTATATTTATGATAAAAAGTCTTGTTTCATATCTACATAAGTTACTTAAATAAATTGCAGAAACGAGCACTTAAAATCATTCGGACAATTATAAAAAAACAAACAACATTATTTCGTTTAGATTTAGACTTTCTAGCCACCTCTTACTTAAACATTTGCTTAATTATGAGCTAAATCTTCTTATGTGTTTACTTAAATGATATAGACTCTAATTATCAACCAAAGGCCTTGTGCCTTATCGGTGCAGTGAAATTGCTTGCTTGATGCTTAATAAAATGATTTGGGTTTAAGTTCTGCCTATGACATTAGAGATATAATTATGATGTATAAATGTATATGAAGTGTATACGAACATTGAACATGGCCAAATCCCCATCCAAAATTCAAAAGTTTGGTTTTACAGTGATTTTATTTTATATTTTGGTTATGATGTCTTAACTGTTCTAAACACTGTTAAAAAGCTTACTTGGATTTACTTCATGTTGGTTGGTGTTTCTCAGAACAGGGTGAAGATAATCAATAGCCTAACTAATTACCAATGAAGGGTTACCGGATATCACTTGGAATCGTGTTATCACTTTCCAAAGTAAACTATTCGACCCTAATGCCTGGGTATCACGAATATCTACTTGGGATAAGACCAAATGCTTGTTATTGATTTAGGCACAAATCAATAACCCTTTGCGTATGAGTGTTATGTGTTTTCTGTTGTCCCTTTTTATGCAGTTGTGTTTGATCTCGCATTTATAGGTAAGATCACTCAACCCTAGTCAATGGAAATATGAGTGATTAACGGCCCATTAATCACCACATAATTAGCCTCCATAATAATAGGAATTAGTGGTTACATGACCAATTAAACGTGGTCATTAAAGCAGTTTTAACTGCCACTTGAATAGGTCAAAGCCGTTACAAGTTAGTAATGATTCAGTCTCAGCTAGTTGATTCACTCGCTGATGAGCTAGTTGATTCACTCACTGAGAGGTTCACTCCCTGAAGACATGAACTCTCTGATGAGACAACTCCCTGATGAGATCCTTCAGCCTGAGCTGAACTCATCAGACGATGAATACCGTTCAGTTCAGAATGTCACTCACTGACGAGTGCACTCACTGAACTTCATCAGGAACCATACTTAACCACTATCAGAGTCAGGGTGTTCAGGGACCTTATGGGCGTACACTCCGTACCTCCTGACCCATTACCAGGTGTGAACTGATCCCTCAAGTGCACTAAATTTTCCAACAATCCTCCCCAAATTTAGTTCACTTCCTTTGCATGAAAATTAAACATTAAACAAAACAAGTGCATGATGAGTGTCTAAATACTCATCATTTCTGTCACATTTTATCTGCAAAAACATTTAAAAACATGCAATTATGCTTTAAAATTCAGAAAATATCATTGTATTGTGTTTTTACATGTTTCAGATGCAAAATGATTAAAATCAAGTAAAAATGAACAAAGTTTGCATAAATGGCAAGTCTAGTCCCTTGAGTTTCAAAAGTTGTCAAAAATAGTCCTTGGTTTGCAAAAAATGGAAAATTATATTTTATGGTCCATGTACTATTGAAACTTTACAATATTGGTCCTTGGAATTAATATTTCAGATTTGGCAGTTTTAGTCCTTGGGATTTTCAGATTTGCAACAATGGTCCTTCAAGTTAAATCCTAAACCATTTCTATCCTAAACTATAATACCCAGCTACTAAACTAAAATACCCAGCCCACAACAAAAACAAGCCCAATCCAAAACAATAAACCCTTAACCCGACCCATTCCTTTCTTAGTTAACCAAACTCTAGTCAAACTCTTCTCCTTCTTCCCAGTTACCCGCCCAAGCACCTCAACCCACCATCCACCGCCCTTATCCTGACACACCCACCCCCTCCTCTTATCTCACTTCACCTAACGTCCAAAGTGCATTAAATGCTTCGTCCCCCAACAAGTTACCAGTCCAAGAGGTGTTTCCCACTCACATTAGTTTTGGCGCCAAAACCAGTTTTAAGGGCTTAGATCACTTCAAGGGCATCCAAAGGCTGTAAAATGATCAGAGAAAGATAAGAAGACAATCCCACCTCAGTTTTGTATAAATAGGGCATCAATGTAAGCCTTGAAGGCAAGTAGTTTTCCTTTTTTAATCGTATTGTAATTTAAATTGTTAAAGCTTAATGAAATTTAGTTTTTAATTGTCATTCTATGTTACTTAAAATCTGTTTGATGTTACATCTGTTTAATCTCTAAGTATTAACTAAAATCACAAGTTTGAAATTTCGATGGTTACCATTAATTCGAATTAAGTACTCTTGTGTTTGAATAAGCTTGTTTACTGTTTATATCAGCTCATATAAGCTCTACATAGCTTATGATGAGCTTTTGATAAGTATCACAGCCCTAATGCAAGAAATCCAAGAAAAGTCAACAAAGTCAACTGGAGGTCAAGATAAGCAGTTCTGGGTAATAAGCTGATCATGGAAGGTTTAAATAGGGTTTCTAGCTTGTTTTTGACAAGCTAGGAAAGTTCTGATCCTAGGTTCTTTGGTCCATCATCCAATTCAGTTGTGAGCTTTTCATGTTTTCACTAGTTTTTCCATTCTACTGTACAAGTGCTTATTAATATGCTTATTGTTTTTTTCATTATAGCTTTATGTTATTAGAGCTTAATTAAGTCAAGTTTGGTAGTTGGTGTTAGTCCAGAATATCATTTTCAGTTTTTAAATCATAAAAGCCAAAACACAGTCAACTATAGTATAGCTTAATAAATTGCGTAATTCTGTTTTATAAGTTGTTAATCATAGTTAAAATAAGTTAGATAATCTATTTAAACCAGTACTTATAACTTAGAATTGTCTGTGCTAGTTAAAAAAAACCAACACAGACCCCATAAAGGGTGTTTGGCACAGCTAGTCAACTGGGTCAAACTAGCAGTTACTGTAGATTTACCATAAGCCCAACTTTGATTGAGCTTTTTATAGACCAAATAATCTATTCCCTAGTCCTAGTAAGCTCTATAAATAGATAACCAAGTTTTAAGTGCCCTGTGTGAAATTCAGACCCATTAAGGATCAATTAAACTCATATAAGCCATTAGCTGATTCAAGCTTGTTTTGACCTTTTTCTTTTCATTTCTGAGTCCCTTATAGTCTATTTAGTAAGTGCCCAAAAACATAGAACCTTGCACAAAGCCTACACACTCAAACTCACAAAACTGACTGCATAAGTCAGATTTTGTGGTTTTTGCTGATTTTGCTAGAATTTTCATGTTCTCATCATAAGCCCTTTTAAGCTAATTCTTTTTCACCTATAAGCTCACCCAGCTCATACCCAAGCTTGTATTTTTGTTTTGATTTTTAGAACTCATTTAAGCCCTCAAAATAAGCTTGCAAAAAGGGCTTTTCTGCCCTGCACCACAGCAGACCCAGTTAGCCATTGGCTTATTTTGAGCTTTCCAGCTAATTAGCCTAGCTTTTTCTTATTCCTATAGCTTATTTACACTTGTCTCTGTCCCATTTAGCCTTTCTCAGTAGCTTATAGCTTATAAGTAATCAATTAGCTTAGTTGTTAAAAATCTAGTTTTTAAAACCTTATAAAGTAAACTGAGTAGATAAGCAGCTTAATTGTGGCTTATTTATAAGGTTATAAAAATATTTCCTTCATTAAAGTTGTTCATTAATAGCTTAAAAGTAAGTAGCAAAAAGAAAAAGTCCAAAAAAATTAGTTTTAGCAAAAGGCCTGGGTGAGGTTCGAACCCCAGACCTCCTGCTCACAACACCAACACCCCAACCATTGTGCCCGTAGGTCTTTTCCAGTATTCCTTTGCAATTTCTATTATTTAAGTATCATTAGCAGTTTAAGCTTAATAAGCTAATTAGCTTATTATCAGCTTATCCACAAAAGCTGTCTTCACCATTTTATTTTTCTTAGCTTTGTAATAACTTAAATTAATTTAGAAAAAAGTTTCCGATTTTTATTAATAGTTTTAATATTTTTAATCTTTTAATTAGTTTAAATTAGTAATTAAATCATAATAAATAGAATTTTAATCAGAAAAATATAAATCTTTTTTACATAATTTTCTTTTGTCATTTATAATCTAGGAAAAATATAATTATATTATTAGACCTTAAGAAAAACAAAAACAGAAAAATAGTGATAGCTTCTATTTAATAGAATTTATCTTTTTAAATTTTAATTAAGCATTTTTCATTTTTATAATTTTCTTAGCTTCTTTTCATCTTATAATATTTATAGAAAATGTTTTAGATTTTTCTTTGTTCATTTAGTATTTATTATAAATTTAAATAGTTTAAAAAGTAATTAAATAATAAATAATTAATAAAAATTAGATAAAAAGTTAAAAAAAATATAATTTTAGTTTTAAAATAAGTTTTAAGTCATTTTACATTTTTAGGTTTTAATTTTATAGATTTCAGTTTTTGTCCCATTTTAGATTTCCTGTTACGCATTTTTAGTTTATTTTTATCGCGTTTAATTTTCTTTTGTATATTTGTGTTTCATTTGTTAATTAGAATTAATCAAAAAGCAAAAATCTCATATCATATCATCAGTCACTCTAATCCTTACTTTCCACAGTTTGCCCATTCACACCTCGTTGGGAAACGATCCGGGTAATCACTTACCTGGTTTCACACTACACACGAACGTGAGTTTTTGCAAGTATCCTTTTTCACAAAGGGTAATTTGTATTTATTCACGCGTATCCGCTGTCTGCATTTATTTATAAGTGTATTCAGCACGGATCAAATTTTGGCGCCGCTGCCGGGGAGGTTGTGCTGCGACTATTGTGTAGAGTTTTAGCGATTAGTGATTCGAGATCCTTCTTCTAGAAGTTCCTATTCCCCATAAACCATATAAAAAACAAAAATATTTTTCTTTTCTTTTCTATATATATTATCATATAAAAAATAAAAACACCAAAAATATTTTCCGTTTTCTTTGTTTAAATAAATAACAATAATAAAATTTACCATCGAGAACCAAGACAGAGTACTACCTAACTGGGGGTACGACCATAATAAGTTCCCAAACATCAGATTTAAAACTTGCCTTTGTATCACTTGTGAATATCGGCTCACCTTTGATTGATAAACAAACTAAAACGGAGGTTTAAGGATAGTTTGACATTAAATTGTCGGACTGAAAGAAGCGGGTTTTTAAGGAGCATTAATTGCCCACCTTTGCTTCTCCGCCACTCTGTGCGTTTATCTTTTAGAGAGCTACCGTACGCTTGTTGATTATTGATTTAAGTTCACTTGTGTTTTGCTTCGTTCTTGATTTAATTAAAATATTTTACTTAGTGCATGCGCACTCGTTCTTCCACGTCATCAAGCCCTTTACGTGAACTCGTAGATATTCCGAGAAGACGTAATCGTAGACGTGCTGCCCAAATAGTCGAACCCGAGATTCGTACTGTTCTCACTGATAATATGGCAGACGAACGCACAATGGCTGAAATGCTCCAGGCACCCACCGAGGGTTACGGAGATGCCATCGTTTTACCACCCATCGAATCTGATCATTTTGAACTGAAAACGCATTTGATTCAGCTCGTTTCTACAAACCAATTCCACGGGTTTGAACGAGAGGATCCATATGCACACATTCGTTGGTTCAACAAGTTGACCTCTACAGTCAATTATAAGAATGTGCCGCAAACAGTTATCAAATTGATGCTATTTCCATTCTCACTTGAGGGGGCAGCCCGGATTTGGCTGGATAAAGAACCCCCTCGATCCATTGAAACCTGGGAAGATCTCGTAAAGAAATTTGTCAATTATTTCTTCCCTCCATCAAAGACGACTAATCTAAAAAATGAAATTGCTGGATTTCGTCAAGGTTTCGATGAAAATTTCGGAGAGGCATGGGACAGATTTAAAGATCTCCTAAGAAAATGCCCACATCACGATTTCACGTAGTTACAACAGATAAATACGTTTTATAATGGGTTGACCCAAAACGATCAAGATGTACTTAACGCAGCCGCCGGTGGCAATATCTTGAATCGTAAACCTAAAGAGGTGGTTGAAATTTGTGAAAATAAATCAAAAGTTCCTATTTCTCAAAACAAAGTGAATGTATCTGTCACTCCTGCTTCTTCTTCATCCGGTAACTCATCAGAGTTAGCCTTTTTAACGGACGCAATGCGTTGTATGATGAAGGAAATGAAAGAACTGAAGAGTGAAATTCATAAACCGGAACAAATCAAAGCAATAAACAAAGTCTGTGAAACTTGTGGTGGCCCACATGCGTATTATGATTGTCAAGCAACCGATGCTTCTCTTTACCCAGCTCCAGTAGCTGCTGTAAACCAAAATCAATACCGACCGCATGCTGAAACTCAGTACCGAGCACCGAATGCTATGGTACCACCTGGTTTTCCATCCGTGCCAAATCAGAATAATCAAAATCGCTTTGTTCAAAATCAGGGACAAAATTTCAACAATTCTCAAAATTTCAATCAAAACCGAGGTCAGAATCAGGGTAATTATAACCAAAAGCCATGGAATGTCCAAAACCACAATCAGACGTCCTCAGATGAGTTGCTTAGGCAATTCATAAAATCTCAAGAGGAAACAAACAAGACTCAATATAAGACAAACCAGTTATTGGTTACCCAAATAAATGATATAAAAAAATCTTTAAATGATCTACCTTCTACCTCGGGAGGTCTCCCAAGTAACACTGTTGTCAACCCAAGGGGTGAACTCAAAGCTGTCAGTACACGTAGTGGTAAAGCTCATGTTGGACTTAAGGTGATAAAGGACCCGGTACTTCCCACTAACAATGGAAGTGCTACATACGTCCAACCTTCGGTCATCCAACCTTCGGTCATCCAAAATTCTACACCCACAATTGCTCCTCAACCGTCAAGAATAGATCCTACTCTATCACGATTTACGGTTAAAAGTTTGTCAAGCAAACGTAGTGAGCAAAGAACAGCCAGATATTATTCCGATATGCTCAATGTTGTTCCTGTCAGTGTACTTGATGACAGTGATGATGATGAAGATACCACTTTCGTCAAAGCTATCACCACTCGGAGTGGTGCTGCTTATGAGGGACCATCTGGTCCTCCTCCGTTGTTTGAAATGGAAAAAGAGACGGAGGATACAACGGACAAAGTGCAAATTCCAAGCTCACAAAGTACAGCACAAGTCCATCCTCCGGTTGTCCCTAAAAAGAAATCCAAACCAGGAGTTGTCTTTGAATCTATGGAGACTCCTGAAGTTGTAGCCCCTAAATCCAAACCTCATATTCCTTACCCATCGCGCTTAAACGAGCAAAAGCTCCGTGAGAAGGCTAGTCAACAAATGGACAAATTCTTTCAAATCTTTAAAGAATTACATTTTGACATAAGTTTTGCGGATGCTATCATTCTGATGCCCAAGTTTGCATCAACAATCAAACACTTGTTAAGTAACAAGGAAAAACTGATTGAAATGACTAAAACTCCATTAAATGAGAACTGCTCAGCAGTTATCTTGAAAAAGCTTCCGGAGAAGCTTGGAGATCCTGGAAAGTTTCTAATACCTTGTGTATTTCCGGGAATGGTTGAATGCTATGCCTTGGCCGATCTAGGTGCAAGCATCAACCTGATGCCTCATTTAGTATGGAAGAAACTTTCTCTTCCGGCTCTTACCCCTACCTGCATGACTCTTGAGCTTGCAGATCGAACTATATCACTTCCTCTCGGCATTGCCGAGGATGTGTTTGTAAAAGTAGGGAAGTTCCATTTTCCAGCTGACTTTGTGGTTGTTGAATTCGACGCAGATCAAAAGGTTCCTCTCATTCTTGGAAGAGGATTCCTAAAAATGGGCCATGCTCTTATTGATGTATTTAAGCATGAGGTCACCTTGCGTGTGGATAAGGAAGCTGTTACCTTTAACCATGATCAAACTTCGAGGTACTCCTCAAATTATGATTCTAAATCAGTTAACCGAATCGATGTCATTGATATTGCTTCAAAGGAGTACTCCCAAGAAATTGTTGGTTATTTTCATAATTCTGTGAGTAGGGTTCCCACCACATCTTCTCTACCTGTCATTTCCGACTCTTCCCCTTCTCTCACTCCGTTTGAGGGAAGTGATTTCAATTTGGAAGAGATCGAGGCTTTTCTCAAGTGTGATTCATTTCTGGAAGGAATTGATGACGCTGAGATTGATCTGGAGGGAGATATTCTTCTTCTTGAGAAATTGTTGAATCAGGACAATTCTCCTCCACTCCCTCCCGTTGAACTTCATAATGAGGAAATCAAATCAGTTGAGAAAACCGATGAATTTCCTGAGGTCGAACTCAAAGACTTACCACCTCATCTTGAGTACGCATTTTTGGAGGGTGATGATAAATTACCCGTCATTATTGCTAAAGATTTAAGTGATGAGGAAAAGACTGCTCTAATAAAGGTCTTGAAGTCACACAAGCAAGCCATTGCTCGGAAACTCTCCGACATAAAGGGTATCGACCTTGAATTTTGTACTCACAAGATTTTAATGGAGGATGACTTAAAACCAGCAGTCCAACACCAACGAAGGGTGAATCCCAAAATCCACGATGTTATCAAACAAGAGGTTCTCAAACTTCTTGATGCCGGATTGATTTATCCCATCTCTGATAGTCCTTTGGTTAGTCCCATTCACTGTGTTCCAAAAAAGGGTGGCATAACTGTTGTCACAAATGAGGAGAATGAGTTGATTCCAACTCGATTGGTTACGGGGTGGCGTGTTTGCATTGACTATCGTAAGTTAAATGATGCCACCCGAAAAGACCATTTTCCTCTACCCTTCATGGATCAGATGCTCGAGAGATTAGCGGGAAACGAGTACTATTGTTTCCTTGATGGTTTCTCGGGTTACTTTCAAATCCCCATTGATCCACAAGATCAAGAAAAGACTACTTTCACGTGCCCTTATGGAACCTTTGCTTATAAACGTATGCCTTTTGGCTTATGTAATGCTCCAGGCACGTTCCAAAGGTGTATGATGGCCATATTTACCGATATGATCGGGAAAACAATGGAGGTCTTTATGGATGACTTCTCAGTCATTGGGGATTCGTTCCAAGCATGTCTCTCCAATTTAGAAAACATGTTGAATCGGTGTAAAGACACCAATCTTTGTCTAAATTGGGAGAAGAGTCATTTTATGGTCAAAGAGGGCATTGTCCTCGGCCATAAGATATCAAAGAATGGGATTGAGGTTGACAGAGCTAAAGTTGATGTCATTGCTAAATTACCTCATCCCACTACCGTCAAAGGTATTAGGAGTTTTCTGGGTCATGCCAGTTTCTATCGTAGATTCATACAAGATTTTTCTAAAATCGCCCGGCCTATGACTCATCTCCTTGAAAAGGATGCTCCTTTTGTCTTCTCACCCGAGTGCATCAAAGCTTTTGAAATACTAAAGAAAAAGCTTACTGAAGCACCCATTCTAGTTGCCCCCGACTAGGATTTTCCCTTTGAGCTCATGTGCGATGCAAGTGATTTTGCTATCGGTGCAGTCCTGGGGCAACGAAAAGCCAAACACTTTCAGCCTATCCACTACGCAAGTAAAACCATGACTGAAGCTCAAACTCATTACACCACTACAGAAAAAGAATTGTTGGCTGTGGTGTATGCCTTTGAGAAGTTTCGGCCATATTTAATCTTAACGAAATGTGTAGTGTATACGGATCACTCGGCTCTCAAATATCTCTTTGCAAAACAAGATGCAAAACCGAGATTGCTCCGTTGGGTTCTCCTCCTGCAAGAATTTGATATCACCATACGTGATAAAAAAAAGGAACTGAGAACCTAGCTGCTGATCATCTATCCCGATTAGAGAACCCACACCAAGATGTTTTCGAGAAAAAGGAAATAAATGAAACATTTCCTCTCGAGACACTCAATGCGGTTGCTTTTCGTGGAGATTCTACTACCCCGTGGTTTGCTGACTTCGCAAATTACCATGCGGGTAACTTCATAGTGAAAGGGATGTCGACCCAACAGAAGAATAAATTCTTCAAGGATGTTAAACATTACTTCTGGGACGACCCCTACTTGTTCAAAATCTGTGCGGATCAAGTCATCCGACGGTGTGTTTACGGACAGGAAGCTATTGACATTCTCAAAGCTTGCCATGCTGGACCCACTAGGGGCCATCATAGTCCAAACTACACCGCCAAAAAGGTGTTTGATTCCGGGTTTTATTGGCCCACAATCTATAAGGATGCCCAAGATCTCATCAAAACTTGTGAAGCTTGTCAGCGTCACGGAAATATTTCACAACGAAATGAAATGCCACAAAATGCTATTCAAGTTTGTGAAATCTTTGATGTCTGGGGCATTGACTTTATGGGGCCATTTCCATCATCTCGAGGAAATAAATACATTCTCGTGGCTGTTGACTATCTGTCAAAATGGGTTGAAGCAAAAGCTTTACCCACTAATGATGCCCGAGTTGTTGTAAAATTCCTGAAAGCTCTTTTTGCCCGTTTTGGAACTCCATGTGCTATAATCAGTGATCGTGGTACGCATTTTTGCAATGACAAATTTGACAAAGTCATGCAAAAGTATGGTGTAACTCACCGTCTTTCTACTGCGTATCACCCACAAACAAGTGGGCAAGTAGAAGTTTCAAATCGGGGTATTAAAAGAATTCTGGAAAGGACTGTAGGAGAAAATCGTGCATCCTGGTCGGATAAATTGGATGATGCATTATGGGCCTTCCGTACAGCTTACAAAACACCCATCGGGTGTACACCTTACAAGCTTGTGTACGGAAAGGCATGTCATCTTCCGATCGAATTAGAGCACAAAGCCTACTGGGCCTTGAAACATGCTAACTTTGACCTCCAAACTGCGGGTGATCACCGTAAGGTTCAAATGAATGAATTAAATGAACTCCGTGATCAGGCCTACGAGAACTCTTTGATCTACAAAGAAAAGACAAAGAAGATTCATGACTCTAAAATCAAGAACCGCGTTTTCAACGTTGGTGATCGAGTCCTTCTTTTCAATTCAAGATTAAAGATCTTCTCAGGCAAACTCAAATCCCGTTGGTCTGGTCCATTCACTATCACAAAGGTTTATCCATATGGTACCGTTGAGTTATCTCAAGCTGACGGGCCTAATTTCAAAGTGAATGGTCATCGTTTAAAACACTACTTTGGAGAGGACATACCACCCATGGTTGTCCCGGATCTTCAAACTTTCCCCATGAACCAATGAATGCGGGGTCGAGTCAAGCTAGTGACTCGGTGAACAAAAACATTAGCAAAACATGGGTTTTCACCCGTGTCTCTGTTTTCTTTCTCTGTTCTACCACCTAGTGTGGGGGAGATGCCCCACATGTTGTATATATGTAAGCAAAAAAAAAAAAAAAAAAACAATAAATAAATAATAAAAAAAATAATAAAAAAAAATAAAAAAATGTGTGTATATAAAATAATGGCTATAAGTATTTCCCTTTCACGTTCTAAGTGTTGGTTTGATAACCGGTGCTTTGAATATTGAGGGCAATATTCAGTTCTAAGTGTGGGGGGGAATTCTAGCGAATTTGATCAAATGTACCATCTAGTACCCCCATTTTTGGCCAAAATTTTAAAATTTTTTCTCACTTAGAACGCAATAAATGGTTATCAGTCCGCCATGTCTAACCCACATAAGGATTGGCTAATCCGAGAGCAAACGGCTCTTGGTAAAGATGTCTCAAATCCGTTCATGGCTTACAATTTGCCGAAAATTGTATGGTATTCGACTCCCCATATCTTTATAAGTGAAGAGTTGGCTAGCCCGCAAGGTTATGGCTTGTGGTAAAGGCATTGGAAAACCATGATTGGTAATCAGCTCACCAAAGATAATAACTGTATTTTATCTAAGAGTTGGCTAGTCCAGAAGCAAACGGCTTCTGGTAAAGACAAATCAAAACCGTTGACAGCTAATGGTTTGCTCAAAATCATTTGGTTATCATTGTACCAAAGTATCACATACTAAAACATTGGCTACTCCAGAAGTAATGGCTTTTGGTAAAGAGAAAAATCCATTAAATCTTCATAAAAAATTGCTAGGGACTAGCAATAGTTTAGTGTGGGGGATTGATAAGTGTCTAAATACTCATCATTTCTGTCACATTTTAACTGCAAAAACATTTAAAAACATGCAGTTATGCTTTAAAATTCAGAAAATATCATTGTATTGTGTTTTTATATGTTTCAGATGCAAAATGATTAAAATCAAGTAAAAATGAACAAAGTTTGCATAAATGGCAAGTCTAGTCCCTCGAGTTTCAAAAGTTGTCAAAAATAGTCCTTGGTTTGCAAAAAATGGAAAATTATATTTTATGGTCCATGTACTATTGAAACTTTACAATATTGGTCCTTGGAATTAATATTTCAGATTTGGCAGTTTTAGTCCTTGGGATTTTCAGATTTGCAACAATGGTCCTTCAAGTTAAATCCTAAATTATTTCTATCCTAAACTATAATACCCATCTGCTAAACTAAAATACCCAGCCCACAACAAAAACAAGCCCAATCCAAAACAATAAACCCTTAACCCGACCCATTCCTTTCTTAGTTAACCAAACTCTAGTCAAACTCTTCTCCTTCTTCCCAGTTACCCGCCCAAGCACCTCCACCCACCATCCACCGCCCTTATCCTGACACACCCACCCCCTCCTCTTATCTCACTTCACCTAACGTCCAAAGTGCATTAAATGCTTCGTCCCCCAACAAGTTACCAGTCCAAGAGGTGTTTCCCACTCACATTAGTTTTCGCGCCAAAACCAGTTTTAAGGGCTTAGATCACTTCAAGGGCATCCAAAGGCTGTAAAATGATCAGAGAAAGATAAGAAGACAATCCCACCTCAGTTTTGTATAAATAGGGCATCAATGTAAGCCTTGAAGGCAAGTAGTTTTCCTTTCTTAATCGTATTGAAATTTAAATTGTTAAAGCTTAATGAAATTTAGTTTTTAATTGTCATTCTATGTTACTTAAAATCTGTTTGATGTTACATCTGTTTAATCTCTAAGTATTAACTAAAATCACAAGTTTGAAATTTCGATGGTTACCATTAATTCGAATTAAGTACTCTTGTGTTTGAATAAGCTTGTTTACTGTTTATATCAGCTCATATAAGCTCTATGATTCGTTCAATTATAGTTCAAGGGAGAATTGCAAAGGAAATATGCAAAACCCGAGTCGTTTGTCCCGACGAAGATCGAATGGAATTTGTGTTCCCGGGATCGTGATTCGTGTAGTGAATTGAGAAAAAGAGTGAAATTTGGCGATTTTATACTACGAGCAATGAAATAATAAAAGTAAACAACTAATTAAGCTAATGGAACAACTAAGCTAAGCATACGAACATAAAAACGAAAATTTGAATTTAAAAACGTTACGCGACGAATTATAAAACGTAAATAAAAAGTGAATTTCTAAAATTTTAAACCTAAAAATATAAAAATAATTTTCCTATATTAAATCTGATAAAAGAAAATTTTTGGAAAAAGAAAAATATTTTTTTTTTGACTTTTTATGAATTTTTTATGAATTAAAAACTAATTAAAACTATTTAAATGATTTAAAAATAGTAAAACAGCTAGGAAAAATCTGAAATTTTTTGAGTAAATCTAAAATTAAATGATTAAGCTAGGAAAAATAAAATCAGAAGCTAAATAGGTCTAAATAAGCTGAACAGTCCAAATAAGCACTTATGAATAAGCCAAAAATAAGCAATACAAGTCCAAAATTTATAAGAAGTACAGGGATCATGCACCGGACTATATTAGGCATAAATCAACTCAGAAAATCCAAATAAGCCCAAGGAATAAGCTCTAATCCAGCTGCACAGCTTATTAAAATGACAGATTTGGGACCAACTTGCAGCTAATTTTTAAGCAGTTTAATAAGCTCTAAAGTGAAACCTTAAGGGGGCAAAAGCTCAACTACACTACTGAGTATCTAAAAATACTAAAAGCCCTATCAAAATCTCTCAATTGATGCTCTAATTGAAGCTGAGAACAGGTGGAGTTAAGGTGCTGAAAGAAGTGCAGCAGATAAGCAGCTTAAGATACTAACTTGCAGACTTAAAATTAAGCACTAGGAAAGCTTAAAGTGTGAATACCATATGTTTTTCTAAAAATCTACTACCTAGACTATCTAAATTCGAAAAATCAAGGCTTAAATCTATACTAATAAGCTGTCAAAATCCCCAGATCAGCAGCTCAAAAAGCTGATTTCTGCATTAACAAATCTATGTCAGCAGACAATAAATTTGGCGCGAAATTGTAGCAAAACTACTCTACACAGACACTCTCATAGATTCACTTAAACACCCTCTAACAAAGACAAAATAGTCTCAAACTAAGCTCAACTTATTGCAAGGGCTTATGAAGGCAGTTTAGAATCTAGCTATTGCACTAGTAAACAAAAAACCTCAAAATATTTAAAACAGCTAGAAACTTAACAACTACAGCTCATCTAACCTAAATTAAACTAAATCAAACCAACAAGAAATGCAAATAAACAGTAACACTAACCTTTGACCCGATTTGACTTTAAACCAAACACAACTCTACTGATCTAACTTTCAAATAACATGAACTGTTTAAAGCTGTAAAACAGAATTTAAGGAACCACAGGACTAGTTTTACTCTAGAAAAGAAGTTTTCAAAATCAAAATAAGCTGAAAAATAAAATAAGCTGAAGATGACTTTAACTTTGACTTTTAACAATAATAAAAAGAAATTAAAAACAGATGATATTAAACCAACACTCTGATATCAAAACTAAACTTAAGAAGCAGAAAAGTAAAATAAGCATTAACATGAAAATTAAGCTGAGGAACAGTAGGTTTGACCGAAATTGACTTTCATTCATTACAATTTGAAATGAACAATTACACTACTAAAAACATTTAAATGACAGAAAATTAAAGTGGTAACAATTTTTTAAATACGTAAAAATTGGACAACTATCTGCGATGAGGAGGACTCCTATTTATAAGCTTCACAGGAACCTTCTGGGAGTCCTTCAATCAATCCTAAGCCCTTGGATCCTCCCTTGCTCTCCAAGCCTTGATCATAGCCGTAGGATTAAGTTGGTGATGTGGCTTCTCTACTCAGCTAGCCCCACGTGTCCCTGGCAGTGTCAGGACCTTCCAGAAATTACCCAATCATTGGGTAATCATTTAGATACGAGGTAATTTTGATGGGCAGTTATTTTAGGGTTCATGGTAAAAGGATTTGGGGATAATGTTGAGCGCGGGTGGTGTGTGTGTGTTGGTGAATTTTTATTTTATTTAATTTTGACCGAATGAAGTATTAGTAGTTGACCCGGGTTTTTTAAATGTATGGATCGGGTGTGGTGATGGATCCGGGTCAAGGAGGATTGGGCTAGGGACTATAGTTTAAGGTGGGCTGGGTTTTGAGTTTGGTATGGATTGGGTAGGTGGGTGTGGGTTGGATTAGTTTAATATCCGGGTAGAGTAGTATTTATGGATTAGGGATTTTAAGTGTAAAGTTCTAGGGACCATAAGTGTAATTTCTGGATTTAGAGGGACCTATGTTGCCATTCTTCAAAACTAAATCCAAGGGCTGAATTTGACAAGCTTTGATACTTGGAGGACCTCGGTAGACTTTTTGACCATATCTTCTTTCCCGGTTCCGGTTCTGAGCCTTTTCCGTATCCCGTGCTCGTTTTTTCTGATTTTCTTGTCTTTTTGTCGGTTTTTCGCGATATCCGTCCCTGCATAAACAAAACGCAAAAACACGATATCTTTTGGCATTTTGGTCGGATTTTTGGTCGTTTTGGTCCGGTTTTGGTCAAATAAAGGTATATGTTTAAGCATATACCAAATTCCCCCAGACTAAGCTATTGCAATGTCCTCATGCAATGTTATAAAAACACGTTTTTGAAACCAAAAATTTCTTATCTCTTTTTACTAACTTTGAGAAGTAGCAAAATTTTCAAAAGAGATTAAGAAATCTTAAGTTCTAAAAACTCCCCGATTTTTCCTTTTATTCTATTTTTGTATTTTTCTCATTATTCATGTGACGGCTTTGTTGACGATCATTATCTCACGATAACTTTTAGGGTCACGGAGCAGGAAACACGACTCATAAAGAAGTGACCATACAGATAAAATTCGTCGTCCCTGATTTTTCACGAGTCCCCATACTAAGCTTAAAAACGAAATCATTGTTATTTACAAGTTAGATTGCCAACACTACTCAGAAAGCTAATTGTGTATTACCTCTTGTTCCCAAATTCCAATTTTCCTCTATTTATTTTACTTTTGGTGAGAAATGAATTTCTTCAAATTCTCGTTTCGATAATTTTTAAGCCGATAAAGATACCTTAGTTTAGACGCTAAGTAGTTTCCAAACCTTCCCTCGAAAACCGTTGCATACAAAAATGAGGTCCACATCAAGGTCTCTGATTTAACACGATTTTAAGGATATCCCTTTTATTTGCGACCGAAACAACTCATCTACGAGTCTAGAGACAGAAGCCTTTATTAGGACACCCCCGGAGTCGAAGTTTGGCATTTTTAAACATTATTAAGCACATTAACGTATTTAATCCTTGGCCCTTTATAACAATCACAACATCGGCTGCGAACCGGCAAGATGTGATAGTCTATTATGACCTTGGAATTTTTCCTCTGCCTTTATTAGAAGTCTACAACATCGGCTGCGAACCGGCAAGATGTAGGAAACTTTTTATGGCTTTGGATTATTATTATACATTATCATATTCATTAATTATTTGTGTTGCCAAACCCCAAGTCCTACGGCTTTTATAACAATCCCAACATCGGTTGTGAGCCGGCAAGATGGAATAGTCTATTACACCGTAACACTGGCAGTACCTTGATGTGTACCCAACTTTCATAAGCAAGGACTTTCTAAGGACGAAATAGAAACTAATTATCGCCAAAACCAAAATACCTTTAATTATTCCTAGATTACTATTTTTAAGGTGAAACAAGCTTATGGGAACAAAAAGCCACAAGTAACTTCGATGAGCTTTAAAGAGATCCAACTACTCCACGTTTAGCAATCTAACTTATAAACAACTCTATCATTTCTCGTTCTTCGCAAATTTAAAATCTTAAATAATAAGATCCGCGAATGCTTAGCCAAATAATCAAGCCATGCATATATAAAGTCAATACGGGAACTTGCAAATTCTTAAAAAGAAATCGCATTTTATAGCTCCTTGTGTAAAAGACTAGCACGAGCTTTTAGATTATACATGGTTAAGGGGACAAGCTAGGGCTCAATACGCCCGCTCAAGTCATAATTTTATTCCTACTCTCACCAGCGAAAAGTCAACAAAAATGTCAAAACTTATTATATTTTTGCAAAATTTTTTTTTTAAATTTTTCTCATTTTTTTGGATTTTTTCAAATTTTGGAGGAAAAACGGGGTTGCATGAGAAAACGGCAAAAAAATGCAAGGCAAAAATCAAATCGCAAGATTACCCCCCCCCCCCCAGACTAAAACGAGACATTGTCCTCAATGTGTTAAAGGTAATGGTTCTCCTACATAAACCTAAGGCCGTTTATTAATTATGCCAAAGATAAACGTAAAACGATAAGATTAAGGATATCGGATAAGCAACGAATGATGAAACTCGAGGTGAGAGAAAATGACGAGCACGAGAGTCTTCATCATCGGGCATTCCTGGACACATCACATAAAACAACGAAACACAAGATATGGAAGAGGTAGCCCCTCCTCACGCACTTTATTAGAAAAGAGATAAGAAGATAGATGGATAAGCATGGGGTGCCTCCCACGAAGCGCTTGTTTTTGGTAATCGAGTCACATGAGCTTGACTCGACCCCGAATTCATTTGTCCTTGGGGAATAAGGGTGGGACGGGACCGGGATCGAAAATAACATCCTCACTCCTGATGGAGTGACGGATGGGAGAAACCATGGAAAAGGTAAGAAAAGGAAGAAACATCATAATGACGATAGTGAGGTCAAAATCGTAGATATCCTCCAAAGTAAGCTTAACTTTCTCCTTATTCTTCCAATCATCAATCTTGAGTTCATCCTTCAATCTTGTCTCATCAGGATCAGGATAGCATTATCAGAGAGAAGGATGTCGGGCTGGAGCCCATAAGAGTCCACACAAGGTGATATACCGGGTTCGAAAATCTTGTCCTCAGAGAGGAATGATAATGTAGTGTCAACCACGGTAGTATGCTCAGAAGATGATAAATCATTAAGAGATGAAAGCTCATTAAGCTCAGGAACTTCTTCGATTGTTGGTGGAAGAGGATCGATGTGAGTGAATTCTTTTAAAAACTCCTCGTGAATAGAATCAATCATATGATGTAAGTTTGTAACCTCGGGTTTCGTAACAGACTCATCACTTTCGTCCATCCGAATATCGAAAATCGGATTATGTGAAATCATAGTAAATTCTGGTTCGAAATCAAATAGCGGATTGGTGAAAGTTGTTTTGAATGCTTCGAAAACAAGGTTATCGGTTTCATCGACCTCTTACAAGAAGAAATCACCTCCCTCAACCGGTGTGAGAGAGGGATTGGAAGAGTCGGGAATGATTGGAGGAGTTTCTTCTTCAGCATAATCGATTTCTCCACAAGATAAAGAAGTATAATCGTCATCAGAATTGGTAAATATCTCATCATGATCATCAACGGACTCAATAATTATGAACGAAGTGGAATCATCAATAACAAGTCTCGAAGAACATCTTGAAGAATCCGGAGGTGGGACAAGTGATGTGCTCTGAGAGCTAGGAATTTCCACCACTTCCGTTATGGTCTCTGGTTCTTGTTCTTGATAAACGTGAAGATAAGGCAAGCTGTTCTTTTTAGACATTGTTTTAAGCTCAGCTCGTTTGCTTGACAAACTCTTAACCGTAAATCGAGAAAGGTTAGGATCAATTTTTGACGGTTTAGGAGGAGCAATTGTAGGCTTAGATTCCTGGACAACCGTAGGTTGGACGTATTTAGCACTTCCATTGTTAGTGGAAAGTACCGGGTCCTTTGTCACCTTGGTTTCTTGTTCCATTTCCCTCACCGGAGAAGGAATAGGAATCGATGGTCCATTATCAATACGACATTTCGACATTTTTGACAAAGCTTGAAGTTGTTCAATGTGGATCTTAAAAGCCTTAAGTTCAAAGAAATCATCCTCGTAACCCTCGTTGGGTGCTTGGAGTGACTCCGAAAAGGTGGGTTTGTCATTATCACACAAATTTGGCTCATACTGAGAATTTTCAAATGACTCCCCACAAGGCTCAAAACTAGACGTATACGGTTCTTGCTCATAAGAGTTTTGAAAAGGAAAATTGAAATCATTTTGAGGATAATTATCAAAGCTCGTATCGTAAGCGTAAGACGTTTCAGCACTCGGGGGGTAGCACATACAATTAGTGTATCCACATTGATTACAAAAACATTGTCCACAAGGTACTTCTTCTTCGGAGGGATTTCCACAATTAAAACAAGTGAACGGAGGCGGCGGTGGTGTTGGAGGGTAATCGGAAATGTTTGAAGGATTGTTGAACGATCCTTGATCATATGTGTGAGAATTACAAAACCAACAAACTCCGTCACGAATATTACTACCACATTGCTCGCACGTACACCAAACACACAACCCTCCGAAGAAAGGTTCGCCACACTTAACACAAGTCGGATCCATAAGAATTAAACATAAGAGGGTGAAGAGAAAGAATTATCGGTTTAGAGGATTAGAGAAGAAGAATTAAACTTTTAAGAGGATTAAAGAAGAATATTTTTGGGTTTCTAAGTTTAGAAACATGGAAAATCACAAAGGAAAAAGGAAAATAAATTTTGAAGAGAAAATCTTTTTGGGATTTTAATTAAGGAAAAAATAGAATTATTATCTTTTTGGTGATCGTTGATCAACCGTACTCGTTTCTTTCAAAACTACGCGCAGCGTGGCGGAGAAGCAAAGGTCCACTCGAAAGTGATTAAAAACCCGCCTCTTTCGGTCTGCAATTTAATGTCAAGACCATCCTTAAACCCCGTGTATAGGTTGTAGCAAAGAAATAATCCGAGAAACGTTTAACTTCACGATCTCTTTTGTTGTTATTTCGGAATGGTTTACAACGCCCTCTCGAGAGCGAGGATATTTATTATTAATGGTGAAAACACTTTAGGAAAAGTGTTTTTTTTTTTTTAAATTATTTTCTTTTTGTATTTTTATTTTTTTATAAAAACGATAACTTCCGAGGAAGGGTCTTCAAAACACGATTCGACGAACGAAATCACGAACTCACTTCAACCTTCCCCGGCAGCGGCGCCAAAAATTGATTCGTTCAATTATAGTTCAAGGAATTGCAAAGGAAATATGCAAAACCCGAGTCGTTTGTCCCGACGAAGATCGAATGAAATTTGTGTTCCCGGGATCGTGATTCGTGTAGTGAATTGAGAAAAAGAGTGAAATTTGGCGATTTTATACTACGAGCAATGAAATAATAAAAGTAAACAACTAATTAAGCTAATGGAACAACTAAGCTAAGCATACGAACATAAAAACGAAAATTTGAATTTAAAAACGTTACGCGACGAATTATAAAACGTAAATAAAAAGTGAATTTCTAAAATTTAAAACCTAAAAATATAAAAATAATTTTCCTATATTAAATCTGATAAAAGAAAATTTTTGGAAAAAGAAAAATATTTTTTTTTTTTACTTTTTATGAATTTTTTATGAATTAAAAACTAATTAAAACTATTTAAATGATTTAAAAATAGTAAAACAGCTAGGAAAAATCTGAAAATTTTTGAGTAAATCTAAAATTAAATGATTAAGCTAGGAAAAATAAAATCAGAAGCTAAATAGGTCTAAATAAGCTGAACAGTCCAAATAAGCACTTATGAATAAGCCAAAAATAAGCAATACAAGTCCAAAATTTATAAGAAGTACAGGGATCATGCACAGGACTATATTAAGCATAAATCAACTCAGAAAATCCAAATAAGCCCAAGGAATAAGCTCTAATCCAGCTGCACAGCTTATTAAAATGACAGATTTGGGACCAACTTGCAGCTAATTTTTAAGCAGTTTAATAAGCTCTAAAGTGAAACCTTAAGGGGGCAAAAGCTCAAATACACTACTGAGTATCTAAAAATACTAAAAGCCCTATCAAAATCTCTCAATTGATGCTCTAATTGAAGCTGAGAACAGGTGGAGTTAAGGTGCTGAAAGAAGTGCAGCAGATAAGCAGCTTAAGATACTAACTTGCAAACTTAAAATTAAGCACTAGGAAAGCTTAAAGTGTGAATACCATATGTTTTTCTAAAAATCTACTACCTAGACTATCTAAATTCCAAAAATCAAGGCTTAAATCTATACTAATAAGCTGTCAAAATCCCCAGATCAGCAGCTCAAAAAGCTGATGTCTGCATTAACAGATCTGTGTCAGCAGACAATAAATTTGGCGCGAAATTGTAGCAAAACTACTCTACACAGACACTCTCATAGATTCACTTAAACATCATCTAACAAAGACAAAATAGTCTCAAACTAAGCTCAACTTATTGCAAGGGCTTATGAAGGCAGTTTAGAATCTAGCTATTGCACTAGTAAACCAAAAACCTCAAAATATTTAAAACAGCTAGAAACTTAACAACTACAGCTCATCTAACCTAAATTAAACTAAATCAAACCAACAAGAAATGCAAATAAACAGTAACACTAACCTTTGACCCGATTTGACTTTAAACCAAACACAACTCTACTGATCTAACTTTCAAATAACATGAACTGTTTAAAGCTGTAAAACAGAATTTTAGGAACCACAGGACTAGTTTTACTCTAGAAAAGAAGTTTTCAAAATCAAAATAAGCTGAAAAATAAAATAAGCTGAAGATGACTTTAACTTTGACTTTTAACAATAATAAAAAGAAATTAAAAACAGATGATATTAAACCAACACTCTGATATCAAAACTAAATTTAAGAAGCAGAAAAGTAAAATAAGCATTAACAGGAAAATTAAGCTGAGGAACAGTAGGTTTGACCAAAATTGACTTTCATTAAACATAAAAAAAACTGAGTACAAGAGTTACTGGAATTAAAATTACAATTTGAAATGAACAATTACACTACTAAAAACATTTAAATGACAGAAAATTAAAGTGGTAACAATTTTTTAAATACATAAAAAGTGGACAACTATCTGCGATGAGGAGGACTCCTATTTATAAGCTTCACAGGAACCTTCTGGGAGTCCTTCAATCAATCCTAAGCCCTTGGATCCTCCCTTGCTCTCCAAGCCTTGATCACAGCCGTAGGATTAAGTTGGTGATGTGGCTTCTCCACTCAGCTAGCCCCACGTGTCCCTGGCAGTGTCAGGACCTTCCAGAAATTACCCAATCATTGGGTAATCATTTAGATACGAGGTAATTTTGATGGGCAGTTATTTTAGGGTTCATGGTAAAAGGATTTGGGGATAATGTTGAGCGCGGGTGGTGTGTGTGTGTTGGTGAATTTTTCTTTTATTTAATTTTGACCGAATGAAGTATTAGTAGTTGACCCGGGTTTTTTAAACGTATGGATCGGGTGTGGTGATGGATCCGGGTCAAGGAGGATTGGGCTAGGGACTATAGTTTAAGGTGGGCTGGGTTTTGAGTTTGGTATGGATTGGGTAGGTGGGTGTGGGTTGGATTAGTTTAATATCCGGGTAGAGTAGTATTTATGGATTAGGGATTTTAAGTGTAAAGTTCTAGGGACCTTTTGTGTAATTTCTAGATTTAGAGGGACCTATGTTGCCATTCTTCAAAACTAAATCCAAGGGCTGAATTTGACAAGCTTTGATACTTGGAGGACCTCGGTAGACTTTTTGACCATATCTTCTTTCCCGGTTCCGGTTCTGAGCCTTTTCCGTATCCCGTGCTCGTTTTTTCTGATTTTCTTGTCTTTTTGTCGGTTTTTCGCGATATCCGTCCCTGCATAAACAAAACGCAAAAACACGATATCTTTTGGCATTTTGGTCGGGTTTTTGGTCGTTTTGGTCAAGAAAAGGTATGTGTTTAAGCACATACCACTCTACATAGCTTATGATGAGCTTTTGATAAGTATCACAGCCCTAATGCAAGAAATCCAAGAAAAGTCAACAAAGTCAACTGGAGGTCAAGATAAGCAGTTCTGGGTAATAAGCTGATCATGGAAGGTTTAAATAGGGTTTCTAGCTTGTTTTTGACAAGCTAGGAAAGTTCTGATCCTAGGTTCTTTGGTCCATCATCCAATTCAGTTGTGAGCTTTTCATGTTTTCACTAGTTTTTCCATTCTACTGTACAAGTGCTTATTAATATGCTTATTGTTGTTTTCATTATAGCTTTATGTTATTAGAGCTTAATTAAGTCAAGTTTGGTAGTTGGTGTAAGTCCAGAATATCATTTTCAGTTTTTAAATCATAAAAGCCAAAAAACAGTCAACTATAGTATAGCTTAATAAATTGCTTAATTCTATTTTATAAGTTGTTAATCATAGTTAAAATAAGTTAGATAATCTATTTAAACCAGTACTTATAACTTAGAATTGTCTGTGCTAGTTAAAAAAAACCAACACAGACCCCATAAAGGGTGTTTGGCACAGCTAGTCAACTGGGTCAAACTAGCAGTTACTGTAGATTTACCATAAGCCCAACTTTGATTGAGCTTTTTATAGACCAAATAAGCTATTCCCTAGTCCTAGTAAGCTCTATAAATAGATAACCAAGTTTTAAGTGCCCTGTGTGAAATTCAGACCCATTAAGGATCAATTAAACTCATATAAACCATTAGCTGATTCAAGCTTGTTTTGACCTTTTTCTTTTCATTTCTGAGTCCCTTATAGTCTATTTAGTAAGTGCCCAAAAACATAGAACCTTGCACAAAGCCTACACACTCAAACTCACAAAACTGACTGCATAAGTCAGATTTTGTGGTTTTTGCCGATTTTGCTAGAATTTTCATGTTCTCATCATAAGCCCTTTTAAGCTAATTCTTTTTCACCTATAAGCTCACCCAGCTCATACCCAAGCTTGTATTTTTGTTTTGATTTTTAGAACTCATTTAAGCCCTCAAAATAAGCTTGCAAAAAGGGCTTTTCTGCCCTGCACCACAGCAGACCCAGTTAGCCATTGGCTTATTTTGAGCTTTCCAGCTAATTAGCCTAGCTTTTTCTTATTCCTATAGCTTATTTACACTTGTCTCTGTCCCATTTAGCCTTTCTCAGTAGCTTATAGCTTATAAGTAATCAATTAGCTTAGTTGTTAAAAATCTAGTTTTTAAAACCTTATAAAGTAAACTGAGTAGATAAACAGCTTAATTGTGGCTTATTTATAAGGTTATAAAAATATTTCCTTCATTAAAGTTGTTCATTAATAGCTTAAAAGTAAGTAGCAAAAAGAAAAAGTCCAAAAAAATTAGTTTTAGCAAAAGGCCTGGGTGAGGTTCGAACCCCAGACCTCCTGCTCACAACACCAACACCCCAACCATTGTGCCCGTAGGTCTTTTCCAGTATTCCTTTGCAATCTCTATTATTTAAGTATCATTAGCAGTTTAAGCTTAATAAGCTAATTAGCTTATTATCAGCTTATCCACAAAAGCTGTCTTCACCATTTTATTTTTCTTAGCTTTGTAATAACTTAAATTAATTTATAAAAAAGTTTCCGATTTTTATTAATAGTTTTAATATTTTTAATCTTTTAATTAGTTTAAATTAGTAATTAAATCATAATAAATAGAATTTTAATCAGAAAAATATAAATCTTTTTTACATAATTTTCTTTTGTCATTTATAATCTAGGAAAAATATAATTATATTTTAGACCTTAAGAAAAACAAAAACAGAAAAATAGTGATAGCTTCTATTTAATAGAATTTATCTTTTTAAATTTTAATTAAGCATTTTTCATTTTTATAATTTTCTTAGCTTCTTTTCATCTTATAATATTTATAGAAAAAGTTTTAGATTTTTCTTTGTTAATTTAATATTTATTATAAATTTAAATAGTTTAAAAAGTAATTAAATAATAAATAATTAATAAAAATTAGATAAAAAGGTAAAAAAATATAATTTTAGTTTTAAAATAAGTTTTAAGTCATTTTACATTTTTAGGTTTTAATTTTATAGATTTCAGTTTTTGTCCCATTTTAGATTTCCTGTTACGCATTTTTAGTTTATTTTTATCGCGTTTAATTTTCTTTTGTATATTTGTGTTTCATTTGTTAATTAGAATTAATCAAAAAGCAAAAATCTCATATCATATCATCAGTCACTCTAATCCTTACTTTCCACAGTTTGCCCATTCACACCTCGTTGGGAAACGATCCGGGTAATCACTTACCTGGTTTCACACTACACACGAACGTGAGTTTTTGCAAGTATCCTTTTTCACAAAGGGGTAATTTGTATTTATTCACGCGTATCCGCTGTCTGCATTTATTTATAAGTGTATTCGGGACTGGATCATTAAACAAAACAAGTGCATAAACGAAAATATCCTGAGGATTGAATTTCCATCTTAGTACATTACACGTTCAAATATTCGAGAATCAGGGTGTTCTAAGAATTGAACCCTTCAACCCATTTGAATACCTGAAGATAAAATACACACAAGTTTTCAAACACTTAAACGCTCCTGACACTTTACAAGCCATGTGTCCATATCCAATTCATAAATGTTGTAAGAGCCAAAAGTCCTAAGCTCCCTGAAGCGGCAAAACTTCAACATTCACATAGGTGGTTCCTCTTTATTCATGCTCCTGCCAAGCATTTTTTCAAAGAAATTAACCATTAAGAAGTAAAAACTTCATCCTCCTTTCCAGCAGGTTCCGAGCACAAACCTTGGGATGATTGTGAAACATGTGCTCCAGTCCACTGAATGTTCAGCTTTCCACATTGAACTCAGCCCCCAAGTTTCCTCAGGAGGGAGTTGGGTGTCTTAGCATTCAGTGACTAAGTTGGACTTAAACCCATCCCTTTAGCAGACTTTATAACCAAGTCTCTAGCTAACCCTTCGTCAAGTGATCAGCTAAGTTTTGTTGAGATCTAACAAACTCTATAGATACCACCTCATTCATGATAAGTTCACGAATCATGCTATGCCTGACACCTAAGTGTCTGTAACACCCCCAATTTCGTGATATGCAGCGGAATTCAAATTGGATGTTACTTCATGGCACAACAGTTGAATAGTAGAAAACGATCACTAATTTGGTCGTTTTAAAAGATTTATCATTCGAATATCAGAGTTTACAAAATAAGGTCCCAGTGGTTCCAAAGTTTATTAAATAGGTTTTCGAATGATAGTAAAATTTATAGCCTTCAAAAGTATCCGTGCTCCTCCGTGCCATCCTTGCTCATTATGGACCTGAGATAAATACATGCTAAAAGCGTCAACACAAAGGTTGGTAAGTTCATAGAGTTTGTAATTAAAAACTGTTGATTTTTCCAAAATCAAAGAGTTTATGAGTCCATGGTAGTTGTAAATAAATAGTTGATTATCAAAATCATAGAGTGAGTAATACCATAATGTTTATAGTTAAACCAGTTGATTGTCAAAATCAAAGTATGAGTGAATCCATAGAGTTTGCATAAAATCCGTTGTTTATCAATAATTCCAAGTTAAGTAGTAATTGTAACAAATACAATTATTAACAAAATAAGCGGTGGGTTACGATAATATATACCCATAGTTGGTTTGTTATAAAGTAAGTGGTGAGTTAAGTTGTTATACTCCCATAGTTGGTTGGGTTGCCCTAACCGGGTCAACACAAAATAGTTATAGTTTGTCAAATAGTGATTTTCTGCTATATAGTGAAAACAAGTTCAAGTTAAATAAAATCATGGCAATACCGTATCATGACTACAGTATCGTTTCTATTGCTCTAAGCCTCATGAAACTCAACGCTTAACAGGCATCAAAATGATGTAAAGTATAAAGGCCCTCGGGATGGGTATTTGCCAATAACCCATAGGTTTGTTTAAATAAAGTGCGCTTGGGTGGCTCATCCTAGCAGACCCAAACGGGGATTGTCAGTCCCAAATAGATCTATTCACAATTATTTACGTTCACTCGCAAGTGATTAAGGTTCATGATGTGAGGGACTTCGAACATGGCAATAAAGGTAAACTTAAGCAATAGTAAATCAGGTATAGCATACAGTTGAAAATCATTTGTGTTCATGTTTATAGCAGGTATCTCTCCATGAGATATAAAAATGTATAAATGTGGATTCATAAGTTCGTGGTAATCCGCAAAAGTTTGTAGTATTTTTGTAAGTAAAATCAAGTATTACGTTTCAATAATAAGTAGAGTGGTTTATCAACTGTGTATAATGTTTAAGGTAAACTTGTAAAGTTTATATGAAATACAAGCATGTATTTCCCCAAAAGTAATTCAAAATAGTTAAAGGAGTGGTTTATGGAACTCACAGTAATGTGTAAATAGTTAAGAGTACTTGTAAAAGTATAAGATATGTATCTCTCGCAAAGCATTTATAAAACAATTATAGCGAGTAAAAGTGAGGCGATAGCTCACAGTAGTATGTAAAAGTGCTTGTAAAGTAAAAGCAAGTAGTTTAAGCATGTATCTCCCCCAAAATGTTTATAAAACAAGTAAAAGTAGAGGCCATGAACTCACGGTAATCCGTGAAAGTTTCTAAAGTAAGTGAATATAGTTTGAGCATGTATCTCCCCCAAAGAGTTTATAAAACAGTAAACAAGAAAAGTGGGGCTATGAACTCACCTCGGAATGTAGTGTCGTAAGGAATACAATGGTGCCAAAGAGTGTAGCAGAATAGAGTAACATCAGCGATGTCAAGAGTCAGCGCACGATGATATGGAATTCAGCACGATCTAAAGAATATAGAATTCATCTTAACGCATATACGAAAGCGTAAAGGTTTCCAATAGATAATTGTTCCCATTCCCAAATGTTATTTCAAAACTTGCTTCCAAAAAGATTTGCGTTATATCCGTTTCATAGTGTTTGGTATCATCATATGTGTAGTGGTTTGAATGTCGAGACTCGAGAACTCACACCAAAATATAAAACATATAGCTCAAGTATAAGAAGAAATTAAACATGTAAAGATCATGTAGCAAAGTATAGAGCATATTGAACATGTACGAGAAGAAAGTAGATACGTAAGAATCAAGTAGCATGTAAGTGCTAAAATAAGTGAATGGTTAAGTTGTAGTCAAATTAACTAAAGCTATTCCGGTTGAATAGTTTACCAAATGGTTTAAGTTTTAATCCATTTTAACTAAAGTTTATCCGGTTAGTTAATTTACCGAATAGTTTCAGTTTACAAGTTTCATACGTTCCAACTAGTTAAATAATCGAGTAGAACTAGTTAAATAATCGAGTAGTTTAGCTTACAAGTTTTATACGTTATCGAGTTCTATATGTCATCGAATTCTATATGTTATCAAATTTTAATGCCAAGTTATTTATAACAAATTAATTCCAGTTTGTTAAGTTGTAAATGATTATTAGTCCTTAACTCAAGTTTCTGTTTCGATAGTTTTAGGCATATTCGACATAATCTAATTCCAAATTAATAGTTTCCGAAACTTAAGTTAATCACAAACGATATTAATAAGTTATACTTATTTCTCGGCCGTCTAATCCTAACGGCACGAGACCATTTTATCCGCAATACATCCGAATCCAAGTTCAATGTCAATATTTTACTTGTTATATTAACGACTACACAAAAACAATAACCCAACGGCTCATCACCAAACCAACGAGCCCTTTAGGAGCTCGCGGTTACAACCACAAGTAATAACAATCAAAATATTATTGTTGTCGAGACACTTCGGCTTTCCTTTCCCAGTCGACAACACAAACCAGAACAGACCCTTATGATCTTTTACCTTGACAACAACTCTAATCAAACAACAACAATTAAGCAAGTTTTACGCCGAGACCCTAGTGGTCTCGACTTGGTTTCCCACGACAGCCAAGAATAACAACAATCAAAAACACATTGCCGAGACCACGAGGGTCTCGGATCTTACCCATTCGATGCCAAACATTAAAAATAGTAACAACTAGATTAAGAACATCATGTATACCGTGAGCTTATGCTTACGGTTCGTGTGACTAGACACAATCAAACACACCTTTTTGATACCAAACGATTATTATCCATTTTTATTAATGAAAAAACTTTAGAACCCGTTTGATTAAACCCAAAATAATAAGATTGAAACCGAGTTGACTCGTATGTGAGTCAACTCGTGTATAACTCACATGTTTCCTACCTTTTTCTTCAAGATCTACTCGTGTAAATGATAAAGATGATAAGAGTGGTGGTGTTGGCGGCGGTTCGTGACAAAAGGGATGGTGGGGGAGCTTTTTGAGGCGCGTGGACTACACAAGAAGAAAGAGGAGGTGATGGAGGTTAGTTTTTATGGTGAGAGCGGCGGTGTGGTGATGTTGAGGGTGTCGGTTGGTGGAGATGGTGCCGGTTGGGGTGTTTAGAGAGAAAGAGAGGAGAGTTTGTTATTAATAGAGAGAAGAGAGAGTTGAGACAATTTTATTTGAGAGAGAGATATACATGTTCAGTCTTTATCAAATGAGAGTGAGATGGGACGAGACAAGAATACGGTAAAGTCTGAAATTGATTTGAAGATACAAAAAAAATAAAGGTTGCGTACAAGGCAAAGAAAAATAATGAGCTTTGTGTAAGTTGTCAGATGAGAGTAGTTTCCAAAGTGAGTCGGGTAACATGGTTTCCTTGTCTCGTTCTTATTTGTTTAGGAATCGATTACACAAAAATATCAAGGATCGTTTTGGATTATGTGTCGACCACGACAAACGAATTTCAAAGATTGGTTGGTTTTGTATCTCATGAGAGGTTCACATGACTTTGAGGTGGAGTGTGTAAGTAAGATGGAGTGTAATGTAAGAAATAATCAATTATCATTTTGGTTTTTGTTTGTTGTCTAGGAACCGATTCCCCAACAATTATAAAGGGTTGGTTTGGTTTTTGTAGTTCACAAAATTGTGGGGTTCCTTTGAGTGTATACGTGAAAGTAATGATGATGGTTTCTTGATTGTATTAGTCGGCACTAAGAATCAAAATGAAGAGACAAACGAATTTGAAATGTTAGTCCTTGTAGTTGTGTTCGAACAAAGAAAGAAATAAAAAGGATAATCATGGTTCTTTGTTTGGTCATTGTTGGAAGCTTTTGAAGTTAATGAGATGATAAAATGTGTTTAGATATCATTGTGGCTCGTTTAGGAGTTGGCTTGGAGTTGTACGAGTCACAAGTTATCCAAAAAGAATTTTTGAGTTAAGTTCATATTGTGCTAAGTGTGTCGAGCTTCGGTAGATTTTTAGTATGTAAATGGTTGAGTTAAGTTAAATGGTTTGTCACGCTCGATTCTCAGCTGGGTTGAGAATTGAGTCGTGCAAAATAATAACATGGTTGTGCGTTGCTATTTGTTTGGTGACATTAGAAGGTCAATTCCTTTTAAATCTTGGTTGATATTATTTGAGTATACAAGTTATCAAAATGATGGAAGGAGTTTTAACACAATCGTCCAGTTTAGTAATAATGTTGAATAAAAGGAAAAATTTAGTCTGTAAAAATGGTTAATTAAATCGTGACGATAGATTAGTCTTCGTTTACTTTTTACAAATGGAAGGGGAATTTACGGGATGTTATAGTACCTACCCGTTAAACCGAATCCCGTCCCGGGATTCCAGTCTAAGGTGGATGTCCGGGTTGTTTTGCATGAAGTGAGAGTCATTGGGATGAAGATTCCGGTATGATAAGTTGTTATGAAAGCGTCTGTTGAGCAACACTCTATACGGAGTGTTGGAAAGAGTGTACGTATAAACAAGAGGATTTCAAGTGTTGGAGTCATATAAATTTCGAAAAAGATGAATTTATTGTGTACAAGTGATCATTAAAATTCTACAGTCAGCTTGACTTGAAAAAATTTTCATTTTGAATGAAAATTGTTATTCTATCGTGTTTTGAAAATAACCATGGTTCATAACTTTTGAAAATAAAATTTTGTGGGATTTAACCTACCCGTTAAACAAGAAGTTTGTAAGTAATAGATTTTTAACAATGAGAGTTTCGGATGATAATTTGATGAATGTAAAGAAAATTGTTGAACTTCAGCTTTTGTAAAGAAAAACTTGTTAAATAAAGTTTTAAGTGACAACACAGAATTGGTTCCAAGTTTTTGTAGATGATGAATCAGTTTGCTTCTGAGTAAAAGTATACACACAAAATTTTATTTGCTTTATTGTGTCTTACGTTAATAATTTGTTGGTATCTATCGTTTCAAAATATTCAAGTTGCTAGATAGGTATGGGAGTTTAGGAGGGGAAATCAATACGTCATAAGATGAAATGTGTTATAGCAAAAAAAAAATCATTTTGTTCTTTGGGGTTGTTAATCGTTGCTGGGGACAAAAGAGAAACACGAAAGTTGGTTTGTTTTGGTTGTAGTTGAGTCCACAAAGGATCCAATAACATGAAACATGACTAACTAATTAGGTGGGGATTCGTTGTAGTTTGCTGAGGTTGTTTGGAGCTCGAAATGAACAAGTTTTAGACAATATATGAATTTTGGCTTAGTTGAAGCAATTTGAGAACATGACAGTTGGGCTGAGTTTTGATGATAACTTGAGCATCACATGATTGAGTAATTGGAAAATACTTGTCACACATGATTCTTTGGTAAGTGCTTAATCGAGACGTGTAAAAATATTGATAGATTTGTTAAGAGAGTTTCACAGAAAACGACCCAAAGTAAATGGGTATGAGCCGATTTGATCAGGAATAATCTTAAGTCTTTGAGCTTAAATAGAGTTGGGTTCGAGTTTCAATGATAAAGGCCTAATGATAAACAAAGATGTGTTGGGTTGCTGTGAGCAATGAGTCGGGAATTTATGTTTCAAGGATAAATTTGGTTTGGAGAATGTGAAATGTTGAACATACGTTCTATGACATATATGGTTACGAGGTAGTTTCGAGATCATCAAAATCTTGATTAATGCCTGAGAGTTTTGAGAGGATGTTAGGAGGTTCACAATCTTCTAGAGATTGGGGAGTCAAATCGCACGAGGGGTGTGGCGTGTTCATGATTTTTAATTCATGGTGTGGCGTGTTTAACGCGATCTGTTCCTGCCACTTGCGTTGAAATACGGAAGCCAAAGTAAATATTTTTACTACGTACCCTAGAGCTAGTTGCTAGTATAGACACAAATTTTTGAAAGTTTTACTGTTTGAATACAATAATTGAAAAATATTTTTCAAACCCTTATAAATACCGTTGGCATGCTTGTGTTATTCATACCCACACACACAATCAATGGCTTGTAAGCTACCACATACCGCTGAACAATTTCGATTGTTTATTAAGGCAGAAACTGAGGGTAGTGACGTGGATCGTCAAAATGCTATTGTGAAGGTCATCCTACAGTTTGAGGCTACGAAACAACTGAAACGACGACTTAGGGAAAGCTATGCCATGTGCACAGACATTTCAGATGATAGAAGATATGTGATCGACACGTTTTTGTATGATGAGTATTGTAAGGATGCTGCTGTCATCGAATCGCTGTGGGCTTGTGTTCATCAGGTAGATAACCAGATTTCCAACAAGATCCGTTGGAGTTTGGAAGAGAATGTTGAAGCTGCTAGGGTTGAACATCAACGACAACAACAACAACAAAATCCATTACTACCACCACAGCAACAACTTCAACAAGGTGCATCAAGTTCATCTACACCAAGGGTGGTTGTGCAACAACAACATTTGCCTCATCTGGATCACTTCCAGCCAAGTTTCGAGGAAAATGTGGCAGCTGATGATGATAGTTGGACTTCTGACATGGAGCGGGAGCTGAGCAAGTTGGAAGCTAAATGGGAAGAAGAGAAATTGGCGAGTTTTGATCCTTATGATGATAGTTATGACTCTAATAACTCTCAAACCTGGGATCACCCGGACTATCGTTGAAGTCTAGGTTTATGTTTATGTGGTGTTTTAATCGTTTGTAATGTCTAAGTATTTCTGTCAAGTTTATTTGAATAATATGGTGTTTAAATTTAATTGAGATTACTGTAGAATTTACAGTGCCTGAGGTTGAAATATAGGGATCACTGTATCACTTACAGTGTCCAAGAAAAGTAGAGGCCACTGTATTTACTTACAGTGTCTGCTAAGGAGAATAGAGACAATTAGAGTTTTGTGATAAATTCAAAGTGGTGAGACGTAAGGTTACAGAGAATTTTTTTTTTTTTTTTTTTTTTTTTGAGACCATTGTAATCACATACAATGTCTGGGAGTTTAGAGGGAGCATCGTGAAATTTACAACGTTAGAGGAATAAGTAAGACCATTATGCAGCTCATAATGTCTTAATAATAGATGAAATTATTGTAATCTCATGTGAAATTTTATTATTTCCATAACTTGGAAAAATTTCTTTTGGAATAACTATTGTTATTCTTTTATGAAATTTCACATGGTTTCCAATTACAAGAATCTGTGCGGGTAACCTACCCGTTAAACAAAGAGTTTTGTTGATAACAGATTCTTATATAGATATATTTGGATGAAGATTTGGTGTATGTAGAGAAAGTTGCTGTGTACCAGCTTTAGGGGATAAGTAATATTGTTTGTCCTGGTGTGAGGAATAGTGAACTCACGTGGCTAGGATAGCAGTCCCACTGCTACTCCTCTATATAGATGCAGGATTTCACTCCTCACCATCCACATTTCTCTCACCCAACATTTACAAAATGTCCTACACCTACACCGTTCTTGTAATTATGTACGCTGCTGCAGCCGTCTTCTTGGCTTACGTCCCAGATGAAGATCTGGAATCCTTGACCACGGTCATAGCGCTTCTCATCGCACTCGTGGTTTTGGCCGTCAGCGTTGATGAAATATGGGGTTAAGAGAGGGTATTACGATAGGAGTGGGGCTTTGAATCCGTATACTAACACTATGTATTAACATTTTTATTGTGTTAATAACTTGTGTATTTTCGTCGTACAGGATATTCGAGGTTTTGCACCCAGTCGTGGTTCTTGCTCTCGCAGGAGTAGTGGTGTTTTTCATTAGCATAGCGGGTCAACCAATTGACGATGTTATGCCTTTCTTAGTGATATTTGTAATATTAGCATTCCCAATGCTAATCATATCACTATGTATCAATATTTATGGTTTCTAATAAGAGTTATGTTGTGTGTTTGATGAATTTTTTTTGTGATTATTGGTTTCATACTCGTGTTATTACAGATACAAATAAGCCCACTTATTTATAATTCGTTATTTACATAGAGAGGCGTCCCAAACAATGTAAATATGGAATTATAAACTTATGGTTCGGCGCTTTACAATTTCTTCACTTAAATAAAAGGCATCCCAATCATTTAAATAAAGCATTGTAAACCATCCTACTTAAGAATTTCTGATGTAACACTCGTACTAATCCACAAAATAATCCATGCGCGGATTTTCCGGGAAGAGTACGTCACACGTATCTATAAAGGTGGGAGTAAGATAATTAAGAATGGTTAGTATAGTACTCGAAATAGTTGGTGAGTATATATATCAATATATTAGAGTGTTGGTGTAGCAAAACTATCTATAAGTCACATGAGCGTCTGGCGGATGGTAGGCACGGAGAGCGAAAGGCTATAAAATGTTTTGTTTGTAAAAGTAGTTATAGTTCGGACCTCATTTAGACCCGTTTCTCTATAACTGTAGCTCTGATACCAATCTGTAACACCCCCAATTTCGTGATATGCAGCGGAATTCAAATTGGATGTTACTTCATGGCACAACAGTTGAATAGTAGAAAACGATCACTAATTTGGTCGTTTTAAAAGATTTATCATTCGAATATCAGAGTTTACAAAATGAGGTCCCAGTGGTTCCAAAGTTTATTAAATAGGTTTTCGAATGATAGTAAAATTTATAGCCTTCAAAAGTATCCGTGCTCCTCCGTGCCATCCTTGCTCATTATGGACCTGAGATAAATACATGCTAAAAGCGTCAACACAAAGGTTGGTGAGTTCATAGAGTTTGTAATTAAAAACTGTTGATTTTTCCAAAATCAAAGAGTTTATGAATCCATGGTAGTTGTAAATAAATAGTTGATTATCAAAATCATAGAGTGAGTAATACCATAATGTTTATAGTTAAACCAGTTGATTGTCAAAATCAAAGTATGAGTGAATCCATAGAGTTTGCATAAAATCCGTTGTTTATCAATAATTCCAAGTTAAGTAGTAATTGTGACAAATACAATTATTAACAAAATAAGCGGTGGGTTACGATAATATATACCCATAGTTGGTTTGTTATAAAGTAAGTGGTGAGTTAAGTTGTTATACTCCCATAGTTGGTTGGGTTGCCCTAACCGGGTCAACACAAAATAGTTATAGTTTGCCAAATAGTGATTTTCTGCTATATAGTGAAAACAAGTTCAAGTTAAATAAAATCATGGCAATACTGTATCATGACTACAGTATCGTTTCTATTGCTCTAAGCCTCATGAAACTCAACGCTTAACAGGCATCAAAATGATGTAAAGTATAAAGGCCCTCGGGATGGGTATTTGCCAATAACCCATAGGTTTGTTTAAATAAAGTGCGCTTGGGTGGCTCATCCTAGCAGACCCAAACGGGGATTGTCAGTCCCAAATAGATCTATTCACAATTATTTACGTTCACTCGCAAGTGATTAAGGTTCATGATGTGAGGGACTTCGAACATGGCAATAAAGGTAAACTTAAGCAATAGTAAATCAGGTATAGCATACAGTTGAAAATCATTTGTGTTCATGTTTATAGCAGGTATCTCTCCATGAGATATAAAAATGTATAAATGTGAATTCATAAGTTCGTGGTAATCCGCAAAAGTTTATAGTATTTTTGTAAGTAAAATCAAGTATTACGTTTCAATAATAAGTAGAGTGGTTTATCAACTGTGTATAATGTTTAAGGTAAACTTGTAAAGTTTATATGAAATACAAGCATGTATTTCCCCAAAAGTAATTCAAAATAGTTAAAGGAGTGGTTTATGGAACTCACAGTAATGTGTAAATAGTTAAGAGTACTTGTAAAAGTATAAGATATGTATCTCTCGCAAAGCATTTATAAAACAATTATAGCGAGTAAAAGTGAGGCGATAGCTCACAGTAGTATGTAAAAGTGCTTGTAAAGTAAAAGCAAGTAGTTTAAGCATGTATCTCCCCCAAAACGTTTATAAAACAAGTAAAAGTAGGGGCCATGAACTCACGGTAATCCGTGAAAGTTTCTAAAGTAAGTGAATATAGTTTGAGCATGTATCTCCCCCAAAGAGTTTATAAAACAGTAAACAAGAAAAGTGGGGCTATGAACTCACCTTGGAATGTAGTGTCGTAAGGAATACAATGGTGCCAAAGAGTGTAGCAGAATAGAGTAACATCAGCGATGTCAAGAGTTAGCGCACGATGATATGGAATTCAGCACGATCTAAAGAATATAGAATTCATCTTAACGCATATACGAAAGCGTAAAGGTTTCCAATAGATAATTGTTCCCATTCCCAAATGTTATTTCAAAACTTGCTTCCAAAAAGATTTGCGTTATATCCGTTTCATAGTGTTTGGTATCATCATATGTGTAGTGGTTTGAATGTCGAGACTCGAGAACTCACACCAAAATATAAAACATATAGCTCAAGTATAAGAAGAAATTAAACATGTAAAGATCATGTAGCAAAGTATAGAGCATATTGAACATGTACGAGAAGAAAGTAGATACGTAAGAATCAAGTAGCATGTAAGTGCTAAAATAAGTGAATGGTTAAGTTGTAGTCAAATTAACTAAAGCTATTCCGGTTGAATAGTTTACCAAATGGTTTAAGTTTTAATCCATTTTAACTAAAGTTTATCCGGTTAGTTAATTTACCGAATAGTTTCAGTTTACAAGTTTCATACGTTCCAACTAGTTAAATAATCGAGTAGAACTAGTTAAATAATCGAGTAGTTTAGCTTACAAGTTTTATACGTTATCGAGTTCTATATGTCATCGAATTCTATATGTTATCAAATTTTAATGCCAAGTTATTTATAACAAATTAATTCCAGTTTGTTAAGTTGTAAATGATTATTAGTCCTTAACTCAAGTTTCTGTTTCGATAGTTTTAGGCATATTCGACATAATCTAATTCCAAATTAATAGTTTCCGAAACTTAAGTTAATCACAAACGATATTAATAAGTTATACTTATTTCTCGGCCGTCTAATCCTAACGGCACGAGACCATTTTATCCGCAATACATCCGAATCCAAGTTCAATGTCAATATTTTACTTGTTATATTAACGACTACACAAAAACAATAACCCAACGGCTCATCACCAAACCAACGAGCCCTTTAGGAGCTCGCGGTTACAACCACAAGTAATAACAATCAAAATATTATTGTTGTCGAGACACTTCGGCTTTCCTTTCCCAGTCGACAACACAAACCAGAACGGACCCTTATGATCTTTTACCTTGACAACAACTCTAATCAAACAACAACAATTAAGCAAGTTTTACGCCGAGACCCTAGTGGTCTCGACTTGGTTTCCCACGACAGCCAAGAATAACAACAATCAAAAACACATTGCCGAGACCACGAGGGTCTCGGATCTTACCCATTCGATGCCAAACATTAAAAATAGTAACAACTAGATTAAGAACATCATGTATACCGTGAGCTTATGCTTACGGTTCGTGTGACTAGACACAATCAAACACACCTTTTTGATACCAAATGATTATTATCCATTTTTATTAATGAAAAAACTTTAGAACCCGTTTGATTAAACCCAAAATAATAAGATTGAAACCGAGTTGACTCGTATGTGAGTCAACTCGTGTATAACTCACATGTTTCCTACCTTTTTCTTCAAGATCTACTCGTGTAAATCATAAAGATGATAAGAGTGGTGGTGTTGGCGGCGGTTCGTGACAAAAGGGATGGTGGGGGAGCTTTTTGAGGCGCGTGGACTACACAAGAAGAAAGAGGAGGTGATGGAGGTTAGTTTTTATGGTGAGAGCGGCGGTGTGGTGATGTTGAGGGTGTCGGTTGGTGGAGATGGTGCCGGTTGGGGTGTTTAGAGAGAGAGAGGAGAGTTTGTTATTAATAGAGAGAAGAGAGAGTTGAGACAATTTTATTTGAGAGAGAGCTATACATGTTCAGTCTTTATCAAATGAGAGTGAGATGGGACGAGACAAGAATACGGTAAAGTCTGAAATTGATTTGAAGATACAAAAAAAATAAAGGTTGCGTACAAGGCAAAGAAAAATAATGAGCTTTGTGTAAGTTGTCAGATGAGAGTAGTTTCCAAAGTGAGTCGGGTAACATGGTTTCCTTGTCTCGTTCTTATTTGTTTAGGAATCGATTACACAAAAATATCAAGGATCGTTTTGGATTATGTGTCGACCACGACAAACGAATTTCAAAGATTGGTTGGTTTTGTATCTCATGAGAGGTTCACATGACTTTGAGGTGGAGTGTGTAAGTAAGATGGAGTGTAATGTAAGAAATAATCAATTATCATTTTGGTTTTTGTTTGTTGTCTAGGAACCGATTCCCCAACAATTATAAAGGGTTGGTTTGGTTTTTGTAGTTCACAAAATTGTGGGGTTCCTTTGAGTGTATACGTGAAAGTAATGATGATGGTTTCTTGATTGTATTAGTCGGCACTAAGAATCAAAATGAAGAGACAAACGAATTTGAAATGTTAGTCCTTGTAGTTGTGTTCGAACAAAGAAAGAAATAAAAAGGATAATCATGGTTCTTTGTTTGGTCATTGTTGGAAGCTTTTGAAGTTAATGAGATGATAAAATGTGTTTAGATATCATTGTGGCTCGTTTAGGAGTTGGCTTGGAGTTGTACGAGTCACAAGTTATCCAAAAAGAATTTTTTTGAGTTAAGTTCATATTGTGCTAAGTGTGTCGAGCTTCGGTAGATTTTTAGTATGTAAATGGTTGAGTTAAGTTAAATGGTTTGTCACGCTCGATTCTCAGTTGGGTTGAGAATTGAGTCGTGCAAAATAATAACATGGTTGTGCGTTGCTATTTGTTTGGTGACATTAGAAGGTCAATTCCTTTTAAATCTTGGTTGATATTATTTGAGTATACAAGTTATCAAAATGATGGAAGGAGTTTTAACACAATCGTCCAGTTTAGTAATAATGTTGAATAAAAGGAAAAATTTAGTCTGTAAAAATGGTTAATTAAATCGTGACGATAGATTAGTCTTCTTTTACTTTTTACAAATGGAAGGGGAATTTACGGGATGTTATAGTGTCTAGACTTCCCATTGTACATCTGGCTATAAGCCTTTGCCAATGTAGCAGCACTATCACAACGGATAGAAATGGGTGCTATAGGTTTAGGCCACAAAGGAATCTCAAGAAGCAAGTTTTTCAACCATTCTGCTTCTTTACCAGCAGCTGCTAAAGCCACAAATTCAGATTCCATTGTTGAACTGGTGATGCAAGTTTGCTTCTTGGATGCCCAAGAAATTGCACCTCCACCAAGTAGGAATACCCAGCCATTGGTAGACGAATTGTCTTCAGTGTTACTGATCCAACTTGCATCAGTATATCCTTCCAATACTGATGGATAACCAGTATATGAGAGACTATAATCCATAGTTCTCTTCAAATACTTCAGTTGTAAAACCTCAAAAATTAACACAATCTGAAATTACTAAAATACCCTCTAAATTTGTAATTTTAAGAACTTACAAAATACGCTATAAATTAAAACTTGAGTTATATAACATGTTATGACTCGAGACCATACGACGTGAACATATAACCTAAAGTATGATATGAAATTATACACGAACCTTATGATATAAAAATTATGGCACGATTAAGAGTTAACATGTAGGCCAAAGTAATTAAATTTTGTACACACTCTTAATTCCTTAATAGCTATTCACGTTTTCTCCCCCTACTTCATGTGAACCGATATATTTTTAGCACGCTCCTTGCCTCACACGTTTTGAAAACCAAGAACCAAATAATTGCCTATCTCTTCCATCGGCATGACATGAGTAAAATCAAATATCTACCTACCATAAACCTTACACGTTTGATTAAACGGATAAGAACTAATTTAACAATTTTGTATCTTGTGAATTAACTAAATTGATATGTGTGATATCTTCCCATCAATGCAATAAAATGGTTTCCAAATTTATCATGCACGTTACCCTTTATTCTTCCCAAACTTGAAAGCATGTCATCTCATCCTCACATTAAATTGTATGTTATTGTTTTTCTCTTCTACACAGAGCCACTCTCACACGCATTATCATGGCCTCAACTAACTCATTCGTGACACATGCCGACTTGGTCGGGAAGAAAAAGAAGTATCCCAAAATTCGCGGATTAAATATTTGATAAATATTAAAGTATTCATCGACTCATTTTTTTTATATAACGCCTTTCTCCTCTCAAACATTTTTGTTGAAACCCAAAACTAAAAAAAAAAAAAAACAGTCGATCCATCTTTGGTCTTGATAATCAGAGGCGCGACAAGATCGATTGAAGGAAGGGTTTTGATCGTGGTTCCGTATAGTTCGAAGAGTATTATGATGCGTGTACGTGCATGGTTCTATCATGATACGTTCAACGTCTTGTGTTCCGTCCATAAAACCGAGCAAGGTATCACCACACTCTGTTCTTAAATCCATTCGACACAAATCTGTTTTGAAAACACTAAAACCCTAAAAGATTAGCATAATATTGATCTATTATTGTCACGGTTTGTAATATAAAACATGTTTAGAAGAGAGTCTCATAAAATCTTAAACAACATCACATGAAATAACACCAAATATAATTCGACCTATGATCTGACCTTAATCTGGTTCTGCATGACATACATGTTTTAAAACTGTTAAAACCCTATCATATTAATATGAAGTGTATGAAATGAGATGGGTTAGGATTGGGAATATATAACTTTATGTGCAAGTGTAAGCGTGTGTGTGTTGATCATATAGAATTTTTGGAAGTGTATATAAGTGACTAAAATACCTTTGTCATGTGTCCGATAATCGATTATAAAAGGAGTTAGATCTAAGATTAATTCGATCTCGGATAAGGTAATAATGCATCGTTAAAAACTTTGGTGTCGTGTGGCTGTGAGTTGTGTTAAAACATGTATGCACGTAGGGAACAAATCCTATATGAACTAAAATAAAAGAGTAAACAAGACAAGCTTGCGTGGTTATTTTTTTTCGAACACCATAATAAACGAAACAAAAGGGTGTCGCGGGTGTGTTTTGGGTCGTGGCTTGTGACGTCTCGCGAGCTGTTTCGAGGGTTCGGTCTTCATACTTGAGCTCGTATTCATGCACCCTCATATCTCGTACGCATGATACATTTTTAAAGAAAGAGAAGCACGTTCAGTAAGGGTGTCATATGGCATGATTTGGATATATTCATGTTTATTTGTGGACATGTGAGTAAATGTAATAGTGTAGGGCTGTCTTGTCATACGAGGAATAAGAAGAGTATGCATGGCCTTTTACCCTTTTTGTCTTCAAATCTAAATAAAATAAAGAGTAAATCGGAGTGGTGTTGTACAGCAAGAATGGTTAGTGAAATAAGGAACTTAATATGTAACTATATTATCTACACATTGGACCTTAAGCTTTAAAATATTGACACATTAAACCCTAAAATTTCTAAAGGTGTCATATTAACTCTAAGCTGAAATATTTATCACGTTAAGCCCAAAATTATCTAAATGTCATTTAAACCCCAAACGTTATTAAATCCGAAAACATGATAAAAATATGAAAGTTACTAAAAATGGAAAGCCGACTAAAATAAGTGATCTGATTTAAAACAAGTTATTAATAATAAGTCGATCATTAATTCGTGTAGATTCGCTGACGATGGAGCTTGCTTCCGACCTTTATGTTTCTGTTGTGGTTGCACGTGCGATATAAGGTACAGATATTCTGCCCTTCTCAGTAAGGTGCCTTCGTACTCATGACTTTCTGATTCCTGATATTGACCTTTGCTATGAACCTTTGGCATTTGAACCTTTGATATGAACCCTGTGATGTGAACCTTGACATTTGGACTATGATTATGACCATGTGAACCTTTGCTTTGATATGAACCTTTGACCTTGACCCCAGTTTGATACCCGAGCCAAGTTCGTTTCCTAGCCATGAAGGTAACATGGCCGTGTCTGTGATGCACCACTGGCATGACTAGCGTGTAGCCCTAGTGATTTGGTTACACCGTCCCCATTTTGATTATGATATGCATGCACACTATATGATTTGTTATGGCCAATATGATTTGTTCGGGGGGCGAATGGATGCATCCTAGGTTCGAGTCCGTGTTCGTGGACATTTTGATTTGATATGTTTGGTGACTGATGATGGGTGCAATCCACGTCTTTCACACCCCTGGGAGCTAGCTACTCCATTTGAAGAATGAGGACACCCCTCATATTATCTGATTATCTGAGAGGTCTCCCCTCTATATGATTATGAAGATACGATATGATATGATATGATATGATATTTGATTTGTTTGGGCTCGTGGTGGATGACTGTCCTAAACCTTTACTCTTGTACCTTTACTTATGCTACTTCTGTTCATTTTCGTTTACTTTCGTTTCCGTTTGCTATATATATCTGTTCACTGGGCTTTTTAAGCTCAGCCGCATTTCTTTTCCCGCGGCAGGTTTTAGTTGGAAGCTGGGTAAGAGTGAAGAGACTTTTGGACTTAGAAGACCTTGATAGTTATCCTGAAGTAGAAGCTATTAGAAGGATTGCATTTGTAGACTTAGTATTTAGCTTTTGTTTCCTTGTGTATTCAATATTTCATTTGTAACCTTTGAGAATCCTTGTATTACTATTGAATGTATGCTTTGTTTAATCTGATATGAAGCCATTAGTGTGATACTTTTACCCTTGCTGGGTTGAGGTGTTACATCAGTACCCTCTGAATTGCTTGCCAGTGATGAGCACTAGGATTACTAGTATACCTGCTCAGTTTACCCACTGCAAAAGCAATATCAGTCCTGGTACAAGTCATGGCATACATCAGGCAGCCAATCACCCTAGAATACTCAAGTTGAGATACAGCTTTACCAGTATTAGGCATTAGCTTCTCAGTTGTATCCATAGGTGTACTCACTGGAGTACAATCAGAGTGGTTGAATTTCCTCAGTACCTTCTCAATATAATGAGATTGAGTGATTGAAATTCCCTTACTCTCATGTTTGATCCTTATACCAAGGATAACATCAGCCTCCCCCATGTCTTTCATGGAGAACCTTGATGACAAAAATTCCTTTGTCAGGTCAACTTGATTTTGGTCAGTGCCAAAGATCAGCATGTCATCAACATATAGACAAATGATGACTCCTTTACCAGATTCATCAAATTTGCTATACACACATTTGTCAGACTGGTTAAGTAAATAACCACTAGACAAAACCACTTCATCAAATTTTTGATGCCATTTGTCAGACTGCTTCAGTAAATAACCGCTAGCAACATCCTGAGACTTCATTGCTTCATCAAATGTCTTGGGGTCATCCTCAACATTAAAGCAATAGGAGTGTTGGTCAGAGACCTCATCCCTTGTTCCTTCAATTAAGTATAATTGAAACTCAGGTCCAAATGACTTTGGAGTCCTGATCCGTTTGCTCTTTCTGAGCTCAGGTTCAGGTTCCTGAACCACAATCTCATCAGGGACCTCTGATACACCAATGCCATTGGTTCCATTAGGAATCCTTTGACTTGGTCTTGGGACTGATGAGAATATATTCTCATCAAAGATAGCATCCCTTGATTCAATTATTGAATTAATTGAAACAAATTCATTAGGTTCAATAACATAGAACCTATATGCCTTGGAATGCTCAGCATATCCAACAAAGATGCATTCAATGCCTCTTTCACCCAAAGTTTTCATCTTTGGATCAGGGAGTCTTACAACTGCCCTACAACCCCAGACCCTGAGATAGTTCAGGTTGGGTTTCCTTTTAGTCCAGAGTTCATAAGGGGTAACCTTGTTCCTTTTGTTGGGAACCCTATTTAATAAATAGCAAGCTGTTAACATAGCTTCACCCCAAAACCCTTGACTCAGTCCTGAGAAGGACAACATGGAATTAACCATCTCCTTCAGTACCCTGTTTTTCCTTTCAGAGATACCATTTTGCTGAGGAGTATAGGGAGCAGTCGTTTCATGGATTATACCAATTGACTGAAAATACTGAGTATCCATGTACTCACCTCCCCTATCAGTCCTTAATCTTTTGATCAGGGACCCAAGTTGTAATTCAACTTCAGTTTTAAATACCTTGAATTTATCTAATGCTTCATCCTTAGTATGTAACAGATAGACATAACAAAACCTAGAAGCATCATCAATAAATGTCACGAAGTACTTTTTATTCCCCAAAGAGGGAGTGGCATGCAAATCACACAGGTCACTGTGTATTAACTCTAAGAGCTCAGTCTCACGTTTTACACCCTGAAAAGGTTTCTTAGTTATTTTGGTCAACATGCAAGTCTTACACTTTTCAGTATCCATGTCAAATGCTGGGATTAACCCATCCTTAGACATATCTTGCATCCTTTTATAGTGTACATGGCCAAGTCTAGCATGCCAGAGGGTAGAGTCGTTAATTATAGAGGTTGACATAAAGGCTGAATTAACAACATCAGTGACAATATTAAGTCTAAACATTTGATTACACAAATAGCCAAAACCAATAAACACACCATGTTTAGGCAATATAAATTTATCAGATTCAATAACTTGCTTATATCCATGATTATTCAAAACACTACTTGAAACCAAGTTCTTCCTTATATCAGGAACATGAATAACATTAAACAAAGTTACAATCTTTCCAGAACTAAAACTAAGATCCACACAACCACGACCATGCACCAGGGCTGTTGACTCATTTCCCGAATGGGTATCACGAATATCTACTTGGGATAAGACCAAATGCTTGTTATTGAATTAGGCACAAATCAATAACCCTTTGCGTATGAGTGTTATGTGTTTTCTGTTGTCCCTTTTTATGCAGTTGTGTTTGATCTCGCATTTATAGGTAAGATCACTCAACCCTAGTCAATGGAAATATGAGTGATTAACGGCCCATTAATCACCACATAATTAGCCTCCATAATAATAGGAATTAGTGGTTACATGACCAATTAAACGTGGTCATTAAAGCAGTTTTAACTGCCACTTGAATAGGTCAAAGCCGTTACAAGTTAGTAATGATTCAGTCTCAGCTAGTTGATTCACTCGCTGATGAGCTAGTTGATTCACTCACTGAGAGGTTCACTCCCTGAAGACATGAACTCTCTGATGAGACAACTCCCTGATGAGATCCTTCAGCCTGAGCTGAACTCATCAGACGATGAATACCGTTCAGTTCAGAATGTCACTCACTGACGAGTGCACTCACTGAACTTCATCAGGAACCATACTTAACCACTATCAGAGTCAGGGTGTTCAGGAACCTTATGGGCGTACACTCCGTACCTCCTGACCCATTACCAGGTGTGAACTTATCCCTCAAGTGCACTAAATTTTCCAACACTTCATGTGTACATTTGAAACATTATAAACTTAAAGTTTATGGATGCAATAACACTGTAGATGATTTTTGCTTCATGAAATAAAAGATGTTTTCAACTTAAAACAAGTACACGTAAAATATAGTATATAAGTGTTTATAAGGTACAAAATTACATATTTTGTTAAAAACACATCAAAAACCACATATGTGGTCTTCAAGTCATGTTTTCGGTAAATCTTTTATGAAAAACAAACAACAATATTTTGTTTGCTCTACGGAGACTGAAAATTATTCTAGGCTAATTTCATAAATTTGAGTAGGTCAATTGATAAAAAAACACAGAGTAGTGATAGAGATACCTAACTCTTGTGTCTAAATTCATGGCTAAAACATTTATCATTTGACATATGTAACATGCATTTTCTCTCTTATAATTTTCACTTTTGATTTTGAAACATGTCACAATCTTAAAGTTAGGCATGTATTTAGCTATAAATTTTAGTCATGCATATTATTTTCCAAAAACATAAGACCAAGAGTAGTGGTGTTTTTTTTTTTTTTTTTTTTTTTTTTTTTTTTTTGTGGGTTGGGGCACTTCTTGACAAGTGGCATGTGTGTCATATGGGCTTTATTGTAAAATTTTGAAGTAATGGTGGGGCGTTGAATGGTACCAATTTCATACATTATTTTAATTTTTTTTTAAATAACAATTTCATACATTAAAATCACTACTAGAAAAAAGGCCTTTAATGACGCGCATTGCGTGTCATAAAAGGGGTCAGATGACGCGCTTTTTGGTGTCATTGATCGACCCGTCATAAAGCTTTATGACACGCATTTCGCGCGTCATGAATTTATGACACCCTTTTACGACAAACTTACTTTTATGACACTATTTTGTGACCTCGTTTTTGCGTGTCATGGGTCAAATTTTTTTTAAAAAAAATAATTTTTATAAAATTAATAATATCCCCACATTAAATAACAGATAATCTCATAATACAAATAAATACACAAATAGCAAAAAAGCGCATTTCATATATATCAAAACAATACGTTTCATACAACTACAAATTATTTTCAAATTCCAAAATTATAGAAACATATATGGGTGATATACAGGTAAATGTGTAGAACATATATAGCTACATAGAATGTGTTTGCTATTTGGCATCAAGGAGCAGCAGCCAACCTTCTTCAAGTAAGATGAAACTTCCTTAACAATTTCGTCATATCTAGCCTTGGAGTACTTCAAGTAAGATGCCACTAACTGAAGTCTGGTCTGCTTTAGCAGCAAGTCCATTTTGCCCCTATGAACACAAAGCAGCCGATAAGTTTTAATTAAGAGCACGTACGTTACTTTATATCCAGTCTACAGAACAATGAAACGGCAAACAAGCCTGACGAGGTGCAATCTTAATAGATTTCACATACCTTCGTGGTATTCGCTGCCCTATAACTTCGAGTGAACATGGACGTACTTGATGCGGATCCAATGCAAGACTTACATAAGCAAGTATTGTCCCCAGAAGCATGGTGAGCAACTGCAATGACCAAAGAATTTTATGTATTTGTTATTCTAACAGTCATATAACGTGGCTTACTTCCAAAAAACAAAAATAAATAACAAAAAATTGCAAATAATACCAGAGATATCACATTGTCACACTATTTGAATAACATGTAAGACAATAAGCTGCTTAATTGTACACTATCTATCAGGCCAGAAACCACATAATTGTAGTGAAAAAAGTGCTACAATAAAGCATCTTAATGATATTATCAGCTTTTAGCTAGCTGCACTGGCGAGGTAAAAAATGCAGTAACAGGTGGACAAGATGCCATTCCTAATAATAATGGATTGTCTAGTAAAGTAGAAGTAATCAAAGTTCTGGTCCTTAAAGGGAGTCATCATCATTTGGACTATATGATGTGTGGGTAGAGCATGCTTGACCACTTCCTAGAGTTCTGCGTAAGTGTTCGTGCAAATGCTAACAATTATCATGAATTTCCCATGACGTGTTCTTTGATAAAGCCCAACTAATCTACCATATACGCCACTGCGACATTTTAATCAGAAAAAGTACATAGCCATATATTATGTGAATACGCTTAACTTAAGAGTTTGATATTACATGCTATGGGAAAAGGGAGTCAAAATCTAAAGCATGTCCTATAGCTCAAGGGTACAGAGCAAATCGGATAACGATTTCATCTAATCAATATGTACAAAACAGACAGAAAGCTTACTTTGCGGATCTCAAGTTGACCTTGACAAAACTGGGATCCAATGCAGCAGCCATTCTACAATCCTTTAGACCTTCCCTCATCCTTCCAAGAGCCATACGTGCAGCTGCGCGATTACTATAGCACAAGAGAAGAGGCTCTATACAAAAGTCATTTGTCTCGGTATGCTGTATTGAACTAATACCCTTTGAATAACAAGCTTCAGCCTCTGATAAATCGCCATTTTTGTAAGCTTGGTTTCCCCTGACACAAATGAACGACAGATAAAATTTAGAGCTGTGATGACAACAATATATACATGAATACAGTTGTGAGATATCAAAATAGGCTGAGATCATACCTTTTTCGCCATTTGTCACATATTTCCTCGTCTGAAGCTTTTGTATATTCCCTACTAGTATGTGTTTCATGTGCACGAGATGGATTGAGTCTGCTCTTTGAAGTTTTGAATTCTACATCACGACCAGTTTTCATCTTATATTTCTTCACATATTTCCTCGTCTGAAGCTTTTGTATATTCCCTACTAGTATGTGTTTCACATCACGACCAGGCTTTTCAAGTGGATAAACGTGTATGCTGTATATGTGACATAGCATGTCATCTTATGAGATTTGGGGTTGAGGTTCTTCTTGGTGTAAGCACAGTGATATAAACCAAACAATTTTCAAACAAAAAACAATGATCCAAATACTATTCAATGATAAAGACTAGTTACGTTCATTACCTGAGTACGGTTCAGTTGAGTATGTGGCTTAGCCAAAGGGACGATAAATGCTTGATTGACTCTTGGCGATATCCAATAGCACCATATCATCCTTTAAAAATCTATTAGTGCATAACATCTACTCCTCAATGAGTTTATGCCGTATATTTAACCAAACTACATAGAAAGTTGCCTTTTAATCCAGAAGTCTTTTGCTTCATCGCATTGTGCTCATCAATACACTGCTAATTCACATGGTTTTATGTACTTCTAGATTCATCTAGCTTTCTATAACGGAAATATTTTAAATTCACAAGCGGAGACAAACTACAACAGGAGAGTAAGTAATGAATTTTACTTCAAAACATAGAGCTATATATAGTTCGAAAAATGTCTTAGCCCTCTTTTTCCGTCAAAGTAGATATTAGAGCAACAATACAAAATCGCATCATTTCATCGTGAATTGAAACACATACACATATAGTCATTGATCACGTCAATACAAAATCTAATCATGTCCAATTCTCCTAAAACAAGATTTCAAGAGTAACAATTCAACTTACCTCGATTTGAGCTGCTGTGACCGAATTCGGTATAGTTTCATTCATCTCTGCCATAGTCCTCCACGCATAACTAGAGCGAGGAAGGATGAGAGATGGTGGCGCGGCTCGGTGGTGGTTCTCGAACCAAACGAGAGCCAAAGACCATGATGGTGGCGCGGCTCGGTGGTGGTTCTCGGTGGTGGACCTTCAATAAAAATGGATGATGGTGGCAACTCGTGATGGTGTGGTGGCCGTGAAATGAGGCGCTGGAGAGGCGGTTATCAAGAGAGAATGAGGAGAGTGGGTGAGGCTTTGTAGTGAGGGAGATAGATCTTAGATCTGATCTTTTATTAAAAAGGGGAAAGAGAGGCGTGTTTTTTAAAAAATTTGAAAGTTTTCAAGCTTTTGTGGTCCGTGTTTTTTAAAAAATTTGAGAGATGACACGAATTTTATGACATACAAAAATGCTTGTCGTCTAGCTTTCAATTTTACAATTTATGACAGTTTTTTTATGACTTACAATTTTGCGTGTCATTATATTGTGTGTGTCATAAAAAGCATGTCATTAAAGGCCTTTTTTCATACATTAACATACATTAAAATAAAACAACAATTAAATATTAACGGGTTCAGTTATTTCATATTTTTTCTTTAATTTTCGCTATTTTCAGCAACATCAAGTCTCGTATCAAACCGGGTTCGGTTGGTATCAGTCACCACCTCGGCCTCGACCACCACCCCGAGTTTTTTTCTTGTGAGATCGTTGTGTTGGTGAAGGTTGTGTTGGTAAAACAACATCATCTTGCGAATTTTCAAATGGCATAAAATTTTGGTACATCGTATTTGGGTTTTGATTCGGGTAAGGCAAGTTCGTCATGTACCCGAAAAGTTGGTTGGTATTTAGCTCTTGGTCGTTTTGTTGCTCGGGGGCTCTTCGTGGAGCTTGATATGGTGTGTTTCAGCTTGAGCCAAAAACGGGAATGTTAAAATGATTAGGATTCATTTTTATTTTCTAGTGTAGAATGATAAAGAATGTGTAAAAAAAATGAGTTAACTTGGTATATTTATAGGTAAATTTAAACAATTTATAGGTAAAATAAAAATAATTAAATGATTATTTAATTCTAATATATCCGTTAAGGCTACCTTCAACGTCTATATTTGACCAAAAATACTTTCAACGAGCGTTGTTCAATCAACGCTCATTGGTTTTTTTTATTTTCAACGCCATTCAACGAGCGTTGTTCAATCAACGCTCGTTGGTTTTTTTTTATTTGACCAAAAATACTTTCAACGAGCGTTGTTCAATGACATCAATCAACGCTCGTTGGTTTTTTTTATTTTCAACGCAGCAAGGTGGCGGTCCAACGCCCGTTGAATGAGCAACCGAAGGGCTTCAATGCCCCACTACTCTTGGTCTAATAGTACTTAACAAGTGGTCTTACAGTTTGTTTTATTATTTTAAACGAACTGTTTTATTTTTGAAATGTCATACTTTATTTATTGTTTGAATTATACCCTAACTATCTTAACTATGATCCCATATACTTAAGATTCTTGCCCTGACCCTAGCTGCAGCCTCTAAGATGTCTCAAGAACAAAGCCGTAAGAGGTCAAAGCAGAATGCCTTTGGTGGAAGTTCGTACATTCCGTCAGTAAAGAAGCAGAAAAGCCTTACCGTCACAACCTCAATACCTAAAACCACCGACGCAAGTTCTATATCTTTTTTGCTTTGCTTTTCTGTACCTCTTTTATTTGTGATAAGGTTTAAACTGAATGGTGATCATGTTTTGTAACAGGTTGTCACCAAAATTCTTCTAGATGATGCAAATAATGGATTCAAGAAAGGAAATTTTGTTTGTTCGCCGTTTTCACTTGAGATCGTATTTGGAATGCTTGCTTTTGGAGCTGAAGGTGAAACTTTGAAACAGTTGTTGGAATTTCTTGGACATGAATCCATGCACCACCTTCGTTCCATGTCTACAGTTTCAAAGCTTTTGGAAAATATCTTAGTGGAAAACACAGGCCAAGGAGGTATTGATGTCCGTATAGCGAATGGAGTTTGGGTAGATAAAAAGCTGAAACCTGTTAAATCTTGTTACCAAATGGTTCTCAAGAATGTTTATAAAACAGAAGCCAATTATATCGACATTCAAAACCAGGTAAATATGTAATTTTGTTTTTAATTTGTATTAACTAGTTTGCTAATTTTAATTTTTTTAACTTACATTCGGTTATGGGTGAAGCCTGCTCAATCGGCCGAAAGGATAAATTCATGGGTAAAGAAGAAAACTAATGATTTAATACATGCAATTGTTGGTAACTTTAGACCAGATGATGCAATAGTCTTTGCGAATGCAGTGTATTTTAAAGGAAAATGGTCTAAACCATTTGATGCAAAGAATACAGAGAAGAAAGACTTTCATCTCATCAATGGAGAGAAGGTTTCCATTCACTTCATGACTAGTTATAAAGCATTCAGCTACGGTTCCTTTCAGGGCTACAAGATGATTGAACTTCCATATGCAAGTAAAGGCCAATCAAACCAATTCTACATGTATATTTTTCTCCCAGATAGGAAAGATGGATTGCAGGATTTGCTACAACTCTTTCATTCTGACCATTCTTTATTTTATGGAGATTTTAACCTTACAACGTGGAAATTGAATGAGCTATGGATACCCAAGTTCAAGATATCTTGTACATTTAATGCTCATGATGAAATGAAACAAATGGGATTGACATTACCTTTTACAAAAGAAAATATAGAGCTTACCGGGATAGTAAATCAGAAATTTCTCTATAAAAAAATGCTTTATGTGTCGAAGATACTTCAGAAATCCTTCATCAAAGTTGACGAAAGTGGAACAGAAGCCGCTGCTGCTACATTTTTACGGGTTAAGAGACTCACGTCTGCACGTCCCCCTCCACCAGTAAAATTTGTGGCAGACCATCCTTTCATGTTTATGATAAGAGAAAACAATTCTCGAGTTGTTTTCTTCAGTGGTGTAGTGATCGATCCTAATCTAAAAAGTTAACCTTTGCCATGCTCCATTGATCAGTCTTAGCTTTTTTTCTTTCTTTTTCTTTTTTTTTTTTTTTTTTTTTTTTTTTTTTTTTTTTTTTTCTGGTCATATTTGGATATATATTTTATATTTTTATCAGAAACTACTATATTGATGGTTCTTATTAGGAATTTTGTTCCATTTGGATATTTTATCAGAATCTCTTGAAGCGCAGCTTCTTCAGTGGTTGTTGTTGATGATGATTTTGTTGTTATTGTTGATGATTTTCTGTGTGTGTGTGCTGGATCTATGTGTTTGTGTTACTGTCATTGTGCGTGTTTATGTTTGTTAATAGTGTTTGTGTGTTTGTCATGTGTTGCTTCACAATATTAGGATCTGTATGTGTTCCTCATTTTTTTTTAAGTCAAATGACTATCTCACAATTTATACACAATAAATCAATCTTATAACGTCTTAAGTAGGACTCAACCCACAACCGGAAAACAGTCTCACACATAGGTTACCAATAGAACACAAGCCTTTTCATATGTGTTCCTCAATTTGGTAAATCGAAAAATAGAATATTCAAAGAAAAGTTTTAACGGGGATTAAGATAAGGGTGATTTAGTCATTTCAGTTGGTCAAGGACGCTATCCAAACTAAAAGTTTTCTACATGGACCGTGTATGCATTTGCGAAGTTGGGGACTTCGCCTGCGATTTGGACATACCGCATGGGCGGTTCTTGCAATTCGCTCTAAAAGCATATATGATTTGCGGTGTTAATTCGTTCATGTTAATCCACACAAGTCTGACTTTACAAATGTTTTTGTTTGAATTGTTATTACAACTTTTGTATACATTTGTATTGACATCTTCCCAAGTGAGTTCTGCTATATTAACAAGACTTTAGCCGATTAGCGTATGGTTTTCAGATAAGTGGGCAAGCGTATATATCAACGACCCAAAACCATGACCGACAACTCAATTTGACCCGCACATAACCCATTGCCCATTTTGTCCTGAAAAAATGAGAAGAATAAATAGGAGAAATTTTCTTCAATACAACAACAATACCCAATCCCGCAAAAGCGAAGAAAAATTTTCTTCAATCCAGGAATTTAACTTAATAGTTAATACCATTATAATGTGCTAATGCAGTAGCAAAACATATTACAAACTTCAACCAATTAAGGTAAGCAGTGTTGTTAGTGGCAACACAAACCGGATATCCATCAATAAGTTGAAATTTTCGAACATTTCTTTATTTATCCCCATAATTGTTAATGTTTTCTATACAGTTCATTTGGTTATATTTCAGTAACAATAAACAAATCACACACTACAAAAATATATAGAAAACATGTTACTATCAAAGAAAAACTACGCGGTGGTATCTTCTGCAGTTTTTATCATAGTTAGCGTAATAGAAGCAAAAACATCTAAAATAGTATAGCACCATTGTCCTAACCTTAAGGTCCCCATTGTTCAACAATTTCTGAATTTTCTTTAATTTATCCTTTTTATGCAGTTCGAGATTCATACATGCAACAATAGCAAGCAAATACCAAGTATTTTAACTTCCCCTACTTGCTTAGTTTCAAATTAGCAACTACCAGAATAAAATTAAATAGAGTTATTCAAGAATTGCAACTATTGCTTACACAAAGCGCTTTTTCAAATACTTGGACCACTTTCAGCAAGTTCTGCTTGCATAAAAGGTTCAGCTCCTTTTGTCCTGCCAGCACTTGAAACTAGATGGCAAGTTGGGTTGAATGGGCTTGAAATATCTATCATTAAAAAATAGGTTTCTACTTCATTGAAAGATTTTGGTTCCTTTTCTGGGTTGCCAATCTATGCTTCATTGTTTCTGCATGCTTGCTTAAAAGACCCCCTGAAACTTATACAAATATAAAGCATTTAAGAGACGAGATACATGAAAGAAGCATTTCTACTCACAATTAAGTGAAACAGATATCACAACTGAATGAGTCAATCATACACAGATATGGAATGAAAGAATCCAATATATATTATGTTATTAATAATGTATCATGATGTGGAGGCTACCCAATTTAAGCCAAAAAGTGTGCTGGATAGCGAAAAATGATCTTCATGTTTAAAGACAATCTGTATTAATCAAGGTGTCAACATGTTATATGTTAAAACATTATTGTCTTTCAAGAGATCTTAAGGGCATTTTCATCATCTGGCATAGATTTGGCCGGAACTGGCATACATGAAATAAGATACTTTTGGGAGCCATAAATTAGTTTCAATATATGAATGGCCTTACTGAATAAAAAATTGAATACTTCGGTGACCTCTACATACATTCTATGATTCTACCATTATTTTACATACCCAAATTTCTATTTAGTTGGAATGTAACACAGGTCTGGATCAGACCGTTTTACACCAACATGAGTTCGCCCTTGACTTTACGAGTGTGGTTTTTTACCCTTGGTTGAAATCACCGTTTTGTACAAGGTTGACATGTCAGTATTGTGCATATAACACGTATTCTGATACGAACCGGATCGATAATAAGATAAAAGAACCAAGGTTTTCAAGATTGGGATCCTACCTAGGATCATTTTCGTCTTTGCAAGATCGTGATCGTAAGATCGGATCGGGATCCTAAGATCCTACTATAATGCTATTTTTTAATAATCTTTGTAATATTATTTAAATTTAGAAATTATTATATATTATAAACATGAAATTATATGAATATTTCATGAAAAAATTGTCCTAAATTATGAATATGGAATGTTTAAGAAGAATTACATGTTGTTTTTAAATTATATAAAAACATAAATCATAAATTTGTAGTTTTTTAGTTTAATGTTCGAGAAAAGTAAGATCGGTTCGGATTAGATCTTAAGATCCTATGGTCAAGATCGAGATCCTATAAGATCTTAAGCTTGTTAAGATACTACGTAGGATCCGGATCGTTTTTGCTTTATAGAATCGTAAAATCGTAAGATTCTAAGATCAGAATCGGGATCTTAACAACTATGAAAAGAACAATAGAGATAGAATAATCAATGTTCGAGAAGTCAAATAAGCTCTCCCAATGGTTTATATTAGTGAGATAAACCAACTCCCCAATTGATTAACAAATCAATACTTCATATTCATTCCACATAATGAAAGTTACATACCTAATGCCTATTCATAATAAAAGATATCTTAGACTTACCCTAATACCCTAACTTTCTCACCAAGATATGTAATAAAAGGAAACTAAATAAACTTATTAATTAACTAATAATAATAATAATAATAATAAAACATTAAAACTACACGAGGATCGTATCATATTCTTAACAAAAAAGGAAGAAAAGAAAATTAAGGTTTAACAGGAAATAACAGAATGACGGTTTTACCTGGTCGTGATATAAGGTGAATACGAGAACGAGGTCCTTCAAACATCCAACTATCTTCATCCAACATTCTAACTTCCTTGTTAAGTGAAGCCATTAAATCCGATTTCAAAGCTGCATTGCAACACAAAATTAGCTTTTCTCTTTAGAACAATACACGATTTTTTAAGTGTACAACTGTATAAAACTATTAACACTAAATCCACATTGCATTTGCATCTGATGTTTTCCTACAACTTCACACCAATACTTTTGCATGTACGTAACCATACATTTTGGCATAGCGCGAGTAAGTATAAATTGAAGGATAATGATCTTTCGTAATGTTATTCATCAAACGGGATTACATATATAGTGCATAATACCTAATAACTATACGACTAATACTAGGATAAGTATACGACTAACATAAATTTCAGTGATTCAAAATGAAGTTCCACAAAATTTGCATGCCAAGCCTTAATCATCAGAGATACCTACATAGAACTCTAAAACATTAAGCATACAAAATTTAGACACTTGTTAACATCAACCCTAATCAATTTAAATTCGAAACTCTCTTACAAAGTTAAGAGCTACAATTAGTCGATTTAAAGTCCTTGTTAGTTTATAGCTACGCTTACTAACACTTCTCAGGATTTCTAGAGAGCAAATTTCATGGAAAGCAACCTACTCTTCAAAATGGACCAACTTAGCAGTTACATAAAGAGGGTTTTTGGGATTGAGTTTGAGAAATCTGATTATTTTTCATTTGTAAAACACAAAAATTAAGAAGATAGCGTTTGGCAAACCATTAGAAGAAAGTGATTATCTGTGTTTTCTTAGGTTGATACCTGTTTTTAAAAACACAAACGCTTTATCTGTCTTCTAAACACAGTGCCAAACACCTGTGTTTTCTTAGGTTGATACCTTTCTAGTGCTTCTCTACCTTAAAGCAAATCTACTGAAACACTTCAAACCACTCACATTCCCAAGAACCACCCAAACAAGCAATCCCAATTCCCAAACACCCTCTATATCTAATAACTGTACTTTTTTACAATACAATTACCAAACTAACCCATTTCAAGAGTCTTTATTCTCTATCAAAATGACCATTTTTTACTTCAAAATTAAAACTTTAACAAATAAAACAATCAAAACCAAGAAACCCAATAAGCAAATTAAAAACTAACCACATGGGTACAAATTTTGTAACAAAAAGTTACTAATATCATACTAAACAATGATAAAAATTCAAAATTTTATCACCAAATAACAAATTTATGACATGGGTATTATTTTTTTCTTAAAAAAAAAGATACAAATATCAAGATAAATAAAGACCTCTGATAGCCTCATCTTTACGATCTTGAATAAGATCAGTTGCAAAGTGGACATCATCAACTAATGCTGATGATATCATGTTTGTTCCCACTATTGCTGTTGTTGATATTGATGATCTTGCCGGTGATGACGTCAGCGAACTGTTGCTCATTGTGGTTGAGTTTATTTTAACGAATTGAATTTGAAATATTGGGATTTTTTTTACTTTTGAACGGATATTTAATTATTTATATACGATTTTTTTTTTTTTTTTTATTTTTTTTCTTTTTTTTTTTTTTTTTTTTTTTTTTTTTTTGTTTCACTACACATTTCACTTTGGCTAGATCCTATCCAAAAGTAAACGGGAAATAGAACGGATAAATATAAATGAAGGGAGCAAATATTTATGGGAGGGTTTATTCGTCTTCCTAGTCTTCGACACAAGAAAAGGGGTGTGAAAAATCTTTTTCTTGTGTCGAAATATAATGATTCTTTATACTGTTCGTCAAACATTCCTAGTGTTAGTTTTGTTTTTTACAGATGTATCAGAACGTTTTTTGGAGTTATTGCGTATTTTATTAATTATTATATTATAAATTCTTTTCACATTACACGGGCACATGTTATCATTTATATATTGTATCCCGACCTGGGCACATGTTATAAAAACCCATTTATATATTGCTTGTATCGGCAATTGCGTTTTAGTTATCCTTCTACTCACATAAATATAGATTTTTTTTTCACTCATTATTTCTTTGTATTCAAACCGTCAATTTTATATCACTTGTCAACTCATATAAAGTTATGAGGATGTATCATTTCTATATTAGAGTTTTGCTAATTACAAGACTATCCATAAAACTTTTGGTCGGGATGAGCATAAGCTCCGAAATACCAGTAACGAACTGATACCATGTTAAACTGATAACGAAAATGACCTATTGAGGTGTGTTTCGTTGTAGGTATTTTTATATTCAAGTTTTAAATTTATATTTAGCCGGACTTATACCTTAAGGACACACTTTCACGGGCATTGTATCCGATCAGATGTAGTCAGTGGGGTAAGTACGAGGTCGATCTTGAGAATAATACGCTTAGATCCTATCTACTGTATTTTACAAGTTTAAAAGGAGGTTTTAATTGATTTGATTAATTAACTACCAAAACATAAAAGTAAATTAAACTATCTAAACTATTCATCCGTTTATTAGTGCAATGATCTAATTATAAAGTACTAGTGACGTCAGGATATGTGGGGAATACCTCCTTAGTCCAGACAATACCCTCACACTCCTATCTAACCTAGACTAGACCAATTGATCTGTGAATCTTAGCCACTATACATGTAATCTCTTAGGTAATTTGGTCCATACACCTATCGGACTACAGACATGCATTAAGTCGTGTCAACTAATCTATGTGATTTATCAGTGGTATCCATTTGATCCATGAGACACCTTACCCTTCCCCAATTGGTCCATGTAAGAAGAGTAATTTGGTAACTTAAATGTTCTCATAATATACATCCAATACCCACTTTGTCCGTGCGATACTAGACTTAAACTACTTAAACATATAAACGAGCTTTGAAACGATAAACACATAAATTAAACAATACAATACATTAGATCTAAACAAACTGAAATAACTATCATAGAATATTCATAAACATGGCTAACACCCAAGGGTGTTAGCTCATAATGTATGCAAAAGCACAAAGAGATAATTCAAACGATACACAAATGGAAATCATAATGAAATCGATATGCAAACCGAATGATTAAACCTAATGTGATAATACGAGACCTTCTCTCCTTGTTATCCTAGCTCTTGGGACTGATCTTGGGGCATTGGAGTGGTAAAATTCGGCTGTGGTTGAGAGTGGTGAGTGAAAGATATCTAAAACTCCCATTTAGGGCTTGTATTTATAGTCTTCAATCAGGGCTAGATTACGGCGTAATCCATAGGTGATACGGCGTAATCTAGATATCTTGATTGCTGGCGAAGAAAGCATATTCTGCGTATCTTCTAAAACACAGCGTAAACTAGAGATGAGTTACGCCGTAACCTTCAAATCTTCGATATACTTGGATGGAGGATAAGATCTTCATTACGGCGTATGGCCAGAGTTTCATACACCGTAATCTTTCAATGATGGACTTGGGCTTTGACTGTAGAGCTTCCAATTATTGTGCATTGCCAGAGTTAAATGCGCCGTATTCTTCAATATTCACCAAGACTTAGTGAATTCTTCCAGGTGCCAATACGGCATGAGGCCAGAGTTTCTTACGCCGTATGCTCTTTTACAGCTTGCATACAAAATAGCTCCAAATCATGTCTTCATTCCGTGTATTTGACAATATTGCTCCATAATTACTTAAATAAGAAAATAAACCAATTAAGTATCAATTCAGATATAAATATGTATAATATGAGCAAATAATATGTGATAAGTATTCAACAATATATGACTTATCATCTACTGAATACCACTCGGTACACGTAATTTTCTGTTTTATGAAAAAACTCACTTTCATGTTTTTTTTAGAAAATATAAATACTAATAGTGCTTTTAGTTAGAGAAAAAAAATTCTTCATCTTTTATTCTCGTTTTTTTTTTTTTTTTTTTTTTTTTTTTTTTTTTTTGAGAGTGAGAGAGAGAGAGAGAGAGGGCTAAGGGTGGGTTTAATTGGTGAAAATCATCCCATGTTTTTAGGAATTTTTTAATAGAAAAACTGAAAACCAATTTAATCACATTTTTTTTTCAATAATTTTCAAACAAAAAAAATGAAATTCTAACTTTCCAAATTTTAATTAGAAAAAGTGATTAAGTCATAGAATAGCAAGGAAGTTTTTCATTGTCTCGATTTGGTACGTGAACTAATTAAACTTTCATAAATGTGCATAGCAACGTGAACTAATTAAACTTTCATAAGTGTTCAAATCTGCACATTTTGATGATGTGTGATATCTGAAAGTCTGACACGTGACACATCATCAAAATGTGCAGATTGGAACACTGATGAAAGTTCGTTGCTATTGCACATCTTTTAATTAGTTCACGTACCAAAACGATACAATGATGAAAGATCGTTGCTATTTTATGACTTAATCCTTTAGAAAAATGAAAACTTCAATCTACCATTCTCCATTTTTTTCTCTCTAACAAAAAAAAAGGCTGTGAGTTATGATCAAATGAGAAATATAATTAAGATAATAAGAAAACACAACCACAAATTTCAGATCCACCCACAAAAATAGATTCATATCTCTATTATTTCTCCCTCCTTATTTAAAATATGTTGCTAGAATTTCTTCACTCTTCTCATTTCAATAATTCTTCTCACTAGATCTCTTCTCATACTAATCTACCATTCAAGTATCTCATTCTAACCCTAATCACCATTGGTAACATCTCTACCTTCCATCCTCGCTGTCGCCGCTCACCATCGCAATTTGTCGAGGTAAAAATTTGTACCTCGGTCTAAGTCACGTGTAGGTTCCTTCGGACTAGTAGTGGAGCCCTTCAAGCGCCTACAAAAAGAATAACACACGTTAGCCTCGCATTGGGTTTGATCCTAAGACCAAGTTCCGGCGTGAGAGTAAGTATTTGATAAGGGTCGAACGGTATAATAATGAATGAGAGTAAATGCATGAATTGAGATTAGATATGCATTGAATGTGCTTGGGGTATTTATACTACCTCTAAAGCACTGTGCCTGTCACATAGGGATGAAGCGAGCCGGGCTACATCTAGCCTAGGTGCTAGGTGTCAGATTATGTGGGGGACAGTATCCCGCAATATCCGGATAAGCGGTGCAGGCATGGTTTATGATACGGACCATTGGATAAAAGGATCATTTGGATAAATGGGTGGTCCTTTCATGTTCTTGTCGTTCGGCACATGTTCCTTCGAACCAAGTCCTTCGGATACGTGGAGGTTCGTCCGGAAGTTACGTGTCGTTCGAGCATATACACCAACACAATCCTAGGTAATCTTTTGAAAAAAGAAAAAATATAATTCCATCTAAACAGATTTTCAAAATTCTCAACTCTCTCTAAAGAAGAAAAACTATTTCCTTATCAAGGAATCGAGAAACTGAAAGAAAATTTTTCTACAACTAAACGCTACCTAAATTTTCCACAAAATATAGAAAACGCTTCTTGTGACTTTGTTTTCTATTTTGAAGAAAAGAATGCGAGTTACAAAGGAAACAAGGAAGACACAAAAAAAATGTGTTTTGTAGTTTTCCTTGTTAAGTTGGGAAAATACATGTTTTGTGTTTTGTAGAAAATATGTGAGAAAAGTTTGACACAATCTTTATTTTTCTTGTTTTGTACAAAATATTTTGTAAAAAATAAAGTTGTTTTCTTTCGACTAAACACCTTAAATATCTCACAAAGGATAATTATTAAAGTTTTCTTTTCTATTTATAAATTTAGACTATTAAGTTACGTATGATTTAAGTGGTAAGTATGAAATTCATTTACTCATGTCGCGCTACTTTTAAACCCGAAAAACCGTAGCCCCTAAAATCAACAAAATGAGAAACCACAAACTCTTAGGGTGTTTGGTATGTAAATTGAATTAGTAATGAATATCCGTTTAAGTATTATGAAGAAAATAAATAATATTAATTTTAATATAAAAAACAATTAAGAAAGAGAATGTAATACAAATATGAGGTTTGCTACATCCGCATAATTTTTACAAACAAACTTTTACATAATAATGTGTCATTACATTTGGCCCACTTATTTTCTTTTTTATTTTACTAACTCTTCTTTTTCAACAAATCATTTTACTATACCTCATTTTGTGAAAATATTTTTGTAGAGTTTATTTGGTTATAATATTTTGTGGATATTGTTTCAATTCGGAAAATGCTACGTCTACAAAATTTATACAAAAACACTTTCACAAAATGACTTGTTACCAATAAAAATTATAAAAACCGCCGGACCAAACGAGTAAAAACTTTTAACAACCCTCGACCAAACGAGTAAAAACATATATGAAACCTATTCTTTGAATCTAAAAGGCCACAACAAACTGACCTTTAGTAGCGCTGTATAAGATTATTTGAACATCAATTTCTGAAGGTGACATTGTAAGTCCTAATATTCGATAAAATTTCATAAATTCTTAACATACTCATCCGGTTGTACATTATGTCAAATTGAGGCTTGTATGAATTTAGAGAAGGCCACAAGCTCACTTTTTTAGGTCTTGTGCAAGCGTATCGACTTGAGCTTATGACTTATTTAGGTTCAAAACCTCATGTAGATAAGCTCATAAACTCTAAAAAGAAGACCTTAATAGCTTTTTTAATTACAAATAAGCACACAGCCACAAAAACAAGCAAATCCAAGCACCCCTTTTAAAGATATTATATTTTCAAATGATCAATCAAAGTTGCATAAGTGGATGTAGACAGATGTTTTGTTTTACTACGTTTTTATAACCCGTTGATTTACCCGCGGGTGAGATGTACAGGCATACAATTAGACCTGCCGGAGGATACCAACCAGTTCGCGGTAGAAAAAGCCAGCTGGCTTGGTTGATGGTTAAGTGTAACTGTTGCCACCCGCCTGCGGGTGCCATCCACATATCACCTATTTATCTAAAACACACATAACAGGAATATGTTTTAACAAAAATCCAATCCACATAGAAGAAAAAACCAAAAACAAACAGACACAATCATCTAAAGGACTCAGACACAAAAACAAGAACTAGTGATCCTTCCTTATAATTCTGCTGCTAAATACAGGTCCACCAATAATCTATTTCAGTACAAAATATACCTTTAACAAGTATATTTGCCGGTTTTCATAAGTGAAAAACCACCAAAATATCTGTACACCACGTTACAACCCTATGCTAGTCGAAATGATGGAATTACAAAAAAAATAATAAGAAAAATAAAATAAAATAAAATAAAATAAACTAAATGATTGTTTTAATCCATGCTGCACACACATTTAGAAGCTTCCCCCATTGAGAAATAAGGGTGCCATTCAGATATTTCCCACCCCAAGTCCCCAACAATACGAAATCAGCTTTCATCAGATCAAGGATCAATGGAGAATTAATTCTAACTAAAACAGCTCCTATTCATCAACTTCATTTTCTTTGCCTCCTAGATACACCATTTCCAGAAGGCATGTTCAATGAATAACATCATGAATTTTTTGTTAATCTAAAACTGTTTTTTTCGTTTTCGAGGAAAAATATGACACAAGTCTGAATGTGAAACAAATTAAAGTACATCTTGCAGAACACAATCGGCTGTAATTTCTCTCCAAGGGCAAAAAGGTAAAACATGACAACCGATGACTAGAAAGCTATTATATTAAAAACGAGGAAGCTTTACCTCAGATGATATCAAAGACATTTGTACATACAGTTCATATATAATTAAGCTTCTTTAGTCTGCGAAGAAAGGAGTCCCATTTGTTGTGTTAGCTGCTGCACCTGACCAGTTGGACTTGCATTTTCCAAAGGTTTGTCTTCACTTCCCTGCATCAGATAATCATCGACTGGTGGGACTGAATCCATTTCTTGGGTAGTATCATCAACCTCCGGGTTGGGCTGAAGAAGCTGGTCACATGATGGCTCAAGTCCAGCAATAAACTTATCCATCTCAACCAACAAATTGCTATTCCATTCCTCATCAGGATTAAGCAGAAATTTCTCAATGTCTGATGGAACCATGTCCGGGCCAATGAATGCATCATTAGGCACCATATCTAAGTCATCTGGTATATAAGGCAATTCTTGACCATCTGCTAGTGGGCTTGTTGCAGCCACCTCAATGTTCGGGCCAATGAATGCATCATTAGACACCATATCTAGGTCATCAGATATATAAGGCAATTCTTGATCATTGGCTAGTGGGCTTGTTGCAACATCAGAATTTGCTTCAAGTGGTGCAGATTGGTCTCCAGTGACTTCTGGCATAATCAACTGTCCTTGAACCGTGACTCCCTGGCCACTACCTTCACTGAAAGTTTCTGATGGAGGCGAGGAGTTACCAAGTGTAATCATTGGTTGGTATTTAACAATCTGACTATCAGGTGACTCGTCATGTCCATTTGAAACTACGCCATCTTGCTTCAGTCTGCGTTTTTTGCTGCCTTCTTTAATGAGTTTGGTGGTCTCATTTTGGTGTTGTACAAAGTGAGACAAGAAACCAGGGCTATTAACTGCCTTGGCTAAAAATGACATCATTTGTTGTTGTCTTTGTTCCATACCTTGAAGCCGTTGCACCATTGATTGCATTTGATTATCAGTCGTTTGCTGTTGCTGCCTTAGTCTGACAAGTTCCTGCATCAGTACGTTTTTGTCTCTTTTTAGCCTTTCGACTTCCTCTTCAAGACCAAATTTTCCGACTTCAACACATGCACCTACTGATGAGGTTTGTGGGTGTGGTGGGTGTGACTGTTGAGTGTGTCCTGAGGCGGGTTTACGCCGAACAATGGTTTTCAGTAGGTGTTTTTGGCCTCGTAAGAATCCCTCATTTGCAAATTCCCAACGATCGGGATCAACTTTTCTGAATCCCTGTTTGTTCATCAAGGAAAGCACCTTATAAGAACGATAACTTGATTATGCATCCCTATTGTGCCTACCAAAGAAGGGTAAACACTGAAAATACTCTATGTACTATCTCAAATAACTCGTTATGCTTCCACTACTATGAAAAACCTCATTATACACCATCTTTAAGGGTAATTTGGTCATTTTCACCAGCTTCATCTTCATCACACACACACAAGTGACTGATATGAACATACAAACACTAGCAACCTAGTTTTAGAACATACAAGAAACAAACTCGCATTGTGCACCCTAAACCCACCTCTCCCGACTGCTACAACCACCTCCCCACAATCGCTGCCACATCACAATAACCAATCGCTGTTTACCAAGATTGTCACATCACCACAACCGACTGCTACAACCACAATTGCTGTCACATCACAAGCTAGTTTTATTTTCATCACCCTAATTTCAGTGGTTTTGGATAGGGGTTTTGTATTTAATTTTCAGATCTATCCACGAAAAACAAAGTCCAGGTTCTGGGTGGTAAGGGTGTTTATGCTATAATTTGGCATGTTCACATGGTAGTAGGTGACGAAAATAAAACTGAAATATACCATCTGGGTTTGTATGAACATAGAAAAATCTGGGTTTGAAGATACGAACATCTGGGTTTGAATAAATAAAGAAGACAAAAGGGTATTTGAATCTTTTAAAGTGAAAGAGAGTAAAATAGTTATGTATAATGGGTCGTTGACCGTAAACAATATTGAGTTGAATGAGAATAAAAATAGGAGTGGAAACGTAATGAGTTATTTAAGATAGTACATAGAGTATTTTCAGTGTTTACCCTACCAAATAATTATAAGTAAATTGGTCTTAGCTGCTAATAAATCGTATTTGAATATTAATTTGTTAAGGAGAGGCAGAAATTGTTTGTTCACCATCAATATGCTAAAAGTTGCATTTACAGCTAATAGGTAACAGTCTTCAACTCTTCTCTAAATGTAACAATGACCCTCATAAAAAATAGCATGTGAACTATCTTATGGTAATAATAAAGTAATACTTCAAGTATCCGCCGATGCCAAAGGGAAATCTTTTTTAGATCAGCAACGGCATAAATCAAAAAGAAACAATATTTCAAACTCTACTGTAAACTTCAAACTGATAAATAGTAACAGTGAATAGTTTAATGTTTAATAAACTGAAGGTAAATAAGGTGGAAAAGTAACCTCCCACAAAGATCGTAAACGTCATCTGAAAACTCAAGGAACTATTGAGCACGTCTTCAGGGGTAAACAGTAGACAGTAAATATTCTCACTCAATTGGGGTTGCGGAAATATCAATAATAAGTACCACCCAGATTATTACTGAAGTATGCAACCTTATCTTCAGCTTTGAATAACACACTGTTTATGGTTAATCCTATTACATAGGCAAGTCATGCCAGCACATGGAACACTTGATGTACCTTCCTTTAATTGTCAGCAGGGCTAAGCTTAACCCTATCTCCATTACATCCTTCGTTCCTACTTAGCTAGTGCTATGTAGTTATCTCGGTCAAATTTCAAATATCGTTCAAGGACCGAGATTTGAAATAGCGGTTATCGCGGTGAGATATCAGTGAGATATCGGTTTTTATATTATCTAGAATATTTTATATATATAGTCCCAAACTAAATAAATAAAGTCCCTTTTTGATTTAGCAGCCCAACACATTTATTTTTGGATGTTATATGTAGGCCCAAACTAAATAAATAAAGTTCAAGTCCAACAAACTAAATACCAATAACCCTAAACCTAATATTTGTGTGATATAAATGACCAAGGTTGTAAAAATCGCGAATCGGTAGTCGGGCGGTCGACCACCTTGTAGCTTGTAATCGGTCTAGGCGGGATTAATCGGTGATTAATCGGATTGGTATTACTGACAAATTTTAGTTATTTCCGGCAAGTTTTGTGTATTTTCGGTGAGTTTTAGGTATTTCCGGCAAGGTATTTTCTAAAAAACAACTTGTAATAGACTTAAACAGTTACTATAAGTGATCAAAATAAGTTTACAGTGAGTTTTGGGTACTTCCGGCAAGATTTATAGGTTACCGGAAAGTTTGACCACCATTGACCGCCGTTGATCGCCGTTGACCACGGTTGACCTATTTGTTTGACCCAGTTACATAAATCGGCAAGGTCGGTGGCCTTGTAGCACCTAATCGGCGATTAATCGGCCTTGTAGACCTTTTTTTGCAACACCAATAACCCTAAACCTAATATTTGTGGATATAAATGACCATAATCTCAATCTTCCTTGCAGCCACAACACACACTTCTCACAAAAAAAATACACAGACACCCACAACCTTATCTTCTCTCTATAACCTACTTTGAAACACATAAACGAAATACACCCTTTCTTTCAATAACCTAACACGCCCACCCTTTAATTGCAATCCAAAATAAATTAAAATAAATAAATAAATAATCGGTGTTCAGCAAAATCTCGGCCAATCTCGCCGAGAATATCGGCCCCGATATCAAAATCTCGGCAAAATATCGTCCAATCTCGCCGAGAATATCGGCTCCGATATTTACCACCGAGATTTGGAACCGATATTTTCCCAAGCTCCGAGATCCGAGATCTCGCCGAGATATCGCCAAGATTAACTACATAGAGCTAGTGAGTGATGTTTACCAGCCTATGTCTAGATTTTAGATGTATTACTCTTAAGAACATACTTCTTTTATAACCAACACAAGAATTGTGGTACACTTCCCATTTCTAACAATCAAGTTGGAGCACATCCATGCCCTAATTAACAGTTGTCAAACCAGTGAGATATTTTGATTCTTTGAAATGTATGTTTGGCCATTACTACCAAAGTCCATTTGTATCACGCAGGTTGAAGGCTCTCTCTGTTCTTGAAACAAATGGCTACGCCTGTGTTATTCATCTATAATTTTTGTCAAGGCTCAACAGTATTACCGAGATGTCAGTTTAACTCCATTATACACATGACTGACTCGTGTCTTAATAACCTATGGCTAGGATAAAAAAGTATTAAATGAAACATGCCATGAAGCCTTTTTTAAGATATCTTAAATCCTTAATGCATCATCCCAATAACTAGTATGACGAAATAATAAGGCCAACCAACGACTAACCACACTCACTGAGAAGACAATATGACCCTTGTAACATTAACATACTTAGGTTCCAAACAAGATTCCAACATCTCCCTCAACCTTAAGTCACGACCGTCCCTATATAGTTTGGCAGTACAAGTCATTGGAGAATTTGATGTCCACCCTCTGCTAAGGCTAAGCTATCCCGAACATGCTTTTCTCTAAAAGATGAATATGCTATTAGCTTCCTACAATACTAGGCTACCTAACACCCTACACATTACTAGATATAGTATGGTCTTTTGGTGACATCCTTTTTGAATAACTTAAAAGCAGAAACACGGTCTTTTGCAGAAATTGCATTTTGAATAACTTCAAAACCGAAACACCTTGGTATGAGAGACCCGATATACACACCATCATTATCAGACAGTGCAAGAATAACTTATTGTGGTAACAAAGTAGGTTCTCCATAGTGGCATATGATTATAACATGTGACAAAATATCATAGTGGGCCTAGTGGCAAAGAGTACCAACTAATTGCAATGTGATCAACCTCAAGAAATAAAATTGTTACACGACCATCATAAATCCTTATAACATTACTAGATACAGTAAGGTCTAATACTTAACTTCTATTAGAATAACTTAATATCAGCAATAACCCTAGTATGACCAAAACCCCGACAATAGAAAGATACGAATAATTTAGGGAGGACCACTAAGTGATCATAAGCACTCTTTGTGACTCTACATTTCTAAATACTGAAAAAACCAAGAAAACTATACCTAACGGGCTTATTTATCTCCATCTATAGCCTCTTCCAAACAAGAAATTATGAACGAAACAAAGGAAGCTCTCAAAAACTAACTTTGCAATAGCAACTATAAGACATAACCTATAACAAACTATCGACAACTAAAAAATTTCAATTGACTTTCACAGGGTAGGTGTAGAAATGATAAAAAGAGGCCGTAGTGGTCATTATGAAGAGCTAAGATTCGTATCTATTATCAAAGCTCTAATACCAAATAAACCAAACACAATTCTTACAATAAAGTGCCATAGAACGTATAAAAAACCAAAAGTTAATCATAAACAGAATATCAGTTTTGCAATCCTCCTACATTGTTTTTCTAATTAATGGCTACTACTCCTACCCGGCTAAGAATGTATCAAACAAACGAAGTACTTTTAAACAGACAGGCCAATATAAGTAAGGCTTCACCACGTATATTACAACCACCACAAAAGGTCGACTAGAATTTCTAACAGGCGGACGCGAGTTCCTAACTGGTTAAATCCCTAACTTCCTTCAATTAATTTGAATCGCTTTGAAAAATATAATAAGGGGGTGTTTGGATTAGCTTATTTGATAGGCTTACTGGCTAACTGGCTTATTGATATTTGGAAAATTCGATAAGCTCATGTTTAACCACATATGAGCTTATCATGTTCACCTTATGGCATAAGCCATAAGCTTAATAAACCATAAACTAACCGAGCTTATCGGATTTTCCAATATCAATAAGCCAATAAGCCCGTCAAGTAAGCTCATCCAAACACCCACTTAAAGCGATTCAGATTAAATGACGAAACTCAGGGGTTTAACTAGCTAGAAACCCGACTCCGCCCATCACCAATAACTATAAATCAGTCACAATCAAATAAACATACAAATCACAACAATGCACAAACAAATACAAAATCATAAAAAAGTTTTAAGAAAAAAATAGAAGCCATACATAAGTATTAAGCTGTCGAACGAAGCTGGAGAAGTTATTATGCTTAAAATACTTGGGCAAAAGAAACTTAGCAAACTCAGGTGGATCACGAACAATAAAGCTATTATTAGTACTACTCCAAGAAACAACGTTATCAGTGGAAGGATCATCGACCATGTCATATGTTTTAACTAAAAACGGCGGCGGTGCATTCGTTGTCGGCATCGGGATGGGGACAGGTGGTGGGACCGGGGGAGGTGTGGGGGCATTGTTGGGTTGGGGGTTGGGGTCCATTTTGAGGGTTTAATTGGGGTTTTGGGTTGCCATTATTTGAGTGTTGAAGGAATTTTTTTGGGATTTGGGGTTTTGAGAAGTGGAGATGAAGGGGAAATGGGGAGAGTGAGGATTGAAGAACAAGTTGTTGTTTTTGTGGAAGGTGTATTTTGGTCCTTTCAGTTATGGATACATGTAATTTTGACCATATTATAATTTTTAAAAGAGTAAATTGTAACATCCAACATGCGGTTTGACCTCACAATACATACAGCTAGGGCTAAGGCTATCCGTAGGGTTGAGCAACAAGTCAAACCTGACCCGAACCGAGCAAACCTGATCTGAATTGAAAATCGATTAAGGGTAAAACGTGAAATGAGAACTGAACCGAGTAAAACCTATCGAAACCGAATAAGGTCGGTTCAGATCAGTTTAGCTAGTTCGAACCGAATAGTTGTGTTTTGACCCGAAGAACCAAGTAAAACCAAAATAATTATAAAAAATCAACCGAATAAGTTTGGTTCGGCTCGGTTTGTCGAGCCGTTTTGATTTTCGGTTGATTTTGCTCAGCCCTAGCTAAGGGTGTAAAAAAACCCGACCCGACCCGATCTCGATCCGGACCCGAACCCAATTAAACCTATTTGGGTCATGTTACTCGGGTCAATAATTTTATTCGAGTTATTCAGGTCAACCCAAGTAACCCGAATGCAAAATAGAGTCAGGTGTCGGGTTGAAAATGTTTGGCTAACTTGCGTTCGGTTCGACCTGATTGACCCGATTAAGGGTTTTTTAATATTTTTGTAATATAAATTTTATAAATTATCTATTTAAACTAGTACAAATAAGCAATTTTGTTACTATTTTAGTTATATTCAAGTTGACATGAACCTGAATGGACCCGAATCTGACTAATCCGAATTTAAATAGCGTCGGGTTTGGATATGTTATTTTTAGCCTTAACTCAACTTTGACCCGACCCAAATTACCCGATTAACACCCTTGAATACAACTTTGAAAGTACAGTGTCATCCAATATGAGGAATAATGGGGTGAAATATCAGGGTTCTAAAATGTGCGCCATCGCGGCGCCAAGACGCGATTCGTGGCCTCAAAGTTACCAAAGGCGTGGCGTGAGTTGAGGCATAAAAAGGCGCACAAAGGCGCAAGGCGTGGCGAGTTTTTTTGAAGCGTATAGGGGATTTACTAATATTTGAGATTTTGGCTTGCATTTACTAATATTTTGAATTTGGGCTTGGATTTACTAATGTTTAACACTCATATAATTATGAAATATGATATAAATCTATAAATACTTTTTGCCGTCTTAATTCACGCCTTAAAAACACCGTGCCACCACGCCACACCTCACGCTATTTACAACCTTTGCAAAATCATATCTGATTTGAGAACAAATGAAACTACATTTACAGTGTCAAACATTTGCAGAGTTTGCTTATCAGCCTCCTGGGCTATATTGAGATGGAAGAATAAGGTTTACCATGCCCTTATTGAGGATAAAGTCATGAAGTTAGGTGATAAGGATTTATTTGATACCTTTTTAAGGGGTCATTTAAGCCTAAAAGTCATGTTGGGAATTAAACTAACAGTTGGTACTGTTCATACATAAATTAGTACTGCTGAAGATCGTTCAAGAATACACTATCAGTACTAAGCCATTTAGTACTGTTGGTACAAGACGTTAGTACTGTTTATAAGATAAAGATAGAGTCGTGCATGGATAAATATAGAATAGATATGATGTATATCTTATTATTATAGATTGATACGTATAATAGTTTTACTTATATCGGATTCCTTGTTCTATAAAAGGAGATTCTAATTAGGGTTTCAAGATACACACATCCCTAAGTACGATTTTATTGTAAGAGCTTCAAGGTTGTCGAACCCTGGTGATATTGTAGATCATCCGTATTAATATATTGAAGCTAATCGCTGTGTTAAATATTGTGTTTTTGTTTTTCACTGTTACACATTCATACAATCATATTCACATCACCAAACACAAAATCTTCTAAGTGCTTTGTAGTAAGTTCCGCGTGCTACTTAGCATATACTCAAAGTATCTATCTAATACAAGGCGTGTGTTTAGATCCGGTCAAGTGGTATCAGAGACAGGTTTCTAATACTTTGATTTAGAAGATCCAGAAGTACTTTGTTGGGAATTAAATATTCAAGAAGTTTAATATCGGGTTCTATTCAAAGAAATACTCTAAGTGTGATTCTGCTGCTAGTACATTTGGTTCCTGGTGGTAATGTTTGTTTCTGCTACTAGAACATTTGATTCTGCTGCTAGCGATAAATGATTCTGCTGCTAGGCTTAACATTCTGCTGCTAGTGTTAACATTGCTGCTGCTAATGTACATTCTGCTGCTAAGTGGATAAGTATGAAAAGATATTATTTGTATTTTGGTCAACAATATACGGTAGATAATATCTTACCCCATGTGCTTAGTTAACAAGTTGTGTACACAGATACATGTTGTATCTTATGTAATGACACACTCAAGATAAGTTAGCAAGTAGTTCGACTAGACTTTAGCTATATTGTAAAGATCTTCTTGGACTATAAAAGAAGATCTTAGACTCGATATTATGTGCGCATAAGTCGAATAGTTGTGTGTTATTATTAGAACTTTCATAACTGTTAGAACAAGAACAAACACAACAATATCACAAGTTAGAAAAACTTAAGATTCAAGGTTGTAACCCTAGTGATATTTCAAGATCACTCGTATTATTATCATTAATAATATTGAATCGTTTGGTGTTAATCTTTCATTGTTCATTGTCATATAACAAACACAACCGTTCCATTTCCACTACAAAAATAACCTTCTAAGTGTGATTAAGTAGATTCCGCATACTTAATCATATTAACTCAATATATCATACACACAAAGAACAAAAGGTTTAACCACCTTAACCGTGTGTCCAATCCTAATAAGTGGTATCAGAGCTAGAGCTGATATTATTGATTTAGAAGAAGAAGAAGAAGAAATGGACGTTGAATATATTCAGACAAATGTTGCTGCAAAGATTCCCATGCTCAAACAGAATGAGTTTGAGATGTGGAGGCTGAGGATAGAGCAATATTTCCAAGTGCAAGATTATGCACTTTGGGAAATCATTGAAGATGGAGACTCTTACCAGCCTACCACCACTACATCAACAGTGGACGGCAAAGTAGTGTCAACTCTGCAGACAAAGCCATCATCTGCAGAAGATAGAATAAAGAAGAAAAATGACTTGAAGGCAAGAAGCATGCTGATGATGACCATTCCCAATGATCAACTTCTAAACTTCAGCAAGTTCAAAGATGCCAAGTCATTATTTGAAGCTATTATTGCCAGGTATGGTGGAAATGAAGCCACCAAGAAAACCCACAAGACACTGCTCAAGCAGCAGTTTGAAAACTTCTCCTCTACATACAATGAATCTCTTGACCACATGTTTAATAGGCTTCAGAATATTGTGAGCCAACTTGCTATTCTTGGGATTGAAATGCCTCAAGAAGATTTGAACTCAAAATTTCTGAGAAGCTTACCAGAAGAGTGGGCTATGCATGTTGTTGTCTGGAAGAACAAACCAGACTTAGACACCATGGAACTGATGGACTTGTATAGCAACTTCAAGATTGTGGAGCAAGATTTGAAGAAGAATGGAGGTACTAGTTCTAATACTGGGAATAAGGCATTTATGTCAACTCCTAGTACCTCAAAATCAAGTGAAGAGGTGAAAGTTGTTGATGATGTTGGTGCTGCTAGTTCATCAAGCAGTACCATAAGTATTTTGGATGAAAAGACTTGTTGTGCATTTCTTACAAGTCAGAATAATGGGTCCATGCTCTCCTATGAAGACCTCCAAGAGATCCATGAAGATGATCTGGAGGAAATGGATCTAAAATGGCAAATTTCTCTTCTTAGCATGAGAGCCAAGAAGTTCTATCACAAGACGGGGAAGAAGCTCATAATCAGCAACACTGATGCTGCTGGTTTTGATAAGTCAAAGATAGAGTGCTATAACTGTCACATGATGGGTCATTTCTCAAGAGAGTGCAGAAGACCAAGGCAGCAAGATAGCAAGAATAGAGGTTTTGGAAAGCTACAAGGCAGAGGAGGTTATTGAGCCAAAAGCTATGGTAGCTATTGATGGCTTAGGTTTTGATTGGAGCTTCATGGCAGATGAAGAAGAAACTCCTACTCAGATGGCACTTATGGCTTTTTCTGCTACTGAGGTACAAAATCATAAAGCTTGTTCTAATACTTGCACTGCTCTTAATGCTCTACAGGTTTTAATCAAACAATATGATGATCAAAAGAAAGAGCTAAGCAAGACTTTTCAAAACTTTATAAACTATAAGTGTGGATTAGAGTCAGTAGAGAAACAAATCACACACTATAAAGCAAATGAATTAGCTTTTTCTGATGACAAAGCTCTCCTAAGACAGGACATATTCTTTAAAGATGCTGAAATTAAGCTTTTGAGAGAAGCTTATGATAGGGTCAAAAAGGAAAATGAAAACATTCACTTGACTACACAGGCACTAGAACATGCTTCTAGAAGTGTGCACAACATAGTAGAATGTCAGGTGATTAATAGAGCTAAGTCAGGAGTAGGATATAAGAGTGTCCCACCTCCTTATAGAGGCATCCCAAAACCCCCAGGGATTGACCTAGGAAATTCAGGTTTACCTGAGTTTCAAGAACCAATAATGGAATATGGTTCTAAGACTACTGAGAGTCTTAAGGTAGAAAAAGTAAGTAAAATTTAGATAAAACTTTACTTTATCAGGACAAGGTGTCCTTTGTTAAGAAATTAGATGCTATAGTTGTTGAAGATTGCACAACTGATAGTGATGAAGAAGAACAGGTTATGTCTAAACCTGAAGTGGTTAAGAAAGTAGGAACAAGTGTTCCTAAGATAGTCAAACACAATACTGATAGGCCTAAATCAAACATTAAGCATGTTAGGCAACCAGTTAGATATTGTGAGCAATATAGAACCACCAACAAGCCCAGAGGTAACCAAAGGAATTGGAACAACCTCAAGTCTAACCAATTAGGTGATGACTTTACTTTTTATAATAAAGCTTGTTACACATGTGGTAGTTTTGACCATCTTGCAGCTTTCTGCAACCATTGGGTAACTGGGTATGAAAACAATAGAGTGAACCACAAAAGGCAAACACCTAAATCTCATTTTCACTCTAATTCTAGTGTTAATAGAACAAAACCCAGAACAGTCTCAAACAAGTCTATCTCAAACGCTGATCCTGCTGCTAGACTAATGGTTCCTGCTGATAGACAATTTGTTCCTGCTGCTCGACCATCTATGACTGTTAACCCAAAATCAACAGCTAAGGATGCAAAAACATTTTTCAAACATGCATCAAAGACTGTTCTAAGGCCCATTCAAACAAAAGCAGTGGTTCAAAAACAAGTTTGGAAACCAAAGGGTAGAACTGAAAAATTAGCAGTTCCTGCTGCTAAGCAATCAGTTCATTCTGCTGCTAAGGGAAACAGGGCAAATGCTGTTAAGGCCTCAGCATGTTGGATTCTAAAATCCAATGTTGCATCAACAGTCCTTAAAAGATTAAATTACATTGATGCAAGAGGCAGATCCAAGTCAGTAATGGCTTGGGTCCCCAAAAGAAACTAACACTCTTATTTATGTGCAGGAACATTCAAATGATCAGGAAGAAGATCAAGGATTCTCAGATAGTGGATGTTCAAGGCACATGACAGGCAACAAGTCTTATCTCTCAGATTTTCAATCAATAGATGGAGGCTATGTTACCTTTGGAGGAGGTGTTGGTGGCAAAATTTCGGTAAAGGTACCATTAAAACTGAAAATTTAGATTTTGAAGATGTGTTCTATGTAAAAGAGCTAAATTATAATCTTTTTAGTGTCTCACAAATGTGTGACAAAAAGAACAATGTTCTTTTCTGTGAGACTGAATGTCTTGTACTTTCTCCTGATTTTAAGATGCCTGATGAAAGTCAAGTACTTCTTAGAATTCCTAGAAAGGGCAATATGTACAGTGTAGACATGAAGAACATTGTTCCTAAAAAGAATTTAACTTGTCTTGTTGCAAAGGCCACATTAGATGAATCAATGAAATGGCATAGAAGGCTTGGTCATATTAACTTCAAAACCATAAATAAAATTGTTAAGAATGGTTTGGTAAAGGTTTACCTCACAAAAGATTTGAAAATGATCAAACATGCATTGCTTGTCTTAAAGGCAAACAACACAAAGCCACTTGTAAGCCCAAGATTTTTAACTCTATCAATCAATCATTGTTTATGCTGCATATGGACTTATTTGGACCTGTTTCAATAAGTAGTATAATGCATAAGAGATATTGTCTTGTTATAATTGATGACTATACTAGATTTACATGGGTTTTCTTTCTATCTACTAAGGATGAGACTACAAGCATCCTTAAGACATTCATTACACAGATAGAAAACCAAGTAGACAAGAAAGTGAAAGTCATTAGATGTGATAATGGGACTGAGTTTAAGAATAGAGTTATGGATGATTTCTGCAAACAAAAAGGTATTAGGAGAGAATTTAGTGTTGCTAGAACACCACAACAGAATGGTGTTGTTGAAAGAAAGAATAGAACACTAATTGAAGCTGCTAGAACAATGTTAGCTGATTCTAAGCTACCTATAACTTTTTGGGCTGAAGCAGTCAACACTGCTTGCTATGTCCAAAATAGAGTTTTAGTTGTACAGCCTCACAATAAGACATCATATGAACTTTTTAGAGGTAGAACTCCTGCAATAGGATTTCTTAGACCTTTTGGATGTCATGTGACAATTCTCAATACCTTAGACCATTTAGAAAAATTCGATGGTAAAGCAGATGAAGGATTCTTTGTTGGATATTCTCTTAATAGCAAAGCATTTAGAGTATACAACACAAGAACTATGATTGTAGAAGAAAACCTACATGTGAAGTTTTTAGAGGATAAATCCAATGTAGAAGGTCAAGGACCAAAATGGCTATTTGATCTTGAATCTCTAACCAAATCAATGAATTATGTGCCTGTTGTTGCAGAAACTAATGATTTTTCAGGTTCACAAGCAACAGATGAGGCAAGGTTAGAAAAGGAGACAAACCAAGATCATGTTTGGATGCCAATATGGTCAAGTACAATTGTGGAATCAACTTCAACAACTGATGAATCTTCTTCTAGCAAAGCTAAAGAAGGTGTTGAAGATGAAAGGAAAGAAGATGGAACTCAGGAACAACAAAATGTTTCTGCTGGTAGCATTTCTGTTGCTGCTGGTAGTGTATCTGTTTCTGCTGGTGATTCTGCTGCTAAGCTTACTGATTCTGCTGTTAGGCCAAATGATTCTGCTGCTGGCCCTTCAGAAACAAAAGAAGCAGAATTCTCAGATAATGAGGTGGATTTCAACAATCTTCCATCAAATTATCAAGTTCCTTCTACTCCACAAACAAGAATTCACAAAGTCCACTCCCTAGATAATGTGATTGGAGATGTACAATCAGGTGTGAAGACAAGACAACAACTGATGTCTTCAGACCAACAAGGGCTTCTTGATGCCCTTTATGCTTCAAAGCAGCATGAGTTTTCAAACTCTTGCTTGTTTGTATGTTTTCTCTCACAAGATGAACCAAAGAACATTCTGAAAGCCTTAGATAATTCAAGCTGGGTAGAAGCTATGCAAGAGGAGCTTCTTCAGTTCAAGATTCAGAAGGTATGGGTGCTAGTTGATTTACCTAGGAATGCAAAGGTAATTGGCACTAGATGGGTTTTCAAGAATAAAAGGGATGAAAGGGGAATAGTGATTCGAAATAAGGCTAGATTAGTAGCCCAAGGGTACACACAAGAAGAAGGAATAGACTATGATGAGGTTTATGCTCCAGTAGCAAGGATTGAGGCAATTAGGCTTTTCTTAGCTTATGCTTCATTTTTAAGCTTCACAGTCTACCAAATGGATGTCAAGAGTGCATTTTTATATGGTGAAATTGAAGAAGAGGTGTATGTTACACAACCTCCAGGCTTCATTGACCCTGACCATCCAGACAAAGTGTACAGAGTAGTTAAAGCTCTATATGGCCTTCATCAGGCACTAAGAGCTTGGTATGCAACACTTGCTTCCTACTTATTAGAAAATGGATTTCAAAGAGGAAAGATTGATCAGACACTTTTCATCAAACAGCATAAGAAGGATCTTCTGTTAGTGCAGGTGTATGTGGATGACATTATCTTTGGATCTACTAGGAAGGAGATGTGTTTAGAGTTTGAGAAACTTATGCATGATAAGTTTCAGATGAGTTCTATGGGAGAACTTACATTCTTTTTGGGTCTGCAAGTTAAGCAATCAAATGAAGGAATCTTTATCTCTCAGGACAAGTATGTTGCAGAGATACTTAGAAAATTTCAATTTGCTGATTCAAAAATGGCAAGCACACCAATGGACTCTGAGAAGCCACTTCTTAAAGACTTAGATGGAGAAAATGTAGATGTACACACTTACAAATCTATGATAGGCTCCTTGATGTATCTTACATCATCTAGACCTGATATCATGTTCTCTGTTTGTGCTTGTGCAAGATTTCAAGTTACTCCAAAGGTTTCTCATTTAACTGCAGTCAAGAGGATTTTTAGATATCTCAAGGGTCAACCAAGGTTGGGTCTATGGTATTCAAAGGAATCACCTTTTGACTTGGTAGCATTTTCGGATAGTGATTATGCTGGTGCTAGCTTGGACAGAAAGTCAACAACTGGAGGATGTCAATTCCTTGGGTGTAGACTTGTCTCATGGTAGTGTAAGAAGCAAACAAGTGTGGCAAATTCAACAACTGAAGCTGAATATATAGCTGCTGCAAGTTGCTGTGGTCAGGTTCTATGGCTTCAAAACCAACTCCTTGACTATGGGTACAATTTCTTAAACACTGTTATTCATATTGATAATAGTAGTACAATTTGTATTATTAAAAATCCAGTGCAACATTCTAAAACAAAACACATTGAAATTAGACATCACTTTATAAGAGACTGCAATGAGAAAAGATTAATTCAAGTACTTAAAATTGCTTCAGAATTTAATTTTGCAGATCTGCTAACCAAAGCTTTTGATGTTGGAAGGTTTCAGTACTTGGTAGCAAGTATTGGAATGCTTAATCCTCAATGATTTTAAACTTTGTGTTTTTGTAAATAAATTTTTTGATTGTGCTGCTAGTTTTAAAAGATTCTGCTGCTATTACAAAAGTTTGTGCTTCTAGTACAAATTTAATTTGTGTTATTCATACAGTTGGTCTTATGATTATTCTAATACAAGACAAGTACTTTGTACATTGTTCTTTTGGTTTTAGACTAACAATTTCAGGTATGAACATGTGAACACAAAGAATGTTTCAAGTGAAATGGAAGCAGCATAATTGAGATATTAGTTGCTGTTAGGTTTTGTGTATAAATATTAATATACGTATGTCCGGTTTCGAACCCAAGGCTCGGGATTGCACACATTACGTATGAGTCTCAATGTATTAATAATTAATATAATTATTTATGATTAATTATTAAATCACAAATATTTATATGGTCGAACAAGGAAAGTGGAGGGGGTTGAATGTCGATTTTTAGAACTTGAGGAGGTGTTAAACTCAAACTTGGTTAGCAAGTTTGGAGTGTATATAAACCCCTCTAAGTCAACATAATCGATCGTACAACAATTATAAAAATCCCTAACCGATTGAATGATTGACTTTTTCAATCAATTCTCTATTCCACTCATCCACTCACAATCTATCACGTACAGTAAGGAGTTGGTACAATATTATGCATGTGCAAGTATGTTTGATACGTGTAATTTGCATGTGTATATGCATGGAGATTATTTACTCTTTTATCTCTTTTGATAGACGTACAGTGGTGATTCCTTAGTGGGATTCGATCATGTATTGTTTAGAACATCAAACCCTAAGTGTTGTGATGTTTTATTTGTGATACATGAACCTAGCTTTTCACATTGAGACGCTAGTAATACGTGTGTACAGGAACGAGTGACAAGCTTACTTTAGCTTGTGATCTTGGAAGTGTTACTTAAATAGTCGATCCATATAAATCCTATTAGGGTTTATATTTTGTTCTTGGAAGCACGTGATTCCTTGTTCTTGCTAGGAATCAAAAAGGTACGTTTTCTATTTAATTTTATGTTAATTAATTATATGTTATGTAGATCCATTCCGCTGCGTGATCTTTGTGTTTATGTGTTTATAGTATTATTATGATTCACATATTCCAACAGTGGCATCATGAGCCGCGTTTTTAACATGTAATTGATTACATAAAACCTTAAAATTGAATCTTTAATTAGATACATGCAATTAATGATCTAGGGTTTGTTTTTTGTTGAAAACCCTAATTAGGGTCGACACCCTATAATTAAAATTTAGGGTTTTAGTTTTTGTAGAAAACTTGTAGAAAACCCTAGGATTGCATGCAATTTTTAGGGATTAATTAATGAGTACCTTATGTGACGTCGTTAATTAATTAATTAGATTGCGTACAGGATATATTGACATGATAATATGTGTTAACATGATTATATGTGCAATATGGGATCCATGACAAAATCTTGCATATTTTGTCATGGAATGGTTTGTTTGATTTTGTATTGAATTATTTGCTACATGATTTAAATAAATCTTAAATTGGGGAAGACCTCAATATATATTAATTAATAAGTTATGTGCAATGTGGTATCTAACTAACCAAAACTTACGCGGCCAAGTTATTTGGTGTCTGTGGACCATTGGGCACAATGAGCTCGAAAACGAATGGGAGTTTTGTTAGTTACATACATTTAAAATTTCACATAGAATTAATATTAGGATTTATTGAAAAAGGTTTGCATGTGGCTATATGATATCGTGGATGATCATATATTTGTTATTATGTGTTTATTTATTTATTTTTTTGTAATTACTTGATCTTTTGTGTTTATATATTATGATGGATTGCAACACATAAGAGGGTAATTTTCATAATAAAAATAAATAAGACTAATAACTATGAAACCTTTGTGGTAAATCCTTTTATTGCAAAGTCTTATGTGCCGACAGTGGTTCGCTTCGCACGGTAATTTGCTCCCAGGCGAGACTAGCAATAATAAATTTACCACATAAAATTGTTTTAGCAAGAAAATCATATGCTTTTTAGTTGATTGATTGCGACTGTACTAAGTGGTCGAAGCGGCGGACCTAAAATTGGCAAACTAAAAAGTGGGTTCTAGGTTGGTTCGCATTAAATTGTGACCTTAGAGGGGCACGGTTTTAACCAGCTTCAGCAGCTGTCGTCCCTACGCCCGCCTGTGCGTCAATTTTAGACTTACCAAGTACACCACGATAAATACGAAGCATCTTAAGGCAAAGCTGTAAGTTTTTCAGCGCCTCAATTAAAAACTTTGATGGTTTGAGCTACGAATGAGTAAACGGTTTTGTTTTTGAAAACATATATGATACAAAGATGAATGCATGACATCTTTGTACATATTTTTTGATTTAACACATCAAAATTTATTACCCTGATAAATTTAAGTAATATGCCACCCAACTACAAAAAGAAACACCTAAGGTTTCATCCTACATCACTAGCAGCCAAAGCTGAATGTTGATGTTCAAAGGGTGGTCATCTAAGGGTAAATTGAGTACTTTATTGCTAGCAGCCAAAGCTGAATGCAATAAACCGACGTCAATTTACTGTTTCTTAAGTTGGTTAAACTTAATTGGGCACTTTCATTACTAGCAGCCAAAGCTGATGTAATGGAACGGCGCCAAGGCATAAAGATTTAGGGATGAAACATGCTTACATTTTGCAACCGAGGTTGGCAATATAATGTAAGTCCCAAGATTTCTAGGAATTGCAATTGGATATTGGCAATTGGGATAGACCCGTACCTTATTGAGTACTTTCATTGCTAGCAGCCAAAGCTGATGTAATGAAACGACGTCAATTTGGATCCTAATTTTCAATGAAAATTAAATGGTTAAATTTTATTTACCGTGGGTGTTTAATTTTTCTTGAAAAGTTATTATCAAAAATACTAAATTGAATTTTGAAAATTCTTTTAATGTATTTAATGCAACGTTAAAACCGTAAACATAAGATATTCTTTTAGGAGTAAATTGATCTACACCCGTAGGGGTTTTGGATAGAGTCAATTTTTACTGAAAAGAATAAACCGAGTCCACTTTCCGTGTGAAGAGTGAGACTTAATCCTATTCCTTTTCATGAGTGAGAAAGGTATAATAGGATAATTAGAATTGTCTATATTCTAAGAAATAACTCATGTCGAATTTCTTAAGAAATTGCATGGTTAGGAGTTATTAAATTAGAAGCTAGACTAATTACCGCAAAAGTGGTAAAAGGCAAACTAGAATGTTTGATCTAGTTGTTATGCTTTAACCATTTAAAAGGTGCTGCATTCCATGATGGGGATGGTAGACCTAATTAAGGAAGAAATTGCATACCCAATTCTTTCAAGTTAATTGCATTGATGGATATTCCATCATTGACAAAGTAGAATACATTCTTTGAAGTACCTTAGTAGCTATTACGTAAGGAATTACTCAAAGATGTAGGAAAGTAAACAGCACGCTATTTGCTTTTACTGGTGATGCAACACTTAAAATGTTGTCAAATCCAGTGGGAGCATTGTGTTGTCATTAACTGAATAATGAGTTCATGTAGTGATCTTAAATTCAGTGGGAGCTACAAGTCTTAGTAGTTACCCGGATTATCTCTAGAATTTCTTGAGATGATTACTTTCAAATTATAGACACTTGTGGTATTAAGGATAGTTGTGTACGTTTCCTTACTAGACGAGGTGATTCTATATCTACTAATACCTATGACACAAATCATATTGGTCACATAAGCAAACTATTGACGTGTTGTTTATCTGATACGTGATGTTGTTCCATGCACAAGTGGGAGAAATCTTATTGTGTGCAAGCAACAACATAAAGGAATATGATTTAAAGGGTTCTCTTGACTGCAAGGTCAGAGATTGATGTTCTAATGTGTTTTATACACATTCTAATTTATAGAACACTTGGAGTTAATATCTACTTTCATTACTAGATATTAATGACAAGGTAAATTACATACTTTTATCATTGCAGCCTCGGCTGAAATAATGAAACTATGTTAATTATACAAGTTTCTAAAAATTAGATAATTATTAGAACAAGTGTCGATATGATAATAAGACTACTTCAAATGTAAATATTTATGTATTGTTGTAATGACATAAATAAATGAAGTAATCTTATACTACTTCATATTTAGATGTTTATGTATTCTTGGAATGACATAAATATATGAAGTAAATAAATTAACTTGAAAAACTATTGAAACCAAGTTGTGGGTTTCATAATTACTTTAGTTATGCATATTTATATTTTAGTATAAAGATATAAATATGAAGTCTTTTATTATTATAAGACTTATAACAAAGTAAGACGTTATATTGTTATGGTTTTTTAATTAAAGACATATACAAGAAGTCATTGAGTTGATCAATGACTTATAACGTACATTGGGATTATAACGGTTTATGTCTTTTTGGTAAGACATAGATATTAAGTGGCTTGGGCAATAAGGCACTTATGTTATAAAGTATGCAATTGGCTTGAAAATCTATTGTACCATTAAAGTGATTTAGTTGGTAAATAGGTAAGCCAAAACCGAAATATATTTATCTAACATATTGTAAGAAAGACTTACAATATTAATCCTAATGGAATACATAGTGTTTATGGTATGTTCAATTAGGAAAAATCAAACTCTTGATACATTGTTTGATTTGAGATAACTATATCCTATATTCTTCCTTAAAGATATAAAGGTTAGAAAATTGAGTATGAATTGGATATACTCAATTAGACTCCAACCTAGAAGATTAATAAAACACCATTTAATATGGAATGTGACGAATCACATTAAGTCTTAAAATTGAAGTTCAGAATTTGTTAAACTACTTGTTGGGTAGGTTATTAACAAATTAAGGTTAGGAACTGTCAATTTGTATCTGCAAAGTCCCAAAAGAGAACAAGTTTTGTGTTGCTCTATTTGCTAAGCATTTATAGGTAATCTATAAATTGCAAAAGGCGAGTGGCAGTTTTATCTTCAAAAGATAAAAAATTACAAGATACATAATCTTCTAAATACACTAGTAAAATCATAATGAGGATTTAACATGTCAGTGTTAATTCTCAAGATGATGGAATTCTTATTCATAGGTCCGCAAGGATATCTCAAATATTTGTAGAATATGTTGAGGGTTATGAGTTACAGGATCGTGGTATGCCTGTTAATAAATTGCAAATGTTATTTGGCAAATTACTCATACTATGAATAATTAGATGCAGTCTAATAAGATAACTAGTTTGGAAAAGTAGTTAATCTTAGACTCTATAGTAACACTATAGAATGGAAATGAATTTCTACAATAGAAATGAAAATCCTAGAGATTTAAATTCTTGTGTAGAAATCATAATGGACAAATTTGTATACATATTTAATATGTGAAAAGATTATCAATCACAATTAAGCAATTAAATGTGATTGAAATTCTTTCTAAGCACATTAAATATATAAAGATTATGATTGTCATTATTAGTTTTAATTTATATGAAATTAATAATGGAATATCAAAACTCTTTCTTGTGTAATTACTTGAGCGAGGACGAAAAGTAATTGAAAGGAGTATTTGAATTCAAATAATCTTTAGTAGTATGCAAAATGCAAATCATTCGTGAATGGATTAATGCATGCATCTAGGAGATATACTTATTTTTAGTTATTAAATCTAGTTTTGATTTATAATTAAAATTAAGATATTTCTTAATATTCCTGAAAGCTAGTGGGAGTGATGTATTTATTTTCTTATTTCATATATGTTGTATAACATATAGGAAGTAACATTCCATTAACATTTATATGTTAAGTTTTAGTTTGGAATGAAACTTCATATAGAAAATAAAACCTTGAAATATATGTTTATTTGATTATAAACATAAGCGGTAAAATAACTGATTCTAAATGAACATGATATTCTATTAGAAGATCTAGATAGAAACATATCTTGAAAAAGATATGACATGAATAAATCTAAGGCTGACGAAATGATTATTCATGTACATCATGTTGCTTGTTGTATCATGCTTGGATGCAAGATGATTGACAACATTAGTATCTAATTATAAATTATTAGATAGTTAAGTGTAATGGATATGGTTTAGAATTTACATCCTCAGCCTGGATTTGCTCCAAAATTCTAAATATGAACCATATGGCAAGTTATTGCTTGATTGATATAGTGGTCAAATCTTGAAGGATTTGAAGATATCAAACGTTACACGATGAATATTAAAGTTTACGGAACTTTTTAAAAGAGCATATTGTTGTTTGATACAATGATGCTAGTAAGATTGAGATGACACTTGATGCGTGGTTTTGCGACCTTACAACAGGTTTTACCTCTCGAGGGATCTCAAGAGGCTTGCAATCCCCACCAGGCAGTGTACCTGACCGATGTAGTATAGTGAAGTGACAAGTACCGGGGGATTGATCGTTCTCTAGGGGAATAGTGTCGTTAGGATTGAAAAAATACTCTAATAGGTCTAAGGGTGAGGGAAGATTCTTTTTGTATTTTTATATTTTTATAAAAGCAAGTAAAATCTCGGGTTTGAAAGAGTGGGCGGAATTAGTTGCTAGTCAACTAACCCAGATGACTACAAATGCAAATAAAATAAAATTACTGAAAATGAAAAGGTTGTGGAACTTATATGGAGAGAAATGTGTTTACTTAGATTTCCTTACTCCTTAACTATCTTTTACTGGTTGATTAGTGTGTATTAATTGCGTGGATGACGGGTGTATTCCTTAATACCAATCGTGGGGTGGCGTACGTACTTCCCCAACTCTATAAGCTCCTATTTCACTCCTATGTCGAGCCGGCTAAGAAGCTCCTAACATGGGATCACTAGAATTCGCTCATGCATTAAATACAACCATAATAACCTTAGTACGCATTGGTTCATGTTTCTTAAGACGTTCAAGCAAGTTACCGTATAGGAGGTTAGCCAGTTTTCTTAAGCCTAACATCGATAAACAATCACCCAATACAATTAATAACACACTAATAACCAGTAATCAATAGTTAGGTTTCATTAGATCTAAGCAAACACAAGATAAATCTAGCCTAGCATGTTAATTAAAAGACAAGAACAAGATATAATCAAACAACACATAGACATATTGAATGATTAAATGATTACTTATCTTCAATTAAACATGGGAGATCCAAGGGTATAAAACCATTAAAAATGGCAGAAAATTCGTCTTAGGGTTTCTCCTCACAAAGTTGCACACAATGACTAAAAATTGCAAAACTATATATAGAGTTTAGGTGCTGACGGCGTCACGTTGTAGGAGGTGACGCCGTACCTCGCCATGGCTAGGGTTCCCGGATGGTCTTCCTGACGCCGTCCCTCTTTAATCCTCTAAAATCCGCTCTGGCCTATCAAGGGTTGACGCCGTCAGAAATGTGCTTGACGTCGTCTCTCTTTAACTTAAACCGTGATGGCCTTGATCACCTTAAAGGGTGACGCCGTCAGAATTTCCATTGTAAAACTCTCTGGCGCGTCACGTGTATTTTGTCATATCCACCTCTTTTGCCAAGCCATGACGCCGTCTGGAACAATTCTTGATGCCGTCAAGTGTACTTTTCCAGCAACTTTGAAGACTTTGTCATTTTCTTCACTTTTATGCTCCAAAAATGTCCAAAATGCTTCCTTTTCCAGATTTCTTCTCCAAAGTACCTAAAATGACAAAAGGAACGATTTAGGGCAATATTTGATCAAATAAATACGATTTAGGGCTTAAATGACCCCCTAAAAGCGGTACACTTTTCGCTTCATCAAATACCCTTACACTTGAGATTTGCTTGTCCTCAAGCAAATGCGCTTTTATTCTAATCAAAATACAAGTTAGGGGTCATTTAATGCTAATATAAAAGTAATTACAACAAATAGTCGTTCCACTTTAATCATAATAAGCACGGAGATTACAAACTAGCACCTCACAAGTAGTGTTTAGATACTCACATCTCTCAGATGTCATAAAAGTATATCTCATAAATGAAAACGGATAATATCTCTCACTACCTGTCATAGCAAATAGATTACCATAGGCTTGGGAAAGGATCGAAAACCTTCTCCACTAGGCGTAAGCACCTAAGATAAACTATCAAAGAGGGCTTTTACATGGGTTATAACGTGAGGTGTAGGGATATGATAAACACGGTTTTGTTGGATAAAGGATATTTTACTGGTGGCGAGTTAAAGATCTTGATTAATTACATGTACAATATGGCGTTGCTAAGCCAAGACTAGACTCGACTTAAGCTAAAAAAAAAAAAAAAAAAAAAAAAATAAAAAACATAAAATGAACATAAAATAAGACGGGATGGTAGTCCGTATGTTTTTTTCTACTTTTCTTTTTATCATTTTTTTTGTATTTTTCTTGATTTTTTCGATTTTTTTTTTTTTGCATACACTTTTGCCCTACCATCCAAAATAATACATCATAGGGGCGTTGCATTCCCCTTACACTTGAACTTTTACATAACTTTACAAATAACTATTCTAATGACTCGAATTAAGATAATCGAAACACTTGGAGTACTTTTAAAATATTTAGCACATATGGGGGTAATAATGTTGTTCTTCCCCATTACTCCATTACACTAGTACTTTACCCATGAGTCCCAATCGTCCCAAAACAATATGTACAAGGATATGACTCGACTTAGCAACCATGTAATCAATTAGATAATTAACTTGGGGTTTAAACAAATGTTGTCACAATAATGCACTAAAAATGAGTGCATACAAGGTAGGCTAAGGCGATTTGGGTGTACATTTAAGTGGGGTGTAACAAATTCTTCCTTTAAGTAAAATGCTTAAAGTTAGAAACGAAAAGATAGGCTCTGAGGGGTGTACTAGGGGTATCGTGTACTAAAATTGAGTACAACGCAAAGGGTGTGGGAGAATTACTTGACCAATGTAGCCAACGTAATTATAACAAAAGCACAGGTGTAAAACAATGGGTTAATCCTAATGCCTCTTATCATGTAGTAAATCTAACTACACGAATGTAGTCTCACTTGTGGCCTCGGAATGGTCCTAACGCAAGTTCTAGAATCTAAGTGCTACCGGTACACACATCATAGCATAAATGCTTTTCCTACCAATTCTAGGGGCGAACCTCACATATTTGGGGAAAATTTTTTTTTAGTGGTACGGTTTTTGTGCTAGTCATATAACTCCTATCCGTGAGACGCTCATTAAGACTAAAGTTTCACTCCTAAATGTTGTAAAAAATTTTAAATTTGGCACTAAAATTGCCCTAACAGGTATTTCTCTCAGTTTTATTACACATCTTACCATTAAACAAACAAAAATCAAGTGCAATTGTATTCTCTGAAGTATCGTACTTTTACCCCCCCCCCCTTACACTTAAGATGAACATTGTCCCCAATGTTCAAATAACAAGATGTAAAAGTAAATAAGGTAAAAGAATGAAATCAAATACTCCCCTGATTCGCTCGGTGGATAAAGAGGTAACATGGTTAGATCTTCTTCCAAGAGAATGTAGAAGCTCCAAGACTAAAGCATCGCCAAAAGCTAGATTCCACATACATCTCCTTGTCCAAAATAACCTGTTAAACCTGAGAAAACAAACACGAAAACCTGCATAACATCGGCGGGATAAATCTATATAAGGATATAATGCTTGTGGAATGATTATTTTGCAGATTCCTGGAGTTTATAAGTTAGAGATTTAATAAAAACTTTTTATGAAAACAAAACTTTCAAAAATTTCAGAAAATTAAAACCTGACGCCGTCAGAAATGATCTGACAGAATTCTCATGTTAAGTTTCCGGAAAATTTCTGGAAAAACCTATACCTTACTTCCTGGAATTCCTGCAAAATATCATTATGACTCGATACAAGCATTTGACTCAAACAAATACTAATATGTATGTTAATTTAATATTGTTATGATTCATGTTCATTTGTTCTAATAAACCGATTTGGATTTCCCTTACACTTATCTTTTGCAAAATACCTTTATATGTAGTTAAGACGAAGTTAAAAACAAGATAAAGCATTTTCACAATTTAGTTTTGAACATGAATCAATAATAATAAAAATTAAACATACATACGGAAACAAATAAAATCAAACAACCAAACAAATAAACACACAAAGCAAATAAAGCTTGGGTTGCCTCCCAAGAAGCGCTTTTCTTTATTAACGAGTCTTGTAGCTAGACTCAAGGTCACGTACATTACGTGATTCCATCATTGGTCACGATTTCTAGGCCATTCTCATGTCCGGTTTTATATTCTGGTCCTAATTTCAGACAATCCTTGTAGAAACCGGACATCCTTTCCATAACATAGTCTACTCCTTTACTTCTATCTTCATCATTCCTATAGTAGACCGCTTGCTTAAGCTCCTTCTCAACATTTGGCAAGTGTTGGAATTGCTCTATCTTATATGGCATTTGGTAGTTTACCTCATCGGTCTCATCCTTAAATCTAACTATCCCTAAGGAAGGTTCATAAGTCATTCTAGAGACCTCAACAAATGGTTTTCCAAAAACTACTTGAGTTAAGCATGCATCGACCATTGGGCGGATATCTTCTACAATTACAAAGTCGGTGACATAGGTGAAGTTTCCTACATAAACCGGTAATCCCTTAACTCTTCCCGTGAAGTTACTCATCCAACCCTTATCGGGGAACATCCTATACCCAAGTTGATTTTTCATTATCAAGTTGTAGTGGGCTCTAGTCATGATGTTTATGGGCGATATAAGGTCGATGTAAGCTTTCCACACATGCAAATGTCCGATGTTGCATGGTATGTTGAGATTAGAAGGGTCGCCTATTTTTATAATTGGTCTACCTAGGAAGTATGGTGTCTCGGGGTCATCGAATAAGTCTGTATGATATGCGCGCTCTTCCTTAGTGGGTAGTCTATTGAAGTAGTCCTCATCATCTTCTACTTCTTCAATCTCACTTTTCCTAACTTCTTTATCAACCTCGACTTTCTTAACCTCATCCTCAGGTTCACTATTATCCTCATTCCTATCAATTGGTTTAATAGTGACAATGTTGACGAAGTGGACATGTTTGGATGAAGAGGGGTCTTTTACTTGGGGTCCGCTATGTGTGTTCCTAGCGTCCTTATGTGGAGGTGATAGCACTTGGTTATTGAGGGCTTTCAATAAGTTGTCAATTTTATTGGTCATCTCCGTTTGTTGTTGATTGAATTCGGATTCAAACTTGGCCAAACGAGCTTCTTGAGATGCCATAAATTGGGACATCAATCCTTCAAAGTTATTGGTACTACCATAATTGTTGGAAGGATTGTTATTGAAAGTACGGTTCGAGTTGGAACCGCTTGATTGGAAACGATTAGGTGGGTTGGAAGAATTGGTTTGTTGTGCATTTTGGTTTTGTTTCCACCTAAGGTTTGGGTGATTTTTCCATGAGGGGTTGTATGAATCACCGTAGGGGTTTGGCTCGGGTTTGAAAGTGTACCACTTGCCTCCCGCTCCATCGGTACGCGAGGATGCGTAATCCACAAAAGCTTGTTCGGGGAGTTCCACGCAATCACGAGTGTCGTGGGGACCACTACATAATTCACATGAAGAAGTGATTTTGTTCACTTGGATTGAAGGTTTAGGAGCCTCGTAGGATTTCATTAGAAACTTGACTTGGTCTTCAAGTTCTATGATCCTACGGTCGGAAGTGCTTGAATTGTTCGAAGGCAAAGATATTGCCTTGACCGTTTTATTCAAATCACGGGGATCACTCCAACTTTCGTTGTCATAAAGAGCAAGATCTTCTAGGAGAGCCCATGATTGTTCCGCACTTAGATCACGTAGCTTACCACCGGCCGATTGGTCAATGGTTTGCCTCGTGGAGAGATTTATATGGTCATAGAAGATTTGGACTTGGAGCCAAAGTTCTATGCCATGGTGAGGGACTTTTTGGAGTAAGTCCTTAAATCGAGTCCATGCCTCGTAGAGGGTTTCGCCTTGACGTTGTTGGAACATCAAGATATCATTCCTTAGCTTGGTAGTTCTTCCTGGTGGGAAAAACTGAGCAAGGAAACGAGTGGTGAGATCATCCCAAGAGGTGATGGATCCTGCGGGTAGACGCTCTAGCCATTGACTAGCTTGGTCCCGCAGAGAGAATTGAAAGAGACGCAGTCGGGTCGTCTCTCGAGTGGCAACATCAAGGTCTATGGAATCAACGATTTTGAGAAAGTCCTTGAGATGTTGATTAGGATCTTCGGAACGAAGTCCATGGAATGCGCATCCGCTTTGCACCAACCGGATGGTGTCGGATCGCAAGGGAGTGACATTGGCTCCTTGAGTGAGCTCAATGGTGTTTCGATAGCCATGGTTGCTAGGACGGGAGTAGTCTCCTAAGGTACGGGCTCTAGGAGGTGGGTGTTGTTGTGGTGGTGGGTTGTTGGGATCGAGGATATTACCACCTTCCATGATGTCGGATGGTAATGGTTACGAACAAAGAAACGAAGAAAAAAGATAGACTAAAGAAAACCTAGAAAAATAAAATAAAAATCTCACTAGAAAGGAATCTAGTGAGTAGACCTAATAAAATAAAAATTCAACCTAAACAATAACTATTCCCCGGCAGCGGCGCCAAAAACTTGATGCGTGGTTTTGCGACCTTACAACAGGTTTTACCTCTCGAGGGATCTCAAGAGGCTTGCAATCCCCACCAGGCAGTGTACCTGACCGATGTAGTATAGTGAAGTGGCAAGTACCGGGGGATTGATCGTTCTCTAGGGGAATAGTGTCGTTAGGATTGAAAAACTACTCTAATAGGTCTAAGGGTGAGGGAAGATTCTTTTTGTATTTTTATATTTTTATAAAAGCAAGTAAAATCTCGGGTTTGAAAGAGTGGGCGGAATTAGTTGCTAGTCAACTAACCCAGATGACTACAAATGCAAATAAAATAAAATAACTGAAAATGAAAAGGTTGTGGAACTTATATGGAGAGAAATGTGTTTACTTAGATTTCCTTACTCCCTAACTATCTTTTACTGGTTGATTAGTGTGTATTAATTGCGTGGATGACGGGTGTATTCCTTAATACCAATCGTGGGGTGGCGTACGTACTTCCCCAACTCTATAAGCTCCTACTTCACTCCTATGTCGAGCCGGCTAAGAAGCTCCTAACATGGGATCACTAGAATTCGCTCATGCATTAAATACAACCATAATAACCTTAGTACGCATTGGTTCATGTTTCTTAAGACGTTCAAGCAAGTTACCATATAGGAGGTTAGCCAGTTTTCTTAAGCCTAACATCGATAAACAATCACCCAATACAATTAATAACACACTAATAACCAATAATCAATAGTTAGGTTTCATTAGATCTAAGCAAACACAAGATAAATCTAGCCTAGCATGTTAATTAAAAGACAAGAACAAGATATAATCAAACAACACATAGACATATTGAATGATTAAATGATTACTTATCTTCAATTAAACATGGGAGATCCAAGGGTATAAAACCCTTAAAAATGGCAGAAAATTCGTCTTAGGGTTTCTCCTCACAAAGTTGCACACAATGACTAAAAATTGCAAAACTATATATAGAGTTTAGGTGCTGACGGCGTCACGTTGTAGGAGGTGACGTAGTCACCTCGCCGTGGCTAGGGTTCCCGGATGGTCTTCCTGACGCCGTCCCTCTTTAATCCTCCAAAATCCGCTCTGGCCTATCAAGGGTTGACGCCGTCAGAAATGTGCTTGACGCCGTCTCTCTTTAACTTAAACCGTGATGGCCTTGATCACCTTAAAGGGTGACGCCGTCAGACTTTCCATTGTAAAACTCTCTGGCGCGTCACATGTATTTTGTCATATCCACCTCTTTTGCCAAGCCATGACGCCGTCTGGAACAATTCTTGACGCCGTCAAGTGTACTTTTCCAGCAACTTTGAAGACTTTGTCGTTTTCTTCACTTTTATGCTCCAAAAACGTCCAAAATGCTTCCTTTTCCAGATTTCTTCTCCAAAGTACCTAAAATGACAAAAGGAACGATTTAGGGAAATATTTGATCAAATAAATACGATTTAGGGCTTAAATGACCCCCTAAAAGCGGTACACTTTTCGCTTCATCATGCTAGTAAGATTGAGATGACACTCAATACTAGTCATGGTGGGAGCTCATCCTTATTAGGAGACCATGTATACTAGTTGTGCTCAATATGAGCATAGTTGCATTATACATAAAGAATTAGAATGCTTTAACTACAAGGTTTGGTAGTTTAATTGTCATAAATTCGTGCATGAGGATGTCACGCATTTTATGAAGTATGTGGCAATATCTAGATAGATGAATGCACACATACAAGTATTTCATTATTGAAATAAGTATTCTCAAAATTCCGATAGATCAACATTAGTTGATTTATGCCTTGTCAACAAGTATGTGGAACATGACTTGTGGCATAATTCATTAATGAGTATTGTCATGCATTGATCTAGTTAGTATTTGGATAAGGGATATTAAAGCAATATTATTTTAATAAAATAAAGTGTGGATAACGTTTATTCTCATTATTAATATTGTATCCTATATTTGCATGTTTAAATCCATGAATAACTTATGTTATTCTAAATAGTCCGTTGTCGATTAATAATATGGGAATATTATTGAATTAAGACAAATGTGAGGATTGGTAGAATGTACTGTAAGGTTGAGACACCAATATCACATGATATTCACTATTGGATAAATTGAATATAGGACTTATCCCAACCACATGATTATACTTTATGGATCGTCGTCATTAAGTAAATCATGAATATTTATCCTCAGACTTGAGATACCAGGTGACTGCCGAGGATGTAGCTCATTTTCTGTAAGGTAGTCTAACGCTAACCGTAAAAGGTAGTTATAAGGGCAATTTTCGGAAAATGATGTGAAATTCAAGGGTCACGCTCGTAGTCAATAAAGGATTTGTTCCTTCAAATTTGTTTTGAAGTATAATACTGCTGGGCCCCTCGTAGGGTTGACAAGATATTTGTATGGCCATACCCAAAGTCTATCTGGAAGACGTTCAGATGATTTGGTAATCTTGATCAATCATAAACAACGAGAAACATAATAGTTAATTATGGAATGACAAAGATCCATATCCAAATTAACGCGGTATTAGTAACAAAAGGATAAGTATGATGATTAATTTCATCACGTGGTTTTTTCCAGGAGAACCACAACTCGGATCGAGCTGGGGGCATTGGGAAGGTAAAGCTAGGCTGACCCATGTCATTACTATATTAATGTTTATCCAAGTGGGAGCTGTTAGGTTTTGTGTATAAATATTAATATACGTATGTCCGGTTTCGAACTCGAGGCTCGGGATTGCACACATTACGTATGAGTCTCAATGTATTAATAATTAATATAATTATTTATGATTAATTATTAAATCACAAATATTTATATGGTCGAACAAGGAAAGTGGAGGGGGTTGAATGTCGATTTTTAGAACTTGAGGAGGTGTTAAACTCAAACTTGGTTAGCAAGTTTGGAGTGTATATAAACCCCTCTAAGTCAACATAATCGATCGTACAACAATTATAAAAATCCCTAACCGATTGAATGATTGACTTTTTCAATCAATTCTCTATTCCACTCATCCACTCACAATCTATCACGTACAGTAAGGAGTTAGTACAATATTATGCATGTGCAAGTATGTTTGATACGTGTAATTTGCATGTGTATATGCATGGAGATTATTTACTCTTTTATCTCTTTTGATAGACGTACAGTGGTGATTCCTTAGTGGGATTCGATCATGTATTGTTTAGAACATCAAACCCTAAGTGTTGTGATGTTTTATTTGTGATACATGAACCTAGCTTTTCACATTGAGACGCTAGTAATACGTGTGTACAGGAACGAGTGACAAGCTTACTTTAGCTTGTGATCTTGGAAGTGTTACTTAAATAGTCGATCCATATAAATCCTATTAGGGTTTATATTTTGTTCTTGGAAGCACGTGATTCCTTGTTCTTGCTAGGAATCAAAAAGGTACGTTTTCTATTTAATTTTATGTTAATTAATTATATGTTATGTAGATCCATTCCACTGCGTGATCTTTGTGTTTATGTGTTTATAGTATTATTATGATTCACATATTCCAACAGTTGCTACATATTAGGTTTATAATGGACTGATTTTGGGAATTTAAAACTCCTTAAAACTTCTTTCTTGAAACCTAAGTATGAAATTTCACATTGAATTGATGACTTAGTTGATCAAATAGTAACTGATGCAACTCACTTTCTATCATTTTATACTTTCAAGTATAATGAGCAAGTCTAAGGACATCTGATAGAAAGAACAGCTAGTAAAAGTGAATCTAACACTTGTGTTAGAGGTAACAATTACTATGAGCTGGAAACCCTGTCAGGAAAACTCTTTGAATGAGTTTATCTGCACACAAGCAGTTATTTATAACTGAAAACATTGGTTCTCACACAACCAGAGGTTGCTTTAAACCAAAATTTTGATTAAGTGTCTGTTATACACTTAATCCCTTCAAAATGGTTGAAAGCAGTATGATTTTTCAATTCTAAAATCATGAACATACTACTAAGTCAAACAATTTCTTAAACAAGGATTTTCAAAGGATTCACAAAAACCATCCATTGATGGATCATGAGTCAAATGTCCACTGATTCACCTCTCATAGGAGTTAACACACCTAGAAGTGATGAGGGCAGCAACTTAAACTCTTAAGGAATTGATGGCTTCATGTACAATATTGTCTGAAAACAAGTTCACATTGGTAGATCAGATAATGATGGGATGATGGTGAGAGATCTTCCAAACAGGGGAGGATAAAATTTTATTTGCTTCAGGGGAGGAAATAAAAGCCCAAGAAAGGAAGACAATCCCAATGTAAAGGAGGAAAAGACAAGAGCATACAAGATGATGACATGGAGGTTGAAAATGACAAGAACATTCCAAAGGAGAAAGTTCTATCTAGGTCAAACGAAGAAAAGTTTCAATTTCAGTTTACCACGTTTGTTCATCACTTGCAAAGACATGCTGATAGATGATTTCACTTGTTGAAACAAGCATCCAAGATACACAGCATCATTGCCTCTTATAATTCCTCCATCCAAGGAAATTGCACCATCTTTTAGTCCAAGATTGGAGCAATGTGTTGATATTGTTAAAGTCAAAGAACAAAGCAGATGAATTACTGAGAAAGATATTCATTCTTGAAGAACAGAAGTGTTTGAAAGATCTTCACAATCCATAATTTAATTCAGAAACATGTTGAAATGGATTCACATGTTTAGGGGAGGATTGTTGGGAATTAAATATTCAAGAAGTTTAATATCAGGTTCTATTCAAAGAAATACTCTAAGTGTGATTCTGCTGCTAGTACATTTGGTTCCTGCTGGTAATGTTTGTTTCTGCTGCTAGAACATTTGATTCTGCTGCTAGCGATAAATGATTCTGCTGCTAGGCTTAACATTCTGCTGCTGAAGGATTATGCTGCTAGTGTTAACATTGATGCTGCTAATGTACATTCTGCTGCTAAGTGGATAAGTTTGAAAAGATATTATTTGTATTTTGGTCAACAATATACGGTAGATAATATCTTACCCCATGTGCTTAGTTAACAAGTTGTGTACACAGATACATGTTGTATCTTATGTACTGACACACTCAAGATAAGTTAGCAAGTAGTTCGACTAGACTTTAGCTATATTGTAAAGATCTTCTTGGACTATAAAAGAAGATCTTAGACTCGATATTATGTGCGCATAATTCGAATAGTTGTGTGTTATTATTAGAACTTTCATAACTGTTAGAACAAGAACAAACACAACAATATCACAAGTTAGAAAAACTTAAGATTCAAGGTTGTAACCCTAGTGATATTTCAAGATCACTCGTATTATTATCATTAATAATATTGAATCATTTGGTGTTAATCTTTCATTGTTCATTGTCATATAACAAACACAACCGTTACATTTCCACTACAAAAATAACCTTCTAAGTGTGATTAAGTAGATTCCGCATACTTAATCATATTAACTCAATATATCATACATACAAAGAACAAAAGGTTTAACCACCTTAATCGTGTGTCCAATCCTAACATACTTTCTCTCTTGCAACCAAGAAGATGGACATGGAGACACCACAAACCTCAATCCTTGCTAAACTCCCCATGCTAAAACAGAATGAATACGATCTATGGCGGCTCAGAATTGAGCAATATTTCATGGTGCAAGACTATGCATTATGGGATATCATAATCAATGGTGATTCCTTCAAACCTACTACTTCTGAGGAAACACATGCTGATGGTTCCAAGACCACAAAGCTTAACACTGAGCCTGTTACTAATGATGAAAGAATTAAGAAGAAGAATGATCAAAAGGCTAGGAATCTGTTACTCATGGCAATACCTAATGACCAAGTGTTAAACTTTAGTCAATATGAGACTGCTAAGTCACTCTTTGAAGCAGTTGTGGAGAGATTTGGTGGTAATGAAGCCACCAAGAAGGCGCAAAGAACCTTGCTTAAGCAGAGTTATGAGAACTTCAGTGCCTCAAGTTCTGAAACACTTGATCATATCTTCAATAGACTTCAAAGGATTGTCAGCCAGCTTACTGTTCTGAAAATTGTGATTCCACAAGAAGATCTCAATATGAAGTTTCTCAATAGTCTACCTGCTGAGTGGAACACCTATGTGGTTGTCTGGAGCAATAAGCCAGAACTGGAAAAGATGTCACTGAATGAATTGTACAACAATCTCAAGATTGTTGAACAAAAGGTGAAGAAAGGAGGAAGCACTAGTTCTAGTTCTGGAAACACAACATTCTTATCATCTTCCAACAATAACAGTCCTGATGATGTTGAAGCAAAGTTAGCACTGCTAGTGTAAAAACTAGTACTGCTGGCTTGACTGATGAGACCATATATGCATTTGTGTCAGAACAATCTGGTGGGTCTCAAATCTTCAATGAAGACCTTCTTCAGATTGCTGAAGATGATTTGGAAGCTATGGATTTAAAGTGGCAGTTGGCCTTGATAAGTATTAGGGCTAAGAAGTATTATCAAAGAACTGGGAACAAGATTACCTTCAATGGAAGAGATGTTGCTGGGTATGATAAGTCCAAGGTGGAGTGCTATAATTGTCATAAAATGGGACACTTTGCCATAGAATGCAGGAGTCCAAGCCAGCAAAACAACAAGTGTCAAGGGTTCAAGAGTCAGCAAGGAACAAGGAGAACAGTGAATGTGGAAGATGGTTCTTCCAAAGCAATGGTGGCTGTTGATGGAGCTGGATTTGATTGGAGCTTCATGGAAAAGGAAGAGCAGGAACCAGCCAACTTGGGTTTAATGGCTTTCTCAGATTCAGAGGTACATATTGTTCAAAAATGTTCAAATTCCTGTTCTGCTTTAAAAGATTATGAAACTCTTAAGAAACAGTATGATGATCTTAGAGTAGAATTTAATCAAGTAAATTTTAGTCTGTCTAATCATAAAAGAGGACTAGCTGTTTTGGAAGAACAACTTGATTTTTATAGAAAGAATGAGTCTAACTTTAATGATGATATAGCTGTGTTAAAGAGAGATTTGCAACTGAAAGATGACAAGATGAATGGACTTGTATATGAACTAGAGACACTTAAGAAAGAAAAAGAAAATATAAAGTTAAGTGTTGACACTCTAGAGTACACATCAAAAGGGGTACAGAAAATAGTAGAAAGTCAAATACTTAATAAAGCTAAATCTGGTTTAGGTTACAAGTCTGTTGCACCCCCAAATAGAGGAATGTTTGTCCCTCCAGGAATTGATTTGGCTCATACAGGTTTAGAAGAGTTTAAGGATATGGATTTTCCTGGATATGGTGCTAAAATTAGTGAGAATCCTGTTAAATTTGTTAAAGCTGAGGATTCTTATGTTAGTGCAAGTGATAAATCTCTCTATGAGGAAAAGATGTCTTCTGGTAGGAACAAAGATGCACTAACCATAGAGGATTGGACATCTGATGATGAGGATGATCAGGTTAAGGTTAAACCTGATGTTGTTAATGTAGAAGTTAAACATGCTCCTAAGGTGGTTAAAACTGAAAACATAAAACCAGTTAGGAAAAATGTCAAGTATGCTGAGATGTATAGGTCTGCCCATAGTTCTTCAGTTCCTAGGGGTAACCAGAGGAACTGGAATGGTTTAAAATCTCAACAACTAGGAGATGAGTTTGTGATGCAAAACAAAGTATGTTTTGTATGTGGAAATTTTGACCATTTGGCTGCTTATTGTGACTTAAACCCATGGAAAAAGAGGGTTTTTGGGAATTCAAGGGTGAATAGGAATAACAATGCTAGGGTAACTCAAAACAGTCCAACAAGATTGACTGACCCTAATGTGAATCATAAAATGTCACCCAGAGCAGTTATGTTAAGGTCAGGCATCAAAGCAGTTTCAACTGTTAGATCAGCAGTTCCAACTGCTAGACCAAACAAATGGTTCAATAACAGACAAACTGTTACAAGTGCAAAACCACTTTCAAATCTTGCACAAACAGTTAAAAGGCTCTTTTATCAGAAAATATCTTTGAGTAATCAAAAATGGGTGCCCAAAGTTAAACCAGCAGTTCCAACTGCTAGGCCAGCACCTCCAACTGCTAGGTCAACAGCTCCTACTGCTAGGCATGTGAGTATTAAGGGTCAAAGGGGCAATGCTGTAAAGGCCTCAGCACGTTGGGTTAGGAAACCTACCAAACCCAATGGAGCATCAATGATGTTCAATAAATATTCCTATATTGATGTACGAGGCAGATCCAAGTCAGTGATGGCGTGGGTCCCCAAAAGAAACTAACACCTTTATTTTGTGTGCAGGAACATCCTACAAATGGTGAAGAAGATAGAGGATACTCAGACAATGGATGTTCAAGGCACATGACTGGCAACATGTCATACCTTTCAGACTTCATAGCCTTGGATGGTGGACCAGTTGTCTTTGGTGGTGGTGTTGGTGGTAGGATTACTGGTAAAGGTGTAATTAAAACTTGTAATCTAGACTTTGAGAATGTGTATTTTGTACCAGAGCTAAAGTACAACCTTTTTAGTGTATCACAAATTTGTGATAAACAGAACAAGGTTTTATTCACTGATACTGATTGTCTTATTCTTTCTCCTGATTTCAAGCTACCTGAAGAAAGTCAAGTATTGCTTAAAATCCCTAGAAAGGGTAACACATACAGTGTTGAGATGAATAAACTTGTTCCCAAAGAAGGTCTTACTTGCCTTGTTGCAAAAGCCACATTGGAAGAGTCAATGTTGTGGCACAGAAGGCTTGGTCATGTTAATTTCAAAACCATTAACAAAATTGCTAAAAATGGTTTGGTAAGAGGTTTACCTAACAAGACTTTTCAAAATGACAAAACATGTGCTTCTTGCCTTAAAGGTAAGCAACACAGAGCTTCTTGTAAGCCAAAGATGCATAACTCTAATAATCAAGCTTTATACTTACTTCATATGGACTTGTTTGGTCCAACTTCTGTGAATAGCTTGAATTTTAAAAGATATTGTTTGGTTATCACTGATGATTATTCTAGGTTTACTTGGGTTTTCTTTTTGAGAACTAAGGATGAGACTAGTGAGATCCTTAAGTCATTTATTGTTGAGGTAGAAAACCTAGCTGATAAGAAAGTAAAAATAATCAGATGTGATAATGGAACAGAATTCAAGAATAGGGTTATGGATGATTTTTGCAGAGAAAAAGGTATTAAAAGGGAATTCAGTGTAACTAGAACCCCCCCAGCAAAATGAAGTAGCTGAAAGGAAGAATAGGACCTTAATAGAGGCTGCTAGGACAATGTTAGCTGACTTTAAGTTGCCTATTTCATTTTGGGCTGAAGCAGTTAGTACTGCTTGCTATGTTCAGAATAGGGTTCGTTAGGTATGAAAAACTACTCTAATAGGTCTAAGGGTGAGAGAAAATTCTTTTTGTGTTTTTATATTTTTTTATGAAAGCAAGTAAAATCTCGGGTTTGAAAGAGTGGGCGGAATTAGTTGCTAGTCAACTAACCCAAATTACTACGAATGCAAATAAAATAAAATAACAGAAAATGAAAAGGTTGGTGAAAACTTATGTGGAGGGAAATGTGTTTACTTAGATTTCCTTACTCCCTAACTATCTTTTACCGGTTGATTAGTGTGTATTAGTTGCGTGGATGACGGGTGTATTCCTTAATACCATTCGTGGGGTGGCGTACGTACTTCCCCAACTCTACAAGCTCCTACTTCACTCCTATGTCGAGCCGGCTAGGAAGCTCCTAACATGGGATCACTAGAATTCGCTCATGCATTAAATACAACCATAAAAACCTTTAGTACGCATTGGTTCATGTTTCTTAAGACGTTCAAGCAAGTTACCGAATAGGAAGTTAGCCAGTTTTCTTAAGCCTAACATAGATAAACAATCATCCAATACAACTAATAACACACTAATAACCAATAATCAATAGCTAGGTTTCATTAGATCTAAGCAAACACAAGATAAATCTAGCCTAGCATGTTAAACAAAAGACAAGAACAAGATAGAATCAAACAACACATAGACATATTGAATGATTAATTGATAACTTATCTTCAATGTAACAGGGAAGATCTCAAGGCAAAAAGCCTTGAAAAAGCTGCTAAAATCGTCTTAGGGTTTTCACACACAAAGTTCCCCAATAAGTTCCACACTAATGACAAAAAATTGCAAAACTATATATAGACTTTCAGATCTGACGGCGTCACGTTATGGAGTGTGACGCCATCACCTCGCCGCTTTTAGGGTTCCCGTATGACCTTCTTGACGCCGTCCCTCTTTAGCTCTCCAAAATCCGTTCTGGCTTATCAGGGGTTGACGCCGTCAGAATTAGGGGTGACGCCGTCCCTCTTTAAATTAAGCCGTGACGACCTTGATCAGATTAAAGGGTGACGCCGTCAGAATTCCCATGCAAATTTCCCTGGCTTATCATGAGTAATTTTCACATCCACCTTTTCTTGCCAAGCCATGACGCCGTCCAGGGATAATCCTGACGCCGTAAAAGGTAACTTCCAGCATGATTTTGAGACTTTGTCGTTTTCTTCACTTTTATGCTCCAAAAACGTCCAAAATGCTTCCTTTTCCAGATTTCTTCTCAAAAGTACCTAAAATGACAAAAGGAACGATTTAGGGCAATATTTGATCAAATAAATACGATTTAGGGCTTAAATGACCCCTTAAAAGCGGTACACTTTTCGCTTCATCAAATACCCTTACACTTGAGATTTGCTTGTCCTCAAGCAAATGTGCTTTTATTCTAATCAAAATACAAGTTAGGGGTCATTTAATGCTAACATAAAAGTAATTACAACAAACATTCGTTCCACTTTAATCATAATAAGCACGGAGATTACAAACTAGCACCTCACAAGTAGTGTTTAGATACTCACATCTCTCAAGTGTCATCAAAATAAATCTCATAAATGAAAACGGATATTATCTCTCACTACCTGTCATAGCAAATAGATTACCATAGGCTTGGGAAAGGATCGAAAACCTCCTCCACTAGGCGTAAGCACCAAAGATAAACTATCAAAGAGGGCTTTTAAATGGGTTATAACGTTAGGTGTAGGGAAAAGGAAAACACGGTTTTGTTGGATAAAGGATATTTTACTGGTGGCGAGTTAAAGATCTTGATCAATTACATGTACTATACAATGTTGCTAAGCCAAGACTCGACTCGATTTAAGCTAATGAAAGAAAATAACAAAAACATAAAACAAACATAAAATGAAACGGGATGGTAGTCCGTATGTTTTTTCTATTTTTCTTTTTCTCATTTTTTTTTTGTATTTTTCTTGATTTTTCGATTTTTTTTTTTTTTTTTTGCATACACTTTTGCCCTACCATCCAAAATAATACATCATAGGGGCATTGCATTCCCCTTACACTTGAACTTTTACATAACTTTACAATTAACTATTCTAATGACTCGAATTAAGATAATTGAAAAACTTGGAGTACTTTTTAAAATATTTAGCACATATGGGGGTAATAATGTTGTTCTTCCCCATTACTCCATTACACTAGTACTTTACCCATGAGTCCCAATCGTCCCAAAACAATATGTACAAGGATATGACTCGACTTAGCAACCATGTAATCAACTAGATAATTAACTTGGGTTTTAACAAATGTTGTCACAATAATGCACTAAAAATGAGTGCATACAAGCATAAATTGTAACACCCCAACCCGACAAGGGTAAAGATATCACAATAATGGATTCATATCAGATCAAAATAGAGCATACATCTACAGTAATACAAAAATCTCAAAGTATTACAATTGAAGTACTGAATTATACAAGGTTACAATGAAACTTTCAAAACTAATTCTAAACATAATAACTTCAGTCCAAATCTAATCCAGAATAGCTACCAAGCCTTCTAAGTCCAGAGGTACACTCTCACTCATTCCCAGCTTCCTACTAAAACCTGCCGCAGGAAAAGAAATGCGGCTGAGCTACGAGAGCTCAGTGAACAGATATATAGATGACAGAATACAATAGCAGATAACAATACATAAACAAATCCGAAATACAGATTATACAGATACTGAACTAAAGTGAAAGAATAGGAAAGGGATAAGGGTAAAAGAAAAGAAATGAGAAAGAGATAATGTACAAACCAGGTTTAGGAAAATACAGAAATCCATCACGAGCCCAGAGATAACAGATAATATCATAACAGAGTAATCATATAATAATCCAGAGGGGATGCCTCTCAAGTAACAGATAATATGAGGGGTGACCTCATGTATCAAATGGAGTGATCAGCTCCCAGATAATGTGAAAGACGTGTATCGCACACACCATCAGTCACCAGATATACATATATAACAGATAACATAATAACAGATAACAGAAATCAGATCAGAACTAGGATGCATCCATGCGCCCCAGTAGGCCAGAATCTTCTCCTACATAACAGATAAAATCAGGGACGGGACAGGTCATCACTCTCCTGCCCTAGAGTCATGCCATCGGTGCATCAATGACAGGGACATGAAACCCTCATGCCTAGTGATTGGCTCGGATATCAGACTGTGGTCAAGGTCAGATGTCATATAATAAACAGAGTCACATCTAAGGGTTCATGGCAGAAGGGTCATGTCAACAATTCAGAATAAGATAATAAGGTTTAAATCAGAGTTTATCAGATTAATTTTTATATCAAAGCTTAAGTTCAGATTAAAAGGTTTATGTCCACTAGTCCAAAAGAGTATATCAAAGGTTAATAATTACAAGTTTATAGCAAAAATCCATTTCAGAAGTTCCTGTCAAAAGTTCATTTAAATCAATCCTTTAAAAATGGTTTTCAGTGAAATGATCTTACGAAATAGTTTTCATAAAAATGGTCTTCCAAAACGTTTAGTAACTTCCGTTTCCAAGTGGTATCGCTTCCTTTAAAATAGCTTTTCTTTAAACAGTTTCATATGTAGTTTAATAGAGGTTCAAAATCAATTAGGTTCAGATAAGGATTTAACAGGTTAAGTTTTACCAAAAATCAAATCAGAATTTACAATAGATATATCAGGTTAAGGTTCAGAACAAGGTTCACAGATCATATTCAATTAAGGCTCACAAATTCAGGGTTCAGAACAAGAGATCAATCAGAGTTCAGGAAAAAGGTTCAGAATACAAGAATCATAGCAGATGTTCAAACAAAAGGCTTAAGACAAACAGATCACAACAAAGATCCACAACAGAAGGGGACATAGCAATGGTATAGGGAATCCTATTAAGGAAAATGAAATACTGAGAGAAAAGGGAAAGAAACACCCTTACTGAAATAGGGCAGAATATCTGTACCTTGTTAGCATAGCAGAAATCAAACAACAAACACAGAAATCAGATGATCAAGACTTCTCCTTCTTCACACCTAAGGAAGAGGAAGACAGAATTACTAAAGTTCCTTATTCAGATTATTACTCTTTTAGTTTATCTCTTCATTTTATGTACTTTCTATTTTTAGTAACTTTCCAGATTTAGTAAGTTTCCATAATTAGCAGATTTTCCAGAATTAACATATATTATCGTTTCAGATTAGGTTTAACCCTTATTCAGAGATTATTATGGAATACAGTACATTTTATCAAGTTACAGAAGTTTAGGGTTTATTATGACAATTATACAAAGTTTAGGGTTTTAAATGTAGCTTCATAAATTTCCAAGGTTATTAGTGAAAATACTTCAAGTTACAGAATTATATGCTCATTTATTCAGAATTACATTCCATTCCCTTAAGTTTCACAATTTACAGATTACACCCCTTTAGTTTCATAATTTACAAAATCAACCTTATAATTACATATTTTACAAATTAAACCCTACAATATCCATAATTACCAACCAAACATATTATATTTCAAAATTACAGAATATACCATCAGAATTCAGTATATTACATATTTGACCCCTCAGAATTCAGAATTTACATATTTAGCCCTTTAAGTTTACAAAACATATATATTAAATCATAATTTCATAACAATTACATAATTAGCCCAAAAATCCTCAAAATTACACAACAACCTTTTTATATCAGTATTAACACAAAACAACTTCAGAATTCCAGATTTACACTTTTGGTCCCTCACTTTTAATTAATTCCAATTCGAAACCCTAATTTCCCATTAATTCATTATTATGCAATATTTACACTTAGGACCCCAAAGTTATATTTTTCCCACATTCTTACAGATGTATATGATCTTACAAAAATATCCCAGAAGTTTCAAAGTTGGCAAAACAGGTCCTTATACATTTTATTGCAAATCGGTAGGACTTTTTAACAACAAATACAAACCCTACTTTTCACCAATCATTGAACCATCATTTATTCATCCTTAAAACACATTAAATGCTCAGATTCATGCCCAAGAAAACAAACCCTAGAAGCCACGATTTTTATTTTATTTGTTTTCTTTATTTTCACAAAATCTGGTTTATCCAATAATTCACTACGTTAATTTTAGGCTTCTAAAAATCAAAACCATATTTTTCCCAGATCATATTACTCATAAGGAACCTACGAAAAATAGAGAACATGCCCAGAAAAATCGTTCAACATATATTACATATTTGCGTATGTTTTAGACATTAAAATTAACACGACATGATTTAGGCTATTATAATTCGATCTATCATTTTTACCAGGTCTAATACATCATAAGAGGTCTAAATAAAATAGCCATCATGCCCAGAAATTCGGATTTGATATATTTGTGATTTACGTGTTTTATGACCATTATATTTTCATACGCATAGAATTAGCATGCATGGATCGATTTACATATTTTATATGAGTCATATAACATCTAAAGATCACTGGAAAAATGCCATATAAATTTTAAAACATGCGGATTAGTCGCATGAATTATTACCTTGTTTTAGAGCAAATCGACAAGAAATTAAGAACAAGAACGAACCAAGGAGAAAACGCAGCAACCCTTATTTTTCCTAGCCTCCTTGCACCTCCAAGAACCCCAGAAAAATACTTGTACACGTCCAGAAATCTTGAGATGGCCTTGGTCGAATTTCTCCTTGTCCCTAGGGTTTAATGAATGGATATGCGGTTTGGTTTTGAATAAAAGAATAAAGGATTTGTTTTAATCCTATAAAACCGACTTTGGGGGGCATAAATTCTGTATATTTCGGTCCATAGTATCAAGGGAATATTTGGGTTGATTTTGTCTAACCTTTCCTTAATTTATTTTAACATATAATCTAATTAAAATAATTAAAACATTATATTTGGGTGTACATTTAAGTGGGGTGTAACAAATTCTTCCTTTAAGTAAAATGCTTAAAGGTCGAAACGAAAAGATAGGCTCTGAGGGGTGTACTAGGGGTATCGTGTACTAAAAATGAGTACAACGCAAAGGGTGTGGGAGAATTACTTGACCAATGTAGCCAACGTAATTATAACAAAAACACAGGTGTAAAACAATGGGTTAATCCTAATGCCTCTTATCATGTAGTAAATCTAACTACATGAATGTAGTCTCACTTGTGGCCTCGGAATGGTCCTAACGCAAGTTCTAGAATCTAAGTGCTACCGGTACACACATCATAGCATAAATGCTTTTCCTACCAATTCTAGGGGCGAACCTCACATATTTGGGGGTGGAAAATTTTTTAGTGGTATGGTTTTTGTGCTAGTCATATAACTCCTATCCATGAGACGCTCATTAAGATCAAAGTTTCACTCCTATATGTTGTAAAAAATTTTAAATTTGGCACTAAAATTACCCTATCAGGTATTTATCTCAGTTTTATTACACATCTACTATTAAACAAACAAAAATCAAGCGTAATAGCATTCTCTAATCGTACTTTTACCCCCCTTACACTTAAGACGAACATTGTCCCCAATGTTCAAATAACAAATGTAAAAGTAAAAAAGTAAAAGAATGAAATCAAATACTCCCCTGATTCGCTCGGTGGATAATGAAGTAACACGGTTAGATCTTCTTCCAAAGAGAATGTAAAAGCTTCATGACTAATGCATCGCCAAAAGCTTGATCCAAAACATTTCCTTGTCCAAAATAACCTGTTAAACCTGAGAAAACAAACACGAAAACCTGCATAACATCGGCGGGATAAACTCTATATATAAGGATATAATGCTTGTGGAATGATAATTTTGCAGATTCCTGGAGATTATAAGTTAGAGATTTAATAAAAACTTTTTATGAAAACAAAACTTTCAAAAATTTTCAGAAAATTAAACCTGACGCCGTCAGAAATGATCTGACAGAATTCTCATGTTACGTTTCCGGAAAAATTTTTGGAAAAACCTATACCTTACTTCCTGGAAATCCTGCAAAACATCATTATGACTCGATACAAGCATTTGACTCAAACAAATACTAATATGTATGTTAATTTAATATTATTATGATTCATGTTCATTTGTTCTCTAATAAACCGATTTAGATTTCCCTTACACTTAACTTTTGCAAAATACCTTTATATGTAGTTAAGACGAAGTTAAAAACAAAATAAAGCATTTTCACAAATTAGTTTTGAACATGAATCAATAATAATAAAATTTAAACATACATACGGAAACAAATAAAAACAAACAAACAAATAAATAAACACACAAAGCAAATAAAACTTGGGTTGCCTCCCAAGAAGCGCTTTTCTTTATTAACGAGTCTTGTAGCTAGACTCAAAGTCACGTACATTACGTGATTCCATCATTGGTCACGGTTCCTAGGCCATTTTCATTCCCGGTTTTATATTCCGGTCCCAATTTCAAACAATCCTTGTAGAAACCGAATATCCTTTCCATAACATAGTCTACTCCTTTATTTCTATCCTCATCATTCCTATAGTAGACCGCTTGCTTGAGCTCCTTCTCAACATTTGACAAGTGTTGGAATTGTTCTATCTTATATGGCATTTGGTAGTTTACCTCATCGGTCTCATCCTTAAATCTAACTATCCCTAAGGAAGGTTCATAAGTCATTCTAGAGACCTCAACAAATGGTTTTCCAAAAACCACTTGAGTTAAGGATGCATCGACTATTGGGCGGATGTCTTCTACAATTACAAAGTCGGTGACATAGGTAAAGTTTCCTACATAAACCGGTAATCCCTTAACTCTTCCCGTGAAGTTACTCATCCAACCCTTGTCAGGGAACATCCTATACCCAAGTTGATTTTTCATTATCAAGTTGTAGTGGGCTCTAGTCATGATGTTTATGGGTGATCTAAGGTCGATGTAGGCTTTCCACACATGCAAATGTCCGATGTTGCATGGTATGTTGAGATTAGAAGGGTCGCCTATTTCTATGATTGGTCTACCTAGGAAGTATGGTGCCTCGGGGTCATCGAATAAGTTTGTATGATATGCGCGCTCTTCCTTAGTGGGTAGCTTATTGAAGTGGTCCTCATCATCATCTACTTCTTCAATCTCACTTTTCCTAACTTCTTTATCAACCTCGACTTTCTTAACCTCATCCTCAGGTTTACTATTATCCTCATTCCTATCAATTGGTTTGATAGTGACAACATTGACGAAGTGGACGTGTTTGGATGAAGAGGGGTCTTTTACTTGGGGTCCGCTATTTGTGTTCCTAGCGTCCTTATGTGGAGGTGATAACACTTGGTTATTGAGAGCTTTCAACAAGTTGTCAATTTTATTGGTCATCTCCGTTTGTTGTTGATTGAATTCGGACTCGAATCTAGCTATCCGAGCTTCTTGAGATGCCATAAATTGAGACATCAATCCTTCAAAGTTATTGGTACTACCATTGCCGGAAGGATTGTTGTTGAAAGTACGGTTCGAGTTGGAACCGCTTGATTGGAAACGATTAGGTGGGTTGGAAGAATTGGTCTGTTGTGCGTTTTGGCTTTGTTTCCACCTAAGGTTCGGGTGATTTTTCCATGAGGGGTTGTATGAATCACCGTAGTGGTTTGGCTCGGGTTTGAAAGTGTACCACTTGTCTCCCGCTCCGTCGGTACGCGAGGATGCGTAGTCCACAAAAGCTTGTTCGGGGAGTTCCATGCAATCACGAGTGTCGTGGTGACCACTACATAATTCACATGAAGAAGTGATTTTGTTCACTTGGCTTGAAGGTTTAGGAGCCTCGTAGGATTTCATAAGAAACTTGACTTGGTCTTCAAGTTCTATGATCCTACGGTCGGAAGTGCTTGAATTGTTCGAAGGCAAAGATATTGCCTTGACCGTTTTATTCAAATCACGGGGATCACTCCAACTTTCGTTGTCATAAAGAGCAAGATCCTCTAGGAGAGCCCATGATTGTTCCGCACTTAGATCACGTAGCTTACCACCGGCCGATTGGTCAATGGTTTGCCTTATGGAGAGATTGATATGGTCATAGAAGATTTGGACTTGGAGCCAAAGTTCTATGCCATGGTGAGGGACTTTTTGGAGTAAGTCCTTGAATCGAGTCCATGCCTCGTAGAGAGTTTCGCCTTGACGTTGTTGGAACATCAAGATATCATTCCTTAGCTTGGTAGTTCTTCCCGGTGGAAAAAACTGAGCAAGGAAACGAGTGGTGAGATCATCCCAAGAGGTGATGGATCCTGCGGGTTGACGCTCTAGCCATTAACTAGCTTGGTCCCGCAGAGAGAATTGAAAGAGACGCAATCGGGTCGTCTCTCGAGTGGCAACATCAAGGTCTATAGAATCAACGATTTTGAGAAAGTCCTTGAGATGTTGGTTAGGATCTTCAGAACGAAGTCCATGGAATGCGCATCCGCTTTGCACCAACCGGATGGTGTCGGATCGCAAAGGTGTGATATTGGCTCCTTGAGTGAGCTCAATGGTGTTTCGATAGCCATGGTGGCTAGGACGGGAGTATTCTCCTAAAGTACGGGCTCTAGGAGGTGGTGGTGGTTGTTGTGGTGGTGGGATGTTGGGATCAAGGATATTACCATCTTCCATGATGTCTAATGGTAATGGTTACGAACAAAGAAACGAAGAAAATAGATAGACTAAAGAAAACCTAGAAAAATAAAATAAAAATCTCACTAGAAAGGAATCTAGTGAGTAGACCTATAAAATAAAAATTCAACCTAAACAATAACTATCCCCCGGCAGCGGCGTCAAAAACTTGATGCGTGGTTTTGCAACCTTACAACAGGTTTTACCTCTCGAGGGATCTCAAGAGGCTTACAACCCCACCAGGCAGTGTACCTGACCGATGTAGTATAGTGTAGTGGTAAGTACGGGGGATTGATCGTTCTCCACAGGGAATAGTGTTCGTTAGGTATGAAAAACTACTCTAATAGGTCTAAGGGTGAGAGAAGATTCTTTTTGTGTTTTTATATTTTTTTTATGAAAGCAAGTAAAATCTCGGGTTTGAAAGAGTGGGCGGAATTAGTTGCTAGTCAACTAACCCAAATTACTACGAATGCAAATAAAATAAAATAACGGAAAATGAAAAGGTTGGTGAAAACTTATGTGGAGGGAAATGTGTTTACTTAGATTTCCTTACTCCCTAACTATCTTTTACCGGTTGATTAGTGTGTATTAGTTGCATGGATGACGGGTGTATTCCTTAATACCATTCGTGGGGTGGCGTACGTACTTCCCCAACTATACAAGCTCCTACTTCACTCCTATGTCGAGCCGGCTAGGAAGCTCCTAACATGGGATCACTAGAATTCGCTCATGCATTAAATACAACCATAAAAACCTTTAGTACGCATTGGTTCATGTTTCTTAAGACGTTCAAGCAAGTTACCGAATAGGAAGTTAGCCAGTTTTCTTAAGCCTAACATAGATAAACAATCATCCAATACAACTAATAACACACTAATAACCAATAATCAATAGCTAGGTTTCATTAGATCTAAGCAAACACAAGATAAATCTAGCCTAGCATGTTAAACAAAAGACAAGAACAAGATAGAATCAAACAACACATAGACATATTGAATGATTAATTGATAACTTATCTTCAATGTAACAGGGAAGATCTCAAGGCAAAAAGCCTTGAAAAAGCTGCTAAAATCGTCTTAGGGTTTTCACACACAAAGTTCCCCAATAAGTTCCACACTAATGACAAAAAATTGCAAAACTATATATAGACTTTCAGATCTGACGGCGTCACGTTATGGAGTGTGACGCCATCACCTCGCCGCTTTTAGGGTTCCCGTATGACCTTCTTGACGCCGTCCCTCTTTAGCTCTCCAAAATCCGTTCTGGCTTATCAGGGGTTGACGCCGTCAGAATTAGGGGTGACGCCGTCCCTCTTTAAATTAAGCCGTGACGACCTTGATCAGATTAAAGGGTGACGCCGTCAGAATTCCCATGCAAATTTCCCTGGCTTATCATGAGTAATTTTCACATCCACCTTTTCTTGCCAAGCCATGACGCCGTCCAGGGATAATCCTGACGCCGTCAAAGGTAACTTCCAGCATGATTTTGAGACTTTGTCGTTTTCTTCACTTTTATGCTCCAAAAACGTCCAAAATGCTTCCTTTTCCAGATTTCTTCTCAAAAGTACTTAAAATGACAAAAGGAACGATTTAGGGCAATATTTGATCAAATAAATACGATTTAGGGCTTAAATGACCCCTTAAAAGCGGTACACTTTTCGCTTCATCAGTGTACCTAACCGTTGTAGTGTAGTATAGGCAAGAAACGAGGGATTGATCGTTCTCTAGGGGAATAGTGTATGTGAAGGCCAAAGTGTATGGCAAGATAGCATAGTTGTTAAGATCCCGATCCTGATCTTAGGATCTTACGATTTTACGATGCTACATAGCAAAAACGATCCCGATCCTACGTAGGATCTTTGCAAGCATAAGATCTCATAGGATCCCGATCTTGACCATAGGATCTTAAAATCTAATCCGATCCGATCTTACTTTTCTCGAACAAAAAACTAAAAAACTAGTATAAAATTATGAATTATCTTTCATAAACTTTAAAAAACAACATGTTAATCTTATTTAAAAAATCCATAATCATAATTTAGGACAATATTTTCATGAAATATTCCTATAATTTTGTGTTTATGATATATATAATTTGTAGATTTGTATAATATTAAAAAGGTTATTAAGAAAATGACATTATAGTAGGATCTTAAGATCCCGATCCGATCTTACGATCATGATCTTGCAAAGACGAAAACGATCATGGGTAGGATTCCGATCTTGAAAACCTTGCAAGATATGTCTAAAGGTGAGGGATGTGTTTTTTTGTATTTTTATATTTTATTAAAAGCAAATTAAACTCTCGGGGTTTGAAGAGTGGGCGGTTTAGCTACTAATTAACTAAACCAGAACTAATAACAAAACTAAATTAAACTAAATGATAAGAAAAGTAAAGTGGTGACTCTTATAATGAGGAAAACATGTTTACTTAGATTTCCTTACTCCCTAGTTATTTCCTATTGATTTGTCGAATTGCCACGTCCTTGTTTTAATTGAAGTGTTTTATTCCTTAATATTGGTCGTGAGGAGGTGTCGAAGTCCCCAACTCTGTGAACGTATATGTCTCCCCTAAAACCTTAAAGTCTATTAACTTTTCCAGGATCTACAAGCCGTAATTCATGCAATAAATACAACGAGAAAAACCGATAGTGCACTCTATGGGCGCGTTTAGTAAGACGTTCAAGCTAGCACATATAAGAGAGAAGCCAGTTTTCTAACTCATAACGCGAGGCAATCAATTAAACAAGAGACGAAAATTCAATGATCAATAACTAGGTTTCATTAAATCTAAGCAAACACAAGTAAATCTAGCCCAACATGTTATAATGAAGAAAAGAAAGACAAATAATCAAACAACACATAGACATATTGAATGATTAAACGAATAACTTATCTTCAATTACACATGGGTGAAAAAGGCTGAAAAGCTCTGAAAATCGTCTAGGGTTTTGTCCTCCAAAGTGTTACACTGAATAAGAAAACATTCGAAAACTATATATAGATTTACAACTAGGACAGCGTCACTTGCAATCTGTGACGCCGTCAGCTCGCCTCCAATTAGGGTTTCGTCTGAGCCACCACGTTATAAAATTGCACCGAGTTGGCTCTTCAAAAACAAGTGACGGTGTCAGGTTGTAGACTTTGACGCCGTCAGGTCTCCATCTTGACAGATTCTTGACTTGGTCGTTTTTCTTCGTTTTCTTGTCAATTTTGGTCCAAAACATGCCGGTTTCCATAATTCTCGTCCCAAGTACCTAAAATGCAAAAAGAAACGATTTAGGGCAATATTTGATCAATTACATACGACTTTTAGGCTTAAATGACCCCTTAAAAAAGTACCAAATAAATCCTTATCAACCATCTCAGCCTCCTATGAGTTTTAAGCATTGATTCCAATAAAGTATTCCAATATCTATGTAAAAACAACATTTACCGGAATAAATGCATTACTTTATTCCTATAACCCCATACCAAACGCGCCCTTAAAGTGATCCAAACATTGTTTCATTCCAAGTGCAAGAGAAGAACACGTATAATCATCAAGATATCAAGTGTTTAGTATAGTTAGTGCATTAGTAACATTGGTTACTTCCTTGTTGTATTTTAGCATACATCAAGTCCATCATCTTAAGTCGTATGCAGTTGTATAATCGGGTAGATCATGTCGATCGTGTGGATATTGTTTATTGTGCAGTTTGTGTAGTAATCGGGTAGATTGTGTTTAGATCGAGTAGATCGAGTAGATCTTGGATTTAGCATAGTTTGTGATAAGATCGGGTAGATCATGAGGGAGATTGGTTCTAACTAGATTAGAACTCGACATTTTTAGCTTAGTGTGGGAAATTGGTATAAGCGACGTGTACGGTTTTCTCCGCCTGAAGGGAGCTTGTTGACATAGTAAAGTGTACTCTTGAGTTGGGTACTCGGGGAGTGGAGTAGGGCGAAGAGGAACTTCATTACCAAACCACTATAAATCATAGTGTCGTTTGGTTTGATCTTTCTAATTCCTTACTCTCATCTTGCATCTTATATTTCATAGTTGTTGTTTATTGCTTATTACTTGTATTCATATTGTTATCACTTGATCTTACATAAACTCGAATCTAAAGATTTTGAAAACGTATGTAAAAACTATTCAACCCCCCTTCTAGTTTTCCACAAATTTTTTTTATTTTATGTTTTTTTACGTTTTCATCTGTTCTTATACATTTTATCCAATTTTGTCCGTTTTTAAATGTTTTTATTCGTTTATGTACGCTTTTGTACATTTTCATCCGTTTTTATATGTTTTCGTCCGTTTGTATACGTTTTCGTCCGTGTTTATACGTTTTTATCCATTTTTGTCTGTTTAGTCGTTTGTGTCCGTTTTTGAAGGTTCTATACGTTTTTTATCTGTTTTTGTACGTTTGTGTAACCCTGGCAGCCTCGATAGGCATATATATGTTTTAAAAATAGCATATATTAAACAGATGAAAGGATGGCCGATATACCCACTCAAGGAACCACGGCTCTTCCTTATGGCATGCTTCTCACTCGTCTCTATAGGGCATTTGCACCTATTCCACCTAATGCTAAGGGAATATTTCTTGAGTATGATCTTGTTGATCATGTCATGGTACCTTTGAGTGATAAAAGGGTTGCAAAGACAAAGTCTAAAGGAAAATGTCCTCATCCTCCAACTTCCTCATCATCGTCCAATAGCTTGGATGATGGACTTGCTAACTCAAAGCTTCCCCCTCTTGACTACCTCAGACAACTTCTAGAGATTGAACAACCATCGGAAGAGTTCAAGCAAACAAAAGGAATGTTTAAATGCCTTGGAAGGTTTCTCACCAAGATCAACAAGAAATTGGACAAACAATGAAGGTTTTATGAATGTTTGGTACAATGATTTGAAAACAATGATGTATGGTCTATGTTAGTATTCCTAGGATTTTAACTTGCTACTTATCGCTTATCTAACTAACCAAATGTCATGCAGGTAGATAACATTATCATGTTATCAATTTTCTCTTTTCACATTTTAGTGAAATTTCTATCTATTGCCTGTTATATATCTATACATATGTGTATACTTGTTTTATTCACGTTTCTCTATTGCAATTAATTAATTACACATATTCTAGGAAAAATTACGGGATTTGAATGGGTTTTCGAGGGTCAAAAATGCCTTCTGTAAACATTTCAGTCTACCACGGATTGGGCGGAACCAAAAAATTGGTACCGCCCTTTGAAATTTTTGGCACTGCCAAAAATTGATCCGCGGTTTGGGCGGTACCAAAATTTTGGGTCCGCCCATTATAAAATTTGGTACCGCTAGACATCTCAGAAATCATCTCAATTTTCATTTTAATCCCGCACTCTAGATCACTAAATTTTATTTTATTAGGATATTTTTCACTGGTAATTACACATATTAGGATCATGTTACTTCACTTGCACCAATAGGATAAGAATTTCCCACCAAAATTTGAAAATTCTCAAAACCACTCAAGGTACCTTTCTCTATAAAGGAAGGAACCCTTTATTTGGTACTGTGGAAAACTAGAAGGGTGGTTGAATAGTCTTTACCGTTTTAAAATTAATTCGCTTTGAATACTTAACGTGATTTCAACTTAATGCAAATAATCAAACAATATAAGTAAAGCAAGTAAGGAAAGAAACAATCAAACCACAACACGGATGTTTATAGTGGTTCGGTCTACAAGGACTCTCTTCCTTGCCCTACTCCACTCCTCGAGCCTCTAACTCGAGAGTTTTTCTTCACTAAGAAACAAGCTCCCTTCTAGGCGGAGAAAACCTTTACACGTCGCTTACTCTTTATCCGGTACAAAGCTAAATACCGAGTTCTAGTTCGAGGTAGAACCCACCTAACGTCGCTTACACTTTTTCCGGTACTAAGCTAAATACCGAGTTCTTTACAAGGGTACAACCACTCCCGACACTCTATGTGTTTTGAGGACTAAAACACTAACCGATCACTACTGAATATTTGGTATAACAATGATGTGTGATAAACTACAAATCACACAGTATCTAACTAACAAGACTTGCAACAGTGTGTTGAAGCTTGTGATGCTCGATCTCTTTGCTACAAAAGAAAGATCTCTACAAATGAATTGAATGAATGAATGGGTTAGTAATATATAAAAGAATGTATAATGTAGTTTATGCTATATGAGTGATGAGTGAACATGAATGATCAGCTTGCTATTTATAGGCAAACTGATCAAATAGTCCACGGATTTGGCGGATCCAAATCCAGGGGTCCGCCCTTTATGCTGTTTGGTTCCGCCGGGACCTGACAGCAAAATCTTCACATATCTTTCCAAATCTTGCCAAGATCTTACACAATCCAATTCTTTGCTTGAAGATCTTTCCAAGATATTTACTAAATCTTAAAGATATCCTAAAGATATCCAAATGATGTATGCAATGATGTCATGAACATATTTCCATTTTAGGAATTAAAATGTAAATAATGTAAATGTATATATGTATGTAATATGTATCCTAGTGATCATGTAGCATGTATATGATGAGTTTTAAAAGCTTATTACTATAAATGTAAAAGATTTTAACTTATATTTATGCTTTGCTAAAGATAAACTTTATGATTGTCATTAACAAAATATATCAAATATCGTAAAATATAAATAACGTTTTTAGGACGATATTTGTATTAACAATTTCCCCCTTTTTGTTGATGACAAAACATAAAATTTATTTTTAAGCAATGGAATAAGTAAAGTGTAAGTCTTTTAAAAATATAGATTAAACTAGTTTTATGCAAGTTTTGAAATCTATTTTAGGCATAAAACATGTACTGACTGTAATGTATGAGCTTAATCTAATCTCCCTCTTTTTGTCGAAACAAAAAGAAGAAATGCATAGCGAAATGTGGTGAATGGCTCTTGGTGATTACTCCCCCTAAATTGGAGTACCAAGTATAATGCATGGATTTTGAGAACTTAAAAGCTCCCCCTTGGATAATACTCCCCCTAATTGGAGTGCCAAGGTTATGATGCATGAATGAACCTACAAAAATAATAGTTAGTGTATGATATGCTCCCCCTTGATCAATACTCCCCGTTGCTAGGGTGCCAACTTATGTGATACAAGGATTATGAATGCTACAAAATAAGGATTAGTATATGATATGCTCCCCCTTGATCAATACTCCCCGTTGCTAGGGTACCAATGTATATGATTCAAGGATGAGAAATGCTACAAAACAAAGATTAGTTATAGATAATCCAACCAAGTAATGTGATGCATATGCAAAGGTTCAACCAAGCATTGTAGTTCAACCCGTTTGACTAAAAAAGTCAACTAAGTACACTTTGTTCAAACTAAGCACAAATGTCAAACAAAGTCAATATTTCAAACCAACCATATAAGGATGCAAATGTTAGTAGTTCAATCAACCAAAATATAATGCACAATTAGTGATCACACACAAGCATTAACATAACATCCTTCCATCAAAAATTGTTTGTGATCAAAGGCACAAAACAAGGTGTTACAACATAAAAAGAAAATATCCTAAAAATTAAAAAAGAAAAGTCCTAAAAAGTCCTAAGAAGTCCTATAAAAGGAAACAAAGGAGAAACTTCTAACGTCTATTGCGGAGGATGTGAAAGAGCATTTAGGCGCTCTAGGATGTGGTTCAAAATGAACCGCATTTCGTTTTGTAACTCGTGAACCAAAATGTTGGTCCGTTGAGTTAAGTGGGCGGTCCTCTCACACATGGAACATCCATGTCTAGGTGGTGGAAGGGTTTGTTCATGAGTTGGTGGTGGTGGTGGTTGGTTGTTTGATGGTGGAGGTGGTGGAATGTAGGTGGGAGACATGATTGAAGCTAGCAAAGTGGGTTGTAAATCCATAGCTTCACTTAGGTGGGAATCCACCATGTTGGAGAAGGCATAGAGGCGGTTAAGTTCCTCATTGATCTCGCCTTGGCTGTTGGGTTGGTTAATCCACATTCCCTCATCAATGGCATTGAGGGTGGACCTTGGTGAAAGGGGTTGAGGTTGCGGTTGTGGTGATGCTTGATCACGGTAAAGAGGACCGTAAATATCCCGATAGATGGGATGGAAAAGGAGTGGTTATTGACCCTCAAAAGTCATGGGTGGTGGATTTGTGGACCTAGGAGGAAGGTCTTCAAGAGTTTCTAAATATGGGTGAGGTGATGTAGGTGGAGTTGCAAACAACTCAATGGGCTGAAGTAGAGGTGATAGTGATCTAGTTGGTTGAGATGGAGTGGGTGGTGGTGTGGTAGCCACTGGAGTTATGGTTGGTGGTGGGGTGTTGATGATGATATGAGGTGGTGTTGGAGTTAAGAGAGTGAGAAAATTATCATTTGCAATAGGTGATGAAATGTTCAATGGTGATGAATCTTCTGATGAAGAATTTAGATTCACAAAACAATAAGTTCTGACACTCATTCGAGCTGTCCTTCTTGGTGGTATGCTTGTTGATGAGTTGTTAGACTTAGTCATTTTTGAGATGAGAAGGGTTGCTTAGAAATGTAGGAATAATGTTTAGAGATGATGGTGAAGGTGCGAATTGTGATCAACTAAAGCTTCTAATTTATAGGCAGTAAGGTTTATGGAACTTTGTGTTTGGATTTGATGTTGATCCATAGAGAAATGTTGGTTCCTAATGATTTGGAGGAAGAAAATGAACTTGTCATATCACCAAAGTCAATCCATAGAGATGGAGTTGAGTGAGTTTGGGAAGATATGCAGTAAATGCAAAGAGTGAGTGGGAAATCTATTGATTTGATTGATCCACGGATTGCAAGGAACCAATTTGAGGGTTCCTTGCTTGTTACAGAAAGGTAACTTGGATGGAAATTTGAATTTTCAAATTTTGGTGGGAAATGAATTTCTTATAGTTCTAAGTGTGCCTAAATGATCCTAATGTGCTTAAATATCAGTGAACTAATCCTAAGAACTAGAATCAATGATCTAAGGTGCGGGATTAAACGGGAAATTTGAAAAAAGTTACTGTTGGTTGGCGGAGCCAATCGATAACAAATGCGGACCCAAAATTTTGGTTCCGCGGAATCCGCCAGGCTTAATTTGGCGGAGCCAAAAATTTCAACAGACGGAACCCGGATTTTGGTTCCGCTATATCCGCCGATCGAAAAATCTTTACAGCGGCGATTTCTAACTACCCGAAACCCGTTGAAATCCCGAAAATTATCCTAAATCATATGTAATTAATTAGTTGTGATTGACTAAAAACAAAAACACAGGTTCTAACACATGGTAACACATAGATCAAACGGACGATTTTGAACTTACCATATATGGAAGTTAAGCCAAACAGTGGCTTAAACACGGAAAATCGATAACATCAAGTGTTATCATCCTGCATTGTCAAGTTAGTTCACATAGATGTTTAATACCAACATAATATCCTAAAAAACATAACAATTCATTACATCATTGTTTGAAATTGTTTATAACAAATACTCCCTATTTCCTCACTACTTGTTGATTTTCTTGTTGAGCTTCATTATCCAACGCCCAATGTTCTTCATCATTCCACTTGTTTGTCTGAATTCCTCGGATTAGTTTTCGATAGGTGGAAGTTGGCTCATGTATTCCGGAGGAGGAATCCTAGAATTCGGCAAACCATCATCCTCACTTACGGATGATGATGATGATGAGGTTGGAGGATGAGCATGTTTACCTTTTGACACCGCTACTCTATGGTTACTATGAGGTACAAAGGTATGGGGAATGTCAGAGTAGTCTGAAAGGAAACCTCTAGCATTAGGAGGGATGGGTGAAAAAGCTCTAAAGAGACGGGTGAAAAGCATCCCGTAAGGCATGGCGGTGGTACCCAACACAGGAATATTGGCCATTCTCTTGGCGATATAGTAAGCTAAGTTGAAGGGTTGATGGGTGGACACATAATAGAGCATGTAACAAAGGCTTGCATTAAGATGATCCCTATTTCCTATGGTGCCCAAAACGTTAGCTCTAAGAATCTCTTCCAACTTTCTAAATTGAGGCCTAAGCTCGTTTAGCTCCATGCCAAACGGGTCTCGATCTACTTGACGACCTTGTCGGTTGGTCCTAGTTTGGTTGTTCCTAGGGACAAAGAGATGATCACGGATAGTTTCTTTGGGAGTCAATGGTGTGTCGTATGGAGGCATACGATCAAGGACGGAATCTAGGATTGACAATGACCACTTGTCGGAATAAAGGCAAGTGCCTTGACCCGGAATTCCTAAGACTTCCGCGAATTGGTTCAAAGGGATGTTGAATTGGTGTTGGTTGACTTTGAAATGGATGCTTATATAACCATAGTCATTTGAGCTAAGACCGACACTAGCATAGAATTCTAGCACAAATCTAGGAACTATTGGTTCATCTATGTCTAGAAGACAATCAAATTTGATGGCGGCTAGTTGTTCTCGGATGTTGGTGCCTTCTAAGAATGAGGGGTCTACGGTTCTACCCTCGTGAACGTATCGTTTTTCTAAAGCCTTAAAAATTTTGACTTGGTCGTTTGTGAGTCCTTTTGTCTTATGGTGTTTGGGTAGGTAATTGAGGGTGTCTTTGTGATCATAGTATGTAGCGGGAGGCATGATGTTATCCTAGACACGAAAATTACATAGTTTAGTTAAAACTATCGAAAATACGTATATAAATTTCTAGTGTGTGCCTACACGGGGACAATATGGAGGTGCGGTTATCTCGACTCCTTTTAATGCATGAAAATTTCGTTTATGCAAATTTTATGACAAAACGAGAGATAACCCAAACGCTCCTACTTCAATGTAGCTTCGATTGAATGTACCCGAAAATACATATTAGTTATGTATTCTCTTTAGCATTCAAGAGACATTATGCAAGTGATGTTTGAAAACATAATATTTTTATTTGTATGAACAATGTGCAAAAACCATTTTTCCTAGTCGTGAGAAGATTTTTGCAAGTATTTGACATGGGGTTTTTGATGAATTGTGATAATGCCTTATGATATGCAATTCCTAACTATGGAAAATATGATTTGTTAAGTAACTCAGTGAATATGCTTCATGATTTTACAAAAAATATGCATAAACCCCAAGTTTTGATTTTGTGTAAGAAATAGAAATCCTAGACTCAGATCAGGAATGTAGATATCGTTAGGATACTTACAGAGAGGATTAAAGCACAAATTGGTTTTGGTAGAATTCCTAAATTCTGAGTTTGGTTTGCTATGGGTCGAGTTCCAGTAGCTTGTGAGTTTTTGGGGAATGTGATAAACAGTACATGGGTGTTTGTTTTAATATAAAAACTGACTCAGGAACCCACGGATTTGGCGGAACCATAAAGTGGGTTCCGTGTTTGTTGTCGATTGGTTCCGTGGGAACCTTTTGACAGTTGGTTGTTTTTGACGTGTTTGGTTAAGCTAAGGTTCAAGCTAAGGTTTTAACTACACATTTGGTTCCATTAATCCTAAACCAAGTCTAAGAAAGTTAAAGTGTACTCTCTTAAGAGGTTTTGTGAGAATATCGGCAATGTTGTCCTCTGAGGATACTTTCTCGATTGACATGTTTCCTTTTTGAACATTGTCCCGAAGAAAGTGGTGACGAATTTCTATGTGTTTAGTTCTAGCGTGTTGAACTGGATTTTTGCTAAGGTCGATAGCTCCTTTGTTGTCGCAAAGAATGAGAACGTCGTTGAGTTGAATTCCATCATCGATGAGAGCTTGTTTCATCCAGAGAGCTTGTTGGCAAGCTTTTCCTGCTGACACGTACTTGGCTTCAGTTGTTGATATTGCTAGGGTCGTTTGTTTCTTAGCAAACCATGAGGTGAGACAATGTCCAACAAAAGTACAAATACCACTTGTACTTTTTCTATCAACATAGTCACCGGCATCGTCTGAGTCGGCATACACTATGGTTTCTACACCCGTTCCTTTGGGATGCCATAATCCTAAATGTGTAATACCTTTAATATATCTAAATATTCGTTTGACGGCTTCAAGATGGGATGTTTTGGGATCTTCTTGAAAGCGTGCACATAGACAAACACTCAACATAATATCGGGTCTACTTGCCGTTAGATAGAGTAGACTACCAATCATTCCTCTATATTTAGTGCTATCTACGGATTCACTTTCGTCATCCTTAGTAAGTTTGGTTTCGGAGGATGATCCGTCTTAGAAAGTACGTATCAAAATATCAGATATGCGTAAGGCGCGGGAAATGACAAGCCAACCCTTTGGGAAAAAGGCCAACTTGCAAAACCCGTGAAAACGATATAAGAATCAGGGCAAGTGATACCCGTGTCGTTTTTCGACGAGGTGTGAATCGAAGATTTCGTGTACGGTTTGGAATTAAAGTGCTTGAAGGATGGAATTTGGATTTTTGTGTTTTTTAATTCTAATTAAGTTATGGAAAGTAAAGAAACAAAGCAAAATAAAGCACGAACGAAATTAAACTAAAAACGTTAACTGGGAATTCAAAACGAAAATGGAAATTATGCAATTTATAACTACGGAAAGCATACATAAGCTAAATACAACTTAACAAGCATAAGAAATAAGTCTACAAAGCATAGTTGAGCAAAAACGTAAAGAAAATAAAAAATGAGCTTAAGCCGGGAAATCCCAAGCCCTAGAAAAGTGAAATGATGAATATTAACTCTACGGGTCCAAATCTAATTTTACTAAGTCCTAAATGATAAAAAAAAAAAATTAGTAAAAAGAATTATATTTTTTTGACTTTTATATTTTTTATTATGAATTAAAAACTAATTTAAAAAGAAAAATACAGGAAAATTATAAAAAATTCAGCGAAAGTCCTTTAAGATAATTAAAGTCTAGGAAAAATAAAAACTAGAAAATTGCTTAATGCAATAAGCAGTTAAAAAGCAAAACTGATTAATAAGCTAAAACTGCTAAAGCAATGTTAAATATAAAATTTAGCAAGGATAAACTGGAAAATACCCAAGGAAAGTCGGTTAAGGAGTGTGTGTATGAGGTGTGGTTAAGGCTGAGGTCTCAAGTTCGACCCCTGACCTCAGCTTTTTGAAAAACTTATTTTTTTTTCATTTTGCAAAATTGAAAAGCACTTAAAAATAAAAAATTTTAGATTAATTGAGCTAATATAAAAAATAGTAATTGTACCAAATTTTAGATTAATTGAGCTTATAATGAACTTATTAAAATTCATAAACAAAAGCTGGTTGAGATAAATGAGAATGCAGCCAAACAGCCTTGATGAGGTATTTTTAAGCTTAAAAATAAGCATTTAGATCAGACTAGAAAACCTCAAAAGCTGAATATTCCTAAAGTTCATTCATCAAAGTGCTTAAAGACCAAAATTCAGGCTAATAAGAGCTTATTAAGAGCTTACAAAGAAGCTAAGGAAAGTGCTAGAGAGAACAAAGGGTACTGATGCACAGGGCAATGTCAGTCCTAACCAACCACTTTTGACACCACAAATAAGCAATGAATAAGCTAAGAACTGTTCTGAAAATGGTAACTCAGCATACAACAACTAACAACCAACTAGTAAAATGAGATTCAGACATTTTCTTCAACAAATAAGCACTTAAAATGTTCTAGAAAGACCTATGCAGACTGCTTATAGATTCTGTGCAGATTTTGAGCACTGATTTTGAGTAAAATGACTAAAGGCTATATGAAATTGAACCAACTTATTAAAATCAACTAGAAACACTAGTTTAAGCACAAAAACTACACCGCTAAATCCTAATTACTGAATTCTTAACCAAAGCCAATTTTGAGAGATTTAAACTATGAAATTAAGCATAACCATAAAAATAATTCAATCCTACTCATTAATGCTTAAATCAACTACAACTCAGCTTATATTACTTAATTAGAGCTAAACAAAGTTGAAGAAATGACATTTGAACAGTAAAAACCTATTTTGACCCATTTTTAATCCTGTGCCAAACACCCCTTAATGGGACTGTTTTGGATTTTTCAAGTGATTTAGACCAAATAAAGATGTGAATTTGAAAGACAGATGTTACACTAAGTATATTAGGCTTTAAAAAGCATCTCTCAACTATGAATAAGCACTGAAATAAGCTAAATCTAATTTGAGCTATTTTTGGTCTTTTTGATGATTAATAAGTAAAGACAAGAATAAGCAACTAAAATCTAGCAAAGTAACATCAAAGAGCAACAATAAGATCAAATAAGCAGAAATGAACCAAATAAGTACTTATATCAACATAAATAAGAAATTTGCATATAAAAACTTGGAAATTATTGAAACTTACAAAAGCCCATGCACAAACAGGGCATATAATGCTCGAGGAGCTACTCTACAAGCTCTAGCTAGTCAAAAGACAAGCTTGTAACAGCAATAAGCCCTTCCAGGCTTACAATTGAACCTATTTATACTAAAAAAACTAAGCTATCTTCTATCTTGTGCTTCTTCTGTGAGGGGAATCAGCTTTGCTTATTTGTTGTACTTCTTTTATTTTGTAACACCCCGAAAATCGGGTCCAACGGAAGCATACATGTCACTGGGGTGCTACTCAATTGGTATCACAACACAAGGTACAAAGAACGGTTTTACGTTAACCATTTAGAAGAAAGTTTCATTATCAAAACGTTAAAATTTACATCATTCGAAAATAGTGTGGAAGTAAGGCCCATAAATAAATAAAGCGGTCCCAAATATAAATATCAGAGTCGCTTATGACCATGCCGTTTGCCAAGCGCCTCCAGAGATAAGCTATAACCTTAAACCTGAAAATACATGCTAAAAGGGTCAGCTTACGCTGGTGAGTTCACAGGTTTTTGTTTAAAATGTAAAGCATTTAGATAACGATTTCCTAGCAAAGGCATTGTAAATCCACTCAGTCCCAAGTCCCGCCCATACAAGACTTGCAACCTGTGTGTTTACAACCCACTGCCAAATAAGATTTGGTTTAGGTAAACAAAGTAGTAGGTGGACCAAGATAAGGGATTTGCTACACTGGACTAAGTTAGATATAATCACGAAATCCACATCATGAGCCGCCCTCAAGGAGGGTCTCATATCATAACCAATCATGAGCCGCCCTCAAGGAGGGTCTCATATCATTACCAATTATTCCAATATCAATCATTCTAATGTCAATCATTCCAATGTCAATCATTCCAATATCAATCATTCCAATATCATAACGAGATCTCAAGTAGGGCCCTATGCGACTCTATCCAGGTGACATGGTTATAGAAAGGGGTTGCTACCCTGGTCTAGGCCGTAAGCATATATCTATTCTTAGCTAGGCATCATGGTTATAGCAAGGGATTGCTACTCTAGACTAAGTCAACATCTACCGCAAGTAAAATCCTTAGCCAGTCAACAAGTTATAGCAATTCCAAAACGACGGTTAGGTCCATTCAAAATAGTTTAAATGTTCTCACTCATGAATACCAGATAAATCACGTAATGTCATAAAAAAAACCAGATATAATGTATCAGCCAAATAGTCAAAATAGAGCAAGTAGTTCACATATTCCAAATAAATAGTCATGAGTTTAGTTAAAAACGAGCATGTATTCTCCCCCGAAAATAGTTAGAAAACTGGTAAAATTAGGGGCCATGAACTCACCTTAGCCACTGCAATGCAAGAATCACAACAGACACAACTGGCATCTAGAGTATATCACAACGATCTCAAAACATACGGCACAAGGGTACTCGGAGGTACAAGCACGGCGGTACACAACGGTTGAAGATCGGCACAACCTAATACGTATACGATTATCTCAAAACATGTCTCGCAAAATAATAAAGTCTATAAAAGACAATGTGTCGTAGTTTTCGTGGATTACTCAGTTTTCAAAGCTCATCAAAAGTTTAGTTTCAACGTTTCGTGTGGTGTGGTAAGAAGACATAGACTCGACAGACAACTCACGCCAAAGAAAATAGACATCGACATACTCGAGAGAATTCTGATGAGAACTTGAACCAAGGAAGACAAATCTAGAAGGTTACGACAATCGGTTTGTACGTTTCGACATTTACCCCGATATCCCAAATAGTTTGTATAAAAGATAAACGTCTTGTAAAATAGGAAAGAGTTTAACTATTAAAATCAGTTTTCTCAAATCGTTGAGACTTCGACTAACCAAATCGAAAATGGAAATATTTTATAAGTTTATGTCTCGCTATTATTCTGGTAAATATTAGTTTTGGTTTAATTGAAGATTTTGTGTCCGTTTCGTGTTTAATATATTAAGTTCATTTTGAATTTAATATATTATACCGTCTCGAGTCCAAAATGTCCAATAAGTCCAATGTCTAATATTGTAAGTCCGATAACGATTCACAACTGTCCAAACGTCCAAGTATAATAACCATTTTTCCGTATTCAAATTTTAGTCACAATTCCAAATATAATCCGAAACGTATCAACATTCAAACTCACCAAACAATTTTGTATCAAAACACTCTTAATTTTCATTTTACTTGCTGGGCTTGAAGCCCACATTATGAGTAAACCATATGGACCCTCTTTCATGGGCTACTAAGCCCATTGCAAATCCCATTTCCACACTAACAGCCCAATTCCCATTTAATCACCAAATAAGTCACAAGTGAACACAAACTCAACGCACCCTAAATAAGCTGGAAAGTAAGTTATGAAATAAGCTCAAAAGTCCAAACAAAACTCTAACCCTTGAATGACAAACTCACGTTAACAAATAAACACCCTTCGTGGGTGAACTTGCGAACCGAAGCAAAACACTCAACAATCAACAATAATAACAACGACAATATTGCCGAGACCCTAGTGGTCTCAGTCTCAACCCAAAACGTATCTAACTGTAAAAACAAACGGACCCTTATGGGTTTTATCTCACGACCAGTGACCAAACCGGGTCACAACCAAACAAGTGGGTCTCGACCCGATTCAAACCAAACACAGCTCCATCACAGTTCTTACCACACGAATCATTTTTCAAAACACGTTTTAATATAGTTTTTATCCACGAAAAATAATAGCCATAATAATCGGTTTTTAAATCTTCTCAATCCACGAAAAAACATCACAACAATCGATTATCAATAAAAATAAGCAACAATCGGTTTCAAAAAAATATAAAAGAAAATGTATATCAAGTGTTTCTCGGTTTTACCATGACGAGAGAATAGAGGAGAGGAGAATAAAACGGCGGTTGTGGTGGTGCGTGGTGACTTCGAACCAAGCAAACTCCTGAACGACTTCGATCTATACTTACCTTCGAATTTCATGGCGAATAACAAAAAGGAAAGCAAGAAATGAGGCGCGTGAAGTATAGGGAAATGATGAGGACATCACAAGGATTATTTTGGTGGTGGCGATGTAGTAGAGTGAGCGGCGGTGAGATGGTGGTGACCGGATTTGTGGCCGGATTTGTGGAAGAGAGTGAGGTGGTGTGATGTCGGCTGTTTTGGAGAAGGAGGGTTTTATAAACCCTAGAATGAGAAATAATAATTATAAGGACATATATATAGTGTTAGGGTTAGGGTTTGAAATACTCTAGGGACCAATGTGCCAATAACCAAAGTTTAGGGGAAAAGGAGTAGAATTTACTATAGGGACCATAGTTGTAACTTTTGCTATCTTTCATGAAATGAGGCTCGGGGCTAGTTTAAGATAGCAAACGATCGATTCAAGACATGGGAATTTCACCACTGCGCTCAGAATAATTTTTCCAATAAAAACGGCTATTCATACGCCTCGTTTCTCACGAATAATAAAATGATCAAATCAATTCGTCGGTTGTGCCAGTACGCGTTGTGTACAAATTTCACATTTCGCGAATAAATTTCACGTTTTAGAGTCAAAAGAGTCCGGAAATGTTCGTAAATGAAAAACAGAGATAATCTCGTATAGAAATAAATCTGGAAAATTACGAGTTGTTACATATTTGCCTCTGAACCATTAGATTGAATCTTAAATCATCACAACCTTTAATCTCATTTTGGCGCCCAATTGATCACATGGATTGCCAGCGTGGCATGGTTGACTTGTGAGGAGGGGGGATACATGTGAAAGGATGAGTAGGATGGCTGGAGCAGGAAAAGAAAGGTGGCTTGGAGCAGGGAAAAGCTGGGTTTAGCTTTTGGCGGGTAAAGGGATAAAGGGGGGGGTTGAATATTTTTTTGACCGGAGTTTATTAATCAAAAAGGGTTGGATTGGGTTTAGTTATTTGTTGGATTGGGCTGGGTTGTGTTTTAATAAATGGGTATTGGGTTGTATGTTAATGGGTTGGATCATGGATTTGGTTTTATAAGTTAATAGTGGACTTCAAGTATAATGGGCTGACTAGGCCCATTAAAATCGGTACGGGTTGGCCCAAAAAAATATGATAAGGGATTCGGGTTCGTTTTTCCATGCTCAATCAAATACAATATCTCGGGTTTGACTTTGACTTCATCTTGACTAGATCAAATGCACAAATGTTGTCGATTCGATCCCAAAAATGTCCGTTTTTGCTCTATTTTCAATCCTTTGTATCTGAAATACATAAAAACACAATTCAAGGATATTTGCAATATATATTGGTATATTTGGCTGTTTTCAATTATTTTTATGTATTATATGGGCATAAAATGATGAGTAAATAGGCACTCATCATCCCCCCACACTATCAATTGCCAGTCCCTAGCAATCCGATCATATACAGTAATGTAAGGATTAAAAGAAAACCAAGGATACCCCTTTTTGACTTTTTATTCAATGCAAGAAATTTAAACTAGAACAAAAATAGATAACATGCTTAATTTTTAAAAATGGCATCATGGAACGGGATTCACACAAAATGGGTATCTCTAGGGAATTGTAACCGTCATCCTCTTTTTATTACTCCCAACTAAGCTTAAACACAATGTGCAAATGTTTTTGTAAAATGCTAGCGCTACTTATACTAATAATCTATGTAAGCCGGAACTTAACTTTTCACTCCCACAATTTATCCAAGAATTTAGGTGAGTGTGCTCATTTTCAAAATTTTGACCGCAAAAATCGACATTTATTATGGTTGTTATTTGTTTAAGTCAAATACTAATTTACCGAGAACCTCGAAAATCTAAGGATCAATGATGCGGTGCGTTGTGTCGTTGCGGTTTAGCAGTATTAATGCCTACTCAAGTTTTAAATTTATATTTAGCCGACTTATCAATAACACACACACTTAACGAGCAGTGTACCCGGTCAGTATGAATATAATGGTAAGTAGAGTGTCGATCACTAAGAGTGGAACGTATTATCTAGTTATTCTAATCAGTATTTTAATATTCTAAATTAGCTATACAACCTAATCTAACGCAAGGGGGTTCAGCCTGAGAGACTGGCATGAATTGGTTGCAATTAAATAATAAACTAAACCAATAGGCACGAATCAGCAAGTAGCACACACGTACACAGATAAATACTTGAGACAATAAGAAGATCTGTCCTTATGATTAAGTAGATTGTCACTTGTTTTATTGATAGTTTTATATGAAGTGCATGTAGTTAATCCTTTCTCGTTGGTCCTATTCTTATCGGCGAGTAAACCCTTAGTGATTACTTATGTCTAAAAGTTATTCCTAAGTGATCAATTTAGCAACAACCGTGGGAGCCACATTCTCTTCCGTAGTCAAATGCGCAGGCCACTAATAAACACAGAGGTTATCAATGCACTAATAAGTAGTAACCAAAGACATCAACATATAAACTTTAATTGATGGGAAAGCAGTTTTAAGGGAGTGCAATCTTTCCGTTGTCACATTACACAAGCCATCAATCCTGATGAATTAAAGTTTACTAACACAATAAAACAAAACTACTTAATGAATTAAACACATGCAGCACCTTCTTACAGCTCTTGTATCTTCGTTCGGGTGTGTCTTGTGCTGCTGCCTTGACTGAATTCGTCCTAGGGTTTCTGTACTTCGGTCTCGTATATAATATGTATCCTCCGAAATTCGTCTGGTCTTGGGGTATTTATAGTTTCTGTCTGAGGGTAAGATGCGGCGCATCTAGTAAGTAGATGCGGCGCATTGACTTAACTTCGCATGGGGTCCAAGATTAATATATTCAGGAATATTCGTACACCGCCAGAAGATGCGGCGTAACTCCATTTATAGATGCGGCGCATGTCCTCTTGTATCTTGGATCGTATCTGGTGAAATCTTGATAGTGATGCGCCGTATGTAATAAGCGAGATGCGGCGCATCTGGAGCAGATTCGTCTTGATCTTGTACATTTCAGTAGACTCTTAACTTCTTGCATGTTTTGCTCCATAATTAGTCCAAAATCGCCAAGTTTCACCAAATGCTTGTTTTTACCTGAGAATTACAAAAGTAAACGATTAAGTATCAATCCTCATACATAATATAATAAAACAAGTCAAATTAATAGGATAAATGATAGTAATAAAATGTACTTATTTGAGTTCATCAAATATCCCCCCACTTGAACTTTACTTGTCCCCAAGTAAACCTTAGAATTAATCTTATGAAAATGTATCCTAAAAGATATTAGGATTTATTTTTATATTTAAGCATGTATTCATTTTTGTCATAATCACACAACTAAACACTTAACGAATTAGAAGTAAAATAAAATATTCTGATAAAAGCAAATCTAATCGTTTAACTGTCCAGTCGCGACGAATATTCTATCATAAGCTTGGCAAGTATACACATCTCCCCCACTAAAGCCAAGGAATAACAAGTCTAAAGCGGTAAAAAGGGTTTTGAGGTTTAAGGGTTAATTATTCTCATCTCTATCGATCTCAAATTCCAGAAAAGGCGACAAAATCACAAATACATGATCGAATCCACGAACACGATACTTGCAATTGCTCAAATCCTTAACTCGAATAGGCTAAAGATAGGTCCAAACTTTACCAATAATATTATATCAAAAAGGGCGACAAAATTATAAATACATAGCCGAATCCACGACTACGATACTTAAGATTGCTCAAATCCCTAATCTCAATAAATCAAAGGTTTGGTTGGATAAAGAATAATACAGGGTATGGATAATATTTGGGATATAAATTGGTGTAAAATTGAAAAATAAACAAAACAAATAAATTAAAATCCTAAGTGTGGTTAATCACTATCCCAACCATCCCATGAATAAGACTCATATCATAGAATAACTCACGCTTTAACACTTGAAACACACGCTTTAGGTAGACACGAATTATACTCAACAAGATCTTAATAAAAGAATAAACCTTAGTTGGCGTTCCCATAACTGCCAACTCCCATTCAATCCATAAATATAATATACAACAATTAGTGGTGATATCGACCACTTAATACAAAACTTTACATAAGTTGGTTAAAACAAACATCCAACTCTTCTCTTCTTCTTTTTTTTTTCTTTTCTATTTTTTCGATTTTTTTTTTTTTTTTTTTTTTTTTTTTTTTTTTTTTTTTTTTTTTAACATAAACAAAGATGTGTAAAATTTCACCACATCACTATAATGGTAATTCTGGATAATTTTTCCATACTTTTCATAACTTCAGAAATAACGGTAATAGTGAAAGTAGTAAACACACGAAAAATAAACTCAAAGATATACAATATTTACTTTCACTCCAATTGCATTGTGCAATTTCCCGACCTAACCATAGATAATGAATTACGCACGCGAACACAGGTAATGTAAGGAAACACACTTTGCCTAAAGCAATTAACCAACCACGGATTTTAATCTACAGGGTAGGCTAAGGTGTAAGGGTGTAACGAAACATTTTAACAAAGGTGTAAGAAACGAAAGGAATGGCTCTGAGGGTTTTTCTAGGGGTATCTTACTCTAAAAATGAGAGTAACAAAAGGGTTTATACTGGGGTTAACTAACCAGTGTAGTTAGCTAATATCACATAACATATAAAGGCTATTTGGGTGTAATCCTAGAAATTTACCAATTTAGACAAGTCATTCCAATTATATAAATAATACTTATTATGGTGGTCTCGAATAGTATACAAGCCAAGTTCTAAAGTTTACAAGTCACCGGCACACTCATAGATTTGTGAATTTTGAAAAATCACAATTTTTGAAAATAACGTCATGTGTGCAGCTATGCAACTTAGACTTTAAACAAAAACATGCTAAAAAAATTTTAAATTTTTATATATTAAGCACATTTTTAAGCATATTTTGAAAAGTTTAGGACAAGTAAGTGTTAAGTGTTCTAATTCTCCAATCCCCCCACTTAAGTTAAACAACGTCCTCGTTGTTTGTATAAAAGGTTAAAAACTGGAAAATAAAAGAATTAGAACAGAAAAACTCCCCTGAGATTTGCTCGGTATGATCCTCCATTAGTATAAGAGCAAAAATCATCTTTCTTGTGGATGAGAACGTTTAATCTTCATAATCAATGTATCCACAGGAAATGCAGGAATCTATAATACCACCAAGGCTTTAAAACACACCTAAGTTAAGAAAGGTTCAAACTTGCATAATACATTAGTAGTTAGAAAAAAAAAATAAAACATAAAAATTAAAACTGAAAATCATCAGGTCAGTCGATGCGCCGTATCTTATGGAAGAAGATACGCCGTATCGAGCCTGGAATAATTACGGATCAGAATAGAAGATGCGCCGCATCCTTAACCAGGGATGCGCCGCATTAAAGTAAACTGATAAAAAGTTTTAAAGTCGAAAATAAAAAATGCAGAAAAAAATAAAGTAAGATATGACCTTTGCAGGAGATGCGTCGCATCTCAGGATTGAGATGCGCCGTATCCTCTGCGGCCTGACTGACTCGACACAAAAACAGAATAATAAAAATTTCTCCGGGTTGTCTCCCGGCCAGCACTTGTCTTTATTCCAGAGTCTTCAAGTTAGACTCACGTTCAGCTCTTCATTTAGTTCTTGTCACGGTCCATCCTTCTTCCTTCATCCGAAAGATGTTCCCGTATAGCATTGCGACGTTTTCTTCCGTTCGACTTAATCTAGTATAACTCTTGGCCTTTGTCGCAACATACTCTTCATCTGGTCCCAAAGAATATTTGATGATTTTAAATTTTTTAGAAATAATCATGGGTGGCTCATTATAAGGGATCCCAAGTAGTTGACACTTTCTTTTGGTGAATTCTTCTTCGTCTTTATCAACAAACTTAAAATAAGGATCCTTAATCAAATAGTCATCAAGCTCCTCGATTAATGACTTATTGTTATCATCGTCTTGAATTGCCTCCCACTCTCTTTCCAATTCCCATTGTAGCCGTTGACTAAGCTTCGTGTAATCATCAAATTGTTCATGCACCCATTCCCAGAAAGTAGTGTTCGATGTTCCCTTAAGTCCTTTCAAATATTCAATTCTACCCTTTTCTTGCAAAGCTTCCATTTTTTGTGGGCAGTCTTCAACATTATCATACCACTCATAGTCTTCAAAGGTTACATCGTTTCCGACCCGTTTCATCCCAATTATACTTCCCCCATTACAGGTTCCGTCACTCTTATAATCACAGGTCAGCCAAACACTACTCCCATCCTTGAAAACGAAAGGTGTACAGGTGTGATTAATGTGCTCAAATTCCCATGGTTTATCCCAAACCCATGGTATTTGGTCATTCCATTCATAGTACCAGGTGTTTTTGAAGTCATCATAAGTCTTGAATCCTGGTAAATCTCCAGTAAGCACATCATCGTCAACTTGAAGAAGGTAGTTAAATTCCTTGAACTGCTTGCACAAGGGTGTCTCATAGTCGAACACATCAATGTCAATTCTGAATAATTCTTCAATGCCCTCATTGATTGTTGAATCATGAAGTGACGACCCATAGTCGCTCTCTACTTCTTCGTCTTCACCTCTCATCCAATACACCCATAGCGCATCTTTAGTAGCTCGATCCATACTCTTATGGTTATTGAACTTACTAGCCAACCACTCTGAAAAATCAACATTGTTAGGATCATGGTCAACGTCAAAGCAAGCTTTACCAATCATCTTCCTCCTTATTTCCATGAACTCTTTAAATTGCTCCCTAAAACTCCGTGTCAACCATGAAGTCATAATCCGCTTGACTTCATTCGCAGGGGCAAATTTCGGACTACCATATTTAAGTTCAAGCCATTCTTCGAGGGAGAGGTCCATCAATCTTACCAACTTGCCATGAAATAGTAACTCCGCTACAACATAAAGTCTTTCATCGTCCAGATAATTCTCATTTAATCCCCAGTACTGTTCGAAATAAGGCATGTAAGAAATTTGGGTATTGCCTCCACCACAGCTTTTGTTGCTTGAGTCCATGTATGCAAGATAGAATTTCCCATCATCTTCTTCGATAGTAGTCCAAGTCAATCCTTTGGATTCAATGATAGGCCATAAGAGCAACAATTCATCTCCAGTGTACCTCACAAATACATCATAAGAGAATACCCCTTTGTCAATGTTGCATAAACGCATGAATTCCTTAAAAGCAGCTTCAAGAGGGGTCTCCCAAGAGAATAAATCCGTATCAATCTCGAGTACATTGAAGTTGACATTATCATAAACTTCCATGGATGAGTTCGAAAGCAAGAGTTCCATAGCAAGATATCCGTTCTTCGACATATCTTCCATAGCAAAATCTGTCATCACAAGTAAAATCATCAGTAGGATTTGTTCGCTATAAAAGAAATTAATGAATTCAGAAACGGATATAAGAATACAAATAGCTGATATCTGCAGACGATGCGCCGTATCCAAAAAGTTGGATACGCCGTATCTTATAATCGTTAAAATTTAATCAGACTTTTATTCAGAAAATAGATACGCCGCTTATAAATTAGAATGCGCCGTATCTGTTTTAATTATCAAAAATCGATATACTTATTAAAATTAAATGCGTCGTATTAACAAAAGTTAATGCGCCGTATTTTCGTTACGTTTCAAAATATAAGATTTTTGATTCAGAAGATACGCCGTATCGACAGAGATCGATGCGTCGTATCTGTTTAATAATTCGAAAACTGTTTTTAATAAAAATAATAGATACGCCGTATCTGCTAAAGCAGATGCGTCGTATCGCGTTAACGTTTAGAAATTTTTTTATCAAAAACAGATACGCCGTATCTTGGGGAAAAGATGCGTCGTATCGAATTAATTAAACGCGTTGTATTTTATAGAAATTAAACGCAATACGCCGTATCTGAGAAATCAGATGCGCCGTATCGTTCGATTAAGCTCAGTACAACGATAGCAGTATGCAGAAAATACGAAAAATAAAAACAAATAAAAACACAAACGAAAATAAACACAAAGAAAACAAACAAATAACACACAAAAACAGAAAATATGCAAAATAATACAATGAATGCAATTTAATCTAATATACAACACAGTTAGCAGTTAGATTAAAAAATTAAAAAGAAAAACCTAATTAAAATACTAATCAAATTAACAGATAATAACAATTCACTCCCCGGCAACGGCGCCAAAAACTTGATACGGTGCGTTGTGTCGTTGCGGTTTAGCAGTATTAATGCCTACTCAAGTTTTAAATTTATATTTAGCCGACTTATCAATAACACACACACTTAACAAGCAGTGTACCCGGTCAGTATGAATATAATGGTAAGTAGAGTGTCGATCACTACGAGTGGAACGTATTATCTAGTTATTCTAATCAGTATTTTAATATTCTAAATTAGCTATACAACCTAATCTAACGCAAGGGGGTTCAGCCTGAGAGACTGGCACGAATTGGTTGCAATTAAATAATAAACTAAACCAATAGGCACGAATCAGCAAGTAGCACACACGTACACAGATAAATACTTGAGACAATAAGAAGATCTGTCCTTATGATTAAGTAGATTGTCACTTGTTTTATTGATAGTTTTATATGAAGTGCATGTAGTTAATCCTTTCTCGTTGGTCCTATTCTTATCGGCGAGTAAACCCTTAGTGATTACTTATGTCTAAAAGTTATTCCTAAGTGATCAATTTAGTAACAACCGTGGGAGCCACATTCTCTTCCGTAGTCAAATGCGTAGGCCACTAATAAACACAGAGGTTATCAATGCACTAATAAGTAGTAACCAAAGACATCAACATATAAACTTTAATTGATGGGAAAGCAGTTTTAAGGGAGTGCAATCTTTCCGTTGTCACATTACACAAGCCATCAATCCTGATGAATTAAAGTTTACTAACACAATAAAACAAAACTACTTAATGAATTAAACACATGCAGCACCTTCTTACAGCTCTTGTATCTTCGTTCGGGTGTGTCTTGTGCTGCTGCCTTGACTGAATTCGTCCTAGGGTTTCTGTACTTCGGTCTCGTATATAATATGTGTCCTCCAAAATTCGTCTGGTCTTGGGGTATTTATAGTTTCTGTCTGAGGGTAAGATGCGGCGCATCTAGTAAGTAGATGCGGCGCATTGACTTAACTTCGCGTGGGGTCCAAGATTAATATATTCAGGAATATTCGTACACCGCCAGAAGATGCGGCGTAACTCCATTTATAGATGCGGCGCATGTCCTCTTGTATCTTGGATCGTATCTGGTGAAATCTTGATAGTGATGCGCCGTATGTAATAAGCAAGATGCGGCGCATCTGGAGCAGATTCGTCTTGATCTTGTACATTTCAGTAGACTCTTAACTTCTTGCTTGTTTTGCTCCATAATTAGTCCAAAATCGCCAAGTTTCACCAAATGCTTGTTTTTACCTGAGAATTACAAAAGTAAACGATTAAGTATCAATCCTCATACATAATATAATAAAACAAGTCAAATTAATAGGATAAATGATAGTAATAAAATGTACTTATTTGAGTTCATCAATCAAAAAAGGCCTTTTCCATGTAGCGGCTTTCTTCTCGGCACATCCCAAACCAGTTGGTTTTAGGTGTCCAGGCTTTTGACACCTCACAGAGAATAGTACCGGAATCAGCGGGATTTCGATTTCAAAGATTTTAGATATTCCTACTAAGTTAGTATTAAATACTTAAATAAATAGCAACAAACGATCATTTAGAGATTAGAGACTCAAAGGATCGATCACTCCATGTAACGACTTTCTTCTCGGCACATCCCAAACCAGTTGGCTTTAGGTGACCAGGCTTTTGACACCTCACAGAGAATAGAATCGGAGCTCACGGGACCTTTGAAATCAACAATCTACCAAATTACCGTTTAACCTTTATGACAAAATTGACGAATACTAGTTCAACTCCCGATTTAAATTTAAGAAAAAGCAAGTTTCGTACATTTATTCATATAAACAACATATATTTTCATTTCATTTTTTTTCTTTTTTATGTCATACTTACATCTTTACTTTTGCAACATTATAACTTATTTCATTTTGTAATATCATTCCATTTTTTTCATTTTGCAATATCATTCTATTTTTTTTAAGAAAGTATGCTTTCTCCAAAATTTAAATAAAAAGTTGAACTCGGACTCTATATCAAAATTGTATAAAAATTTGTTTTGCATAACAAAATGATTTTAACGTTCAAAAGTTTGAAAACAGCACTAATTTAGTCATATTAAGAGGTCCTGGGAGGAAAAGCCATAGATTACTTATATAAGCTCTAAAGAGAACCAACTACTCCACGCTTAGCATTTTCATTTGCACAATTTGTAAAACCTTAGTCTAATCGTTAAGGAAGCAGCCAGATCAACACTCTGGCAGAGTCGGGATTCCCCTTGTTCTAACCTAATCAAGACTAAACATTTTTTTTTTTTTTTTTTTTTTTTTTTTTTGCAAAGCACTTCTTTTTCATGCAATTTCTTATTTAAAAACGAAAATTTTTTAAAAATTTTGGTCAAAACGGGGGTACTAGGGCACTAGAAGGTACACATGTGATCAAATTTACTAGAATTCCCCCCCCCCCCCACACACACTTAGAATTGAATATTGCCCTCAATATTCAAAGTACCGGCTATTATGCCGACACTTAGAACGTAAAAAGGTAATACTACTAGCCAAGTGTGGGAAAGAAATCTTTTTTCACTAACAGGATTAATAAGATATCCCTAGACAATCGTTAGCAAAAAGATCGGATATTGGGCGGCTGGATTGAAAACAGGCGCTTCAATCATCACGATCTAAGGGAAACCTGAAAATAAGAGCAAACACACAAAAGCAAAGCACAGTAGAGGAATTCCCCCACACTTAGTGTTAGAAAATAGAAAGAAGACAGAAACATGGGATGTCACCCATGTAGTGCTAATGTTTTTGTTAACCGAGTCACTAGCTTGACTCGACCCCGAATTCATTGGTCCATGGGGAAGCAAGTGGAAGAGAAAATCTTTATCGGACTTTCATTCAAGATGTTTGGATAATCATTGAATTTTAATGAAAGTTCCACACCGATGAGATACACCCGGCTCAAAAGAATGATAAATGGAGATGCCGAGGTCAAAAATGGTGTCTTCACTCCCAAAGGAGAGAAGGAAAGGACAAGTCACCGTATAGGTGAAGAAAGGTAGAAAAACTGGAACGACATATGTGAAGTCAATATAATGGCGATCCTCAAAGGGAAATGTCACATATGTCAGAGAAAGAATGTCCTTTTGAATCTCGGGATTAAGAATTGAGGTCATATCATCAAGTTTAGAAATAATAGAGTCCTTGACCTCATCGTTCTCTAACACTTCATCAAAAAAGGATTTACGTTGCTGGAAAAGTACTCGTCATCAAATTCAAAAAGAGAGTTTGAATAGACTTTGATACTTTCATTTGGAACGTCCTCATCCGAAAGTGATTCGTCATCACTAGAGGAAAAATCATCGTTGGAATTGAAAAGAGGGTTAGAGAAAATCCCGGAAGAATCCTCCGAAGTGTCAAGAGGATAATCACCACAAAAAGACTAATCACATTCACTGTCGGATATATCCTCAGACTCACTTGGGATTGGGAAAAGGTTCTCAACACTAGACTTTATGAATTCGTCCGATTCCTTTTCAGGAATAGTGCTAAGATGCTCATCCCCCATAATGAGAGAGTCCTCGGAGTCCATAGTCGGTAAGATGGATGTGATTGCAATAGACTGAGGGAGTTGAGAAATGATATCGTTCAAAGGAATAGCACTCTCCTCGTCGTCCTCCTCATCATTGTTGCTAGCATAAATAGCTTTTATACGTTCCATTTGCTCTTCTGCTAGCAATTCTGCAATACTCTTGTCTTCCTGCTTTTTCTGGACGGGTGTGATTGCAGTTGGCGAATTCTCATAATATTCCCTCATTTGAATAGTATCCTCATCATCGTCATCGAGAATGGAAGCCTTGAGAAGTTTGGAACGCCTTTCCGCTGCTCGTTCTTCGGCTACTAATTCTCCCATATATTTTTCATGAGGATGAATAATGGAATACTGTGGGGGTTGGAAATTGTCAAAACCGGAAGTATTATACCAAGGATTAGGTTCTTGATTCCACGGTTGACATTGATAATCGTCATGAGGACCCCCACAATTTGCATAAGGAACATTCGGTGCATTTTGAAATGATGTATAATTGAAATTTTGATAGCACGGTTCTTGCTCAAATGAATTCTGAGGAGGGTGGTTGAAATCGTTTTGAAAATTTGGATCAGTGAATGTATTTCCGATTTCAGAAGTGCAACATATACAAAGTCCATGAGTAAACCCACATTTCTTGCAAAAACACCGTTCACAAAGTGAATCATCTCCCAACGGATCTCTACAATTAAAGCAATTTTGCTGATTGAATGAAGATAGCTGGGATTGTGGAGGGTAGTCGGAAAAACCTTGAGAATTATTGAAAGAATTTGGATTTGGATTAATGAATGATTTGCACCAATTACAAAATCCGTCTCTACAATTACTTCCACACCGCTCACACAAACACTTGTAACAACGATGATCATCACCCACTGGACTTTTACAATGAAAACAGTGATAGTCGAGTGACGACATAAGAATTAAACATTAAAGAGGGATAAGAAGATAGAATTAAACGGTTTAAGAGGATAAAGAAGAAAAATAAAAGAAAATATTTTTGGTTTTTTTTTTTTTTTTTTTTTTTTTTTTTTTTTTTCAAACACTTTAGGAAAAGTGTTTGTGATTTTTCAAAATTTTTGGTTTTTATAAGAAAATATATACAAAATAAAAACGATAACTTCACGAGGAAGGATCTTCAAGTCACTAATCGTTTAAACCTCAAAGATATTGTCGCAACACAACCTCCCCGGCAGCGGCGCCAAAAATTGATCCGTCTTAGAAAGTACGTATCAAAATATCAGATATGCGTAAGGCGCGGGAACTGACAAGCCAACCCTTTGGGAAAAAGGCCAACTTGCAAAACCCGTGAAAACGATATAAGAATCCGGGCAAGTGATACCCGGGTCGTTTTCCGACGAGGTGTGAATCGAGGATTTCGTGTACGGTTTGGAATTAAAGTGCTTGAAGGATGGAATTTGGATTTTTGTGTTTTTTAATTCTAATTAAGTTATGGAAAGTAAAGAAACAAAGCAAAATAAAGCACGAACGAAATTAAACTAAAAACGTTAACTGGGAATTCAAAACGAAAATGGAAATTATGCAATTTACAACTACGAAAAGCATACATAAGCTAAATACAACTTAACAAGCATAAGAAATAAGTCTACAAAGCATAGTTGAGCAAAAACGTAAAGAAAATAAAAAACGAGCTTAAGCCGGGAAATCCCGAGCCCTAGAAAAGTGAAATGATGAATATTAACTCTACGGGTCCAAATCTAATTTTACTAAGTCCTAAATGATTAAAAAAAAAATAGAAAAAAGAATTATATTTTTTTGACTTTTATATTTTTTATTATGAATTAAAAACTAATTTAAAAAGAAATATATATAAAAAATACTAAATAAAAGAGGAAAATTATCAAAAATTCAGGGAAAGTCCTTTAAGATAATTAAAGTCTAGGAAAAATAAAAACTAGAAAATTGCTAAATGCAATAACCAGTTAAAAAGCAAAACTGATTAATAAGCTAAAACTGCTAAAGCAATGTTAAATACTGTATAAAATTTTGCAAGGATAAACTGAAAAAGACCCAAGGGCAGTTGGTTAAGGAGTGTGTGTGTGAGGTGTGGTTAAGGCTGAGGTCTCAGGTTCGACCCCTGACCTCAGCTTTATGAAAAACTTATTTTATTTTATTTTTTTTTTCTTTTTGCAAAATTGAAAAGCACTTAAAAATAAGAAATTTTTGAAAAGACAATTATTTTGAAATTCAATATTAAGCTCAGAAAAAGCACAAATAAGGAACAGATATACTAAAACACTTGAAAAGGAAAAATGGAAAAGCTAAAAAAAGGCACAAGCTCATACAAGCTTGTGCCAAAATGCTATAAGCTAAAAACTAACTAAACCCTATCTAAATAAACTATAAATCCTAAATAAGCAGGCAAGGGATAAGCAGGTAAATAAGCAAAAATGCAAATAAGCAAAACCAAAAGCTGATGCAAAACAGCCTAAGGTCACTACTTAAAGCTATCTAAAAGCTAATATAAAAAATCAAAAAAAAGTGAAACAAGTATACTAGCAATCAAATAGTAATTGTACCAAATTTTAGATTAATTGAGCTTATAATGAACTTATTAAAATTCATAAACAAAAGCTGGTTGAGACAAATGAGCATGCAGCCAAACAGCCTTGATGAGGTATTTTTAAGCTTAAAAATAAGCATTTAGATCAGACTAGAAAACCTTAAAAGCTGAATATTCCTAAAGTTCATTCATCAAAGTGCTTAAAGACCAAAAATCAGGCTATTAAGAGCTTATTAAGAGCTTAAAAAGAAGCTAAGGAAAGTGCTAGAGAGAACATAGGGTACTGATGCACAGGGCAATGTCAGTCCTAACCAACCACTTTTGACACCACAAATAAGCAATGAATAAGCTGAGAACTATTCTGAAAATGGTAAATCAGCATACAACAACTAACAACCAACTAGTAAAATGAGATTCGGACATTTTCTTCAACAAATGAGCACTTACAATGTTCTAGAAAGACCTATGCAGACTGCTTATAGATTCTGTGCAGATTTTGAGCACTGATTTTGAGTAAAATGACTAAAGGCTATATGAAATCGAACCAACTTATTAAAATCAACTAGAAACACTAGTTTAAGCACAAAAACTACACCACTAAATCCTAATTACTTAATTCTTAACCAAAGCCAATTTTGAGAGATTTAAACTATGAAATTAAGCATAACCATAAAAATACTTCAATCCTACTCATTAATGCTTAAATCAATTACAACTCAGCTTATATTACTTAATTAGAGCTAAAAAAGTTGAAGAAATGACATTTGAACAGCAAAAACCTATTTTGACCCATTTTTAATCCTGTGCCAAACACCCCTTAATGGGACTGTTTTGGATTTTTCAAGTGATTTAGACCAAATAAAGATGTGAATTTGAAAGACAGATGTTACACTAAGTATATTAGGCTCTAAAAAGCATCTCTGAACTATGAATAAGCACTAAAATAAGTTAAATCTAATTTGAGCTATTTTTGGATTTTTTGATGATTAATAAGTAAAGACAAGAACAAGCAACTAAAATATAGCAAAGTAACATCAAAGAGCAACAATAAGATCAAATAAGCAGAAATGAACCAAATAAGTACTTATATCAACATAAATATGCAATTTGCATATAAAAACTTGGAAATTATTGAAACTTACAAAAGCCCATGCACAAACAGGGCATATAATACTCGAGGAGCTACTCTACAAGCTCTAGCTAGTCTAAAGACAAGCTTGTAACAGCAATAAGCCCTTCCAGGTCTGGCTTATCATCCACAACAGCTTATTTTGACTTTTGTTGACCTTTTTTTTTTGGTTTTTTGAAATTAAATCAGAAAAAAACACTAATAAGCTCACAAATAGCTATAAGAAGCTAGTATGAGCGTATTTCAATAGAAAGAGAGCTTATTGAAGCTTATAACAGCTTATTTATGATTAATAGAATTAAAGCATTAAAGTAAAGAAGGCAAAGTAATAAGGCAAACTAAAACTTTCATTAAACTAAAATCAGATTACAAGATGAAAATACATTTTGAAAACTTAAAAAATAAACTTGAACTTAAAAAAAAAAACTAACTAACTGCTTACTGCCTTTTCAGGCTTACAATTGAACCTATTTATACTAAAAAAACTAAGCTATCTTCTGTCTTGTGCTTCTTCTGTGAGGGGAATCAGCTTTGCTTATTTGTTGCGCTTCTTTTATTTGCCTCTGAACCCTTAGATTAAATCTTGAATCATCACAGCCTTTAATCTCATTTTGGCGCCCAATTGATAACATGGATTGCCAGCGTGGCATGGTTGACTTGTGAGGAGGGGGGATACATGTGAAGGGGTAAGTAGGGTGGCTGAAGCAGGAAAAGAAAGGTGGCTTGGAGCAGGGAAAAGTTGGGTTTAGCTTTTGGCGGGTAAAGGGATAAAGGGGGGGTTGACTATTTTTTTAACCGGAGTTTATTAATCAATAAGGGTTGGGATGGGTTTAGTTATTTGTTGGATTGGGTTGGGTTGTGTTTTAATAAAAGGGTATTGGGTTGTATGTTAATGGGTTGGATCTTGGATTTGGTTTTATAAGTTAATAATGGACTTCAAGTATAATGGGCTCACTAGGCCCATTAAAATAGATACGGTTTGGCCCAAAAAAATATGATAAGGGATTCGGGTTCGTTTTTCCATGCTCAATCAAATACAATATCCCGGGTTTGACTTTGACTTCGTCTTGACTAGATCAAATGCACAAATGTTGTCGAGTCGATCCTAAAAATGCCCGTTTTCACTCTATTTTCAATCCTTTGTACCTGAAATACATAAAAACACAATCCAAAGATATTTGCAATATAAATTGGTATATTTGGCTGTTTTCAGTTATTTTTATGTATTATATGGGCATAAAATGATGAGTAAATAGGCACTCATCAGAGGACATGGGTGTTTTCATGGGTTTGGAATCTTCAAGACCAAATTTCTTAAGCATATCTTTGATGTACTTAGATTGGTTGAAGAATATCCCATCTTCTAATTATTTAATTTGGAGTCCTAAGAAAAAGTTTAGTTTCCCCATCCTACTCATTTCAAACTCGTCATGCATGATTTTTGAGAAATCATCGCATAACTCTTGACAAGTTGATCCGAATATAATGTCATCCACATATATCTGAACTATGATAATATGTGATCCCTTTTTCTTAGTGAAAAGTGTGTTGTCTACTAGGCCCATGGTATACTTATGGTCAACTAGGAAAGTCTTAATTCGATCATACCAAGCTTTTGGTGCTTACTTAAGTCCGTATAAAGCTTTTTTAAGTTTGTAGACATGATTTAGTTTTTCAAAATCGGCAAAGCCGGGAGGTTGTGCTACGTACACTTCCTCGTTAATAAAACCATTAAGAAATGCACTTTTGACATCCATTTGAAAAAGTTTAAAGTCATGTGCACATGCATATGCAAGTAGTATTCTAATTGATTCAAGCCTAGCTACCGGTGCAAATGTTTCGTCGTAGTCTATACCTTCTTGTTGATTGTAGCCTTGAGCTGCTAGGCTAGCTTTGTTTCTAGACACTATGCCATTTTTGTCCATTTTATTCCTAAACACCCATTTTGTTCCAATTATGGTTTGACATTTAGGTTGAGGGACTAATATCCAAACGTCATTTCTAACAAATTGATTAAGTTCTTCTTGCATTGCTATAACCCAAGATTCATCTTTTATGGTCTCATTTATATTTTTGGGCTCAATTGTTGAAATGAAACAAAAGAAATTAGTTTGATTTTGAACTCTTGATCTTAAGGTTCTTTCATTAATTTCTCCTATGACGTTATCTAATGGATGACTTATAGATGATTTGATATTGATTATTTCCTTATTTAAAGGTTCATCTTCTTTATCATTATCTAGATTTTCTTGGTTTTTAGCCATTTGACTTTCAACTAAGTCATCATCTACCAAAGGGGATGTCTTAGAGGGAGGTGGACTTTCGTCGAATGTTACATTCAATGATTCCTCGGCTCTTTAAGGTTTCTTTGTTCAAGACAATGTATGCTTTACTATTTTGTGAGTATCCAAGGAATACACCTTCATAAAACTTTGGGTCAAACTTGGTGAGATAATCTTTAGTGTTTAAAATGAAGCACTTGCTTTCAAAAACTCTAAAATATCCTAAAGTAGTCTTTTTGCCTCTATAAAGCTCATATGGTGTTTTATTCAAGAATGGTCTAATTAATACTCTATTTAGGATGTATGTGGATGTGTCAACGGCGTTACACCAAAACTTTTGTGGTATATTTTGTTCATTTAGCATTGTTCGACTCATTTCTTGAAGTATTCTATTCTTACGTTCTACTACACCGTTTGATTGAGGAGTTCGAGGAGCCGAGAAGTTATGTGTTATGCCATTAGCATCACAAAAAGCTCCGAATTGAGTTTCGTTATCAAATTCACGGCCATGGTCGGTTCTTATTGACACAATGCTATTTCCTATTTGATTTTGAATTTTCTTACTTAGAATTTCAAATTTATCAAATGCTTCGTTTTTAGTTTTCAAAAACTTAGTCCAAGTATACCTAGAGTAATCATCTACTATTACCAAAGTATAGAAGTTTCCTCCATAACTTTGTATAGCGGATGGACCAAACAAATCCATATGCAATAATTCTAGACACCTAGATGTGGACACCATGTTTTTAGCCTTATGGCTATTATGAACTTGTTTCCCAATTTTGCAAGCATCACAAAAGTGTTGGTCGTATTTCAACTTGGGTAGGTTCCTAACGAGTTCCTTAGATGATAGAGATTGGATGAGTCTCATGTTGGCGTGGCCTAAGCGTCTATGCCACATAGTTGAGTTGTCGTCTAAGGAGGTGAGACAAAGTTTGTCTTTAGATGTTTTGTCTAATTTCATAACGTAAACGGTATTCTTCAAAACACCTTTTTCTACGGTTATGCCATTTTTAAGTATCTTACTTCCGTTTTCACTGAAAAGGACGTCATACTTTTTACGGCATAATTGACTAATACTAAGCAAGTTAAAACCTAAGTTATCTACATGAGCAACATCATCAATAGTGAGAGAGTCATGAGAGATTGTACATTTTCCAATGATTTTACTTTTAAGCTTGCTACCAAACGTAACATTACATTCGTCGTACACTTGGTAGGTTGAGAAAAGGCTTTTGTTTCCCGTCATGTGCCTTGAACACCCGTTATCTTTTATCCACTCGTCCGGTTCTAACCCGACTTTCAAGCACACCTAAGTTAAATAAAAACTCAAGCGTTTGGTCCCCAATATCTCATGGGTCCATTTGGGTTAAACATAGCATTATCTTGATTCATGTATGGAAACGGTGGATATGGGTTCCATGGCATGTAGTTGGGACCTTGATAACTTTTAGGTAAGTTTAGATTCCAACTATTTTGATAATGATGCTGTGAGTTGTAATTACTCTTTGGAAAGGGGCGTTTGGGAATAGTCGTCCTAGGTCTTTGTTGAACTGTTTTAGTCCTAAACTCATTTTTAACTTGTCCTATTCCTATAGCAACTGCTGGTTTTTGTTTGTTAACAGTTGTACTAGTGCTAGGTTTTCTTGTGACTTTAACAAATTTAGTACGATCCGAAGTACAAACCTTCTGTTCAGCAATAGTTCCCGCGGAACCTTTGGCCACTACTGGCGGAACCAAATTTTTGGTTCCGTCGGATCCGTGGGTGTCTGAACTTGTTGGAACAGTTTCTTGTACTTTCACTGTTTGTTTCTTAAAGCTACTTAAGTCTCCTAGTTTCATAAAACCTAGTTCGGTTTTATCATGAGATAACTTTTGAACTTTCATTATCTCATCTACACAACTGATGTTTTTATCAAACCTTTTAAATTTAGAATTTTGTTTGATAAGTTCTTCCTGTGTGGACTTAAGTGTTTCTAGTTCTAATTTAAATTCATGACATGAAACACATGTTTCTTTAACATCTTTACCCTTTTCTAATCGTATAGATTTTTCTTTTAACCAATAAACTTCGTTTTCCAAAAATTCCTTTTTGGTTTTTAAAAACTTATTTTTGTTTATGATTTTTAGGGTAATTTCACACAGTTTGTTATATTCTATTTCTAGGGTGTCATCATCAATAGAGGAGTAAGATGAGTCAGATTGTACCTCGTTAGAGTCATGAGCCATAAGAGCAACTTCATCATTCTTTGGCTCTTCGTCATCATCTTCATTGTCACTCCAAGCACCACTAACAAAGGCTCGTTGAGTCTTGTTTTTAGGTGGCTTCGGACAATCTCCTATTAGATGACTAGTATCCCCGCACCTAAAGCACTTCCTATCTACTTTGCCTTTATTATCATCACGGTCTTTCCGGAAGGATTTCTTTTCTTCTCGACGTTGTCTTACAAACTTCCCTCGTCTCCTAAAGAACTTCTTGAAATCTCTTACGGCCATGGCATACTCTTCGTCTTCGCTACCTGAGCTAGACTCTTCATCATCACTTGACTCTACCCTAGCTTTTAAGGCAATGGACTTGATCTTTTCCTTTTTGCCTTTGACTATCTTATAAGTTTCAAAGCGATTTTTCCAATATATAAAACTTTTTGCTTCAAATAGTGGTGGTCTTTGCATAGATTGCCCTTCTTTGTAGTTTTCAAAATCCATTGTTCGTTTCAAGTTTTAAAATACAATATATTTTGAAAATCTTGAGTAACGTAGCCCTGATACCAATTGTGGAAAACTAGAAGGGGGGTTGAATAGTTTTTACCGTTTTAAAATTAATTCGCTTTGAATACTTAACGTGATTTCAACTTAATGCAAATAATCAAACAATATAAGTAAAGCAAGCAAGGAAAGAAACAATCAAACCACAACACGGATGTTTATAGTGGTTCGGTCTATAAGGACTCTCTTCCTTGCCCTACTCCACTCCTCGAGCCTCTAACTCGAGAGTTTTTCTTTACTAAGAAACAAGCTCCCTTCTAGGCGGAGAAAACCTTTACACGTCGCTTACTCTTTATCCGGTACAAAGCTAAATACCGAGTTCTAGTTCGAGGTAGAACCAACCTAACATCGCTTACACTTTTTCTGGTACTAAGCTAAATACCGAGTTCTTTACAAGGGTACAACCACTCCCGACACTCTATGTGTTTTGAGGACTAAAACACTAACCGATCACTACTGAATGTTTAGTATAACAATGATGTGTGATAAACTACAAATCACACAGTATCTAACTAACAAGACTTGCAACAGTGTGTTGAAGCTTGTGATGCTCGATCTCTTTGCTACAAAAGAAAGATCTCTACAAATGAAATGAATGAATGAATGGATTAGTAATATATGAAAGAATGTATAATGTAGTTTATGCTATATGAGTGATGAGTGAACATGAATGATCAGCTTGCTATTTATAGGCAAACTGATCAAATAGTCCACGGATTTGGCGGATCCAAATCCAGGGGTCCGCCCTTTATGCTGTTTGGTTCCGCCGGGACCTGACAGCAAAATCTTCATATATCTTTCCAAATCTTGCCAAGATCTTACACAATCCAATTCTTTGCTTGAAGATCTTTCCAAGATATTTACTAAATCTTCAAGATATCCTAAAGATATCCAAATGATGTATGCAATGATGTCATGAACATATTTCCATTTTAAGAATTAAAATGTAAATAATGTAAATGTATATATGTATGTAATATGTATCCTAGTGATCATGTAGCATGTATATGATGAGTTTTAAAAGCTTATTACTATAAATGTAAAAGACTTTAACTTATATTTATGCTTTGCTAAAGATAAACTTTATGATTGTCATTAACAAAATATAGCAAAGATTGTAAAATATAAATAACGTTTTTAGGACGATATTTGTATTAATAGGTACCTTGCAATCCGTGGGTCACTGACCTCAAATATTTTGCAATCATTACACTTCATTAACTGCAAATCTTTCCCTCCTCACTCAACCTCACCTCATTAGGTTGACTTTCACTTGTCATATCACTCCAATAACTTAAAAAAATCATTAGGAATAGAGGAATTTAAGTGGATTCACATCCAATCCATGCACAAATATCAACAATTCTTGAACTCTATAAATTAGAAGCTCCAGGCACTTCAATTTCATCACCTTCACCACAACTTCCTGTGAATCTTTGCAACATTCAAGCAAATTCACAATGACAAAATCTACAAACTTATCACCTTCCAATAGGGCATCTAGAAGAACCGCTAGAATCAGTGTGCGACCATGTTGTTTTGTCAACTTAAACTCCTCGTCCTCTAATGAATCACCCATCAACATATCCTCACCCATTCATGATGACAATGTCATCAACTTAAGCACTCCAAGACCTTAACAAAGATCTCCGATCTTTGTGACAACTCCACCTCCCACCAAAACTCCGGTGGCAACCACACCACCTCCTGCTCCATTACAACCACCAAAATCATCATCACCAAAGTCTCCAAAACTTAAACCTATTAAACTCTTCACCACTCCACCAGCATCTCCTCGTCCATTTATGGAAAAAGGACATCTCATCCACCACATTTACCATCATTTGCCTCAATTGAGCGTATTGCTCACGAACCACCTCAGGCATCATTCATGCCCAATGAGATTTTTCATGATGAACCTCAACCTCATGAACATCAATCTCATCAACCTCAACAACCTCAACAACCTCAACATTTTTTCCCTACTTATCGGGAAATTGATGAATCAATGTGGATTGATCCTCCACAAACACAAGAACAAATAAATGACCAACTTGATGGTCTTTATGCATTTTCAAACATGGTGGACTCCCACCTTCAAGAAGCTATGAACCTACAAACCACTTTACTTGTATCAACCATGGCATTGCCATCAAATCCTAACCATCAATCAACCAATGCACCACCACCTACAACCGAACTTCCTCTACCACCTAACTTTTCGCGTCATGGTTGTACTATGTGTGAAAGGGCCGCTAGGATTAGTGAAAGAACTAAAATCATGGTCCATGAGCTTCAAGATGAAATGAGGTTCATCCTCACTCACATCCTTTAAAGTCTCAACGCTTTTTCCCATCCTCCACCATAATAGAAAACACTAGGATGGATGTTGTAATAAGTCCAATAGCATTAGGACTATCTTTATCTTGTTTTAGGATTTTTTTTTCTAAGTTATTTTTTCCTTTTTGCATTTTCTTAATCCATCATTGTTATTGTCTCATCATTGTGACATCGGTAATAATGATATTTTACTTAATATATGATGTTTTATTACTCCTGTGGGTTGTTTATTCTATTTCTTATTTATTTTATATATTGTATGAATGGTGATGTTTTGGGTTCATATTGCATCTCTTGTAACTAACATTTGTTTTGTAGCTTTCAAAATCCATGTATCTCATACTTGGCACCCCAACAAGGGGGAGTATTGGCCAAGTGAGAGCACATGAGGTCGGCCTCATTATACATTCCGCTTCTCTTCTCTTTTTGGTTCGATAAAAAGGGGGAGAAAAATAAACTTCATATATTATACAAAATTTGCATAAAACAAAGTTTATATCTATAATTTTAAAATACATGCACATTTTTATCTCATTGCTTAAAAATAAACTTTATATTTTTTCCTCAAAAAAAAAGGGGAAGATTGTTAATACAAATATCGTCTAAAAAACATTATTTATATTTTACGATCTTTGCTATATTTTGTTAACGACAACTATAAACTTTATTTTAGCAAAGTATGAATTTAGTCAAGTCTTTTATATATAGCTACAAGTTTTACTTAAACAAAACTAAATTCCAATATGATACAAATTACTTGTACATAAGTAGTATTCAAGTCATATTAAGAAGAGTGTCACATTAGGTGTTAAAAACAAATAAAGTGCCACATTATGTGTAAAAGTAAAATAAGTATGTTTTAAAAATAATAAAAATGTGTCTTATGATAACATAAGTAATCAAACGTTTTTAGTAACTCATAAACTAACTTGTTACTTCTTAATTAACATCATTTAGCTAGCTATAATATACATTTTACAAGTTTACTTTGTTAGACATTTTAATCAAAATGAAATTGCATTATAACATCACTACTTGGATCATCCTATTCTAGTATAATTTGAGATTGCATATCATTGTAGGATGCTAAAGTGATATGGAGAATATTTTGGTTAGATTTGATAAAGATTTAGAAGATCATGTCAGACAGACTGGCGGAACCAAAAATTAACAAGGGCGGACCCTTTTTTTGGTTCCGACCAGTCCGTGGCATGCTGAGCCTTTTGCCTATAAATAGCAAGCCAAACTTAGTTGTTTTACACACACTTACATACATAAATATTGTATATTCTCTCTCACTCATTATTCCCTGTATCTAACTCATTCATATTCATTTTAGTGAACTTCTTAGATAGCAAGAAGATCAAAGCATCATTGAAGACTTATAAGCTTCAACAAAGTGTTGCAAGTCTTGTTTGTTCATCACAAGTGTGTATTGTAATTATTCATACATCATTGTTTGTACCAAACCATCATAAACCTCTGTAGTGATTGGTTAGTATTTTAGTCCTCAAAATACGTAGTGTGATGGGAGTGGTTGTGCCCTTGTAAAAGAACTCGACATCTACTTTGTGTCGGAAATATTGTGTAACCGACGTGTAAAGGTTTTCTCCGCCGGATAAAGGAGCTTGTTGACTAGTGAAGGATACTCTCGAGTTGGATACTCAGGGAGTGGAGTAGGGCAAGAAAAAAGAGTCCTTGTAGACCGGACCACTATAAACCCTCGTGTTGTGGTTTGATCGTTTCTATCTTTCTTGCACTTACTTATTGTTATTTTGTTTGAATACATTAGTTGATTTCACAAAAAAAAGAATTTAAAAACGGTAAAACTATTCAACCCCCCTTCTAGTTTTCCACAGTGTGCATCAACTAGGGTATGGTGATAACATAAGTCAACCTAGACATGTTGAACAGATACTTCAACCAGTGTATAATGTTGATCACCAACCTGGACATGCTGAGCAACACATTGCAACTCCTTTAGATGAATAAGATCAATCTGAGGGAAATGTTTTTCAAAATCAAAATGAGGTTCCTGTTTTTCAAAACTTGTTTCCAAATCAGTCAGAGGAAGGTAGTAGTAGAAGGTCTAAAAGAATATCTAAACTGCCTGCTAAACTGAATGAGTATGTGCTTGATAATAAAGTTAAGTATGGGTTGCATAGATATGCTAATCATGTTGTGCTTATTGTTGAGAATTATTGTTTTATTTCTAATCTGAATAAGTCTGCTGAACCTTCTTCTTATGAAGAAGCTTCAACAGACATTAATTGGATAAATGCTATGACTGAGGAAATGAATGCTTTATATGAGAAATGTATTTGGGTTATTATTGAGCTTCCTTGTGGAATGAAGGCTATAAGTTGTAAGTGGGTTTTTAAAATCAAGTATCAATCTTCTGGTGAAATAGATAGGTTTAAAGCTAGGTTAGTGGCCAAAGGGTATGACCAAAAAGAAGGTGTTGACTATGAAGAGACCTTTAGTCTTGTTGTTAAGATGGGTACTGTTAGGTGTCTAATTAGTCTTGCTGTTCATATGGACTAGAAAATATTTCAAATGGACATTAACAATGCTTTTCTCTATGGTGATTTGAATGAAGAGGTTTATATGTTACCCCCTCCAGGGTTTTTTAAAGAAAGGGATAACAAAGTTTGTCTTTTAAAGAAGTCTTTGTATGGCTTGAAACAGGCTCCTAGAAAGTGAAACCATAAACTGACTGAAGCCTTGTTTGAAGCAGGTTTTGAACAATCAAAAAATGATCATTATTTGTTTATTAAAACCAAAGGTAAAACTGTTTTGTTCTTGCATGTATATGTGGATGACTCAGTCATTACAGGCAATAGTGAAACTGAGGTTGAAAATTTTAAGAGTTTTTTGAAAAATAAGTTTAAAATTAAAGACTTGGGTGAGCTAAAATATTTTCTTGGTATTGAAGTTTTAAAAACTAAGACTGGGTTATGTTTAAATCAGAGAAAATATTGTCTTGAGCTTTTACATGAGTTTGGCTTGCTTGCTTGCAGACCTGTTATAACTCCTTTACCAGAAAATATTGTTTTGCCACATAAAGAAACTGAGGATGACAAGTTTGTTGAAAAATATTACTACCTCCGTCCCATATTAAGTGTCCACTTTGACTTTTTGGAGTCTTTCTTATTCAACTTTGATCTTAAATTCTATTATTTGTATTATATAATATTTGATGCAAAATATATGAATGGATTGGGTTTTAAATGTATTTTCATTGGCATAATTTTCATCAAGTATTATATAGCACAAATAAAAATATTTACAGTCAAAATTAAACAAGAAAGACTCAAAAAAGTCAAAGTTGACACTTAATATGAGACTTAGGGAGTACAAATTATCAAAAGCTTGTTGGGAAGTTGATATATTTGACCATGACTAGGCATGATATTTCTTATGTTGTTCATTGTTTAAGCCAACATATGCATGCTTCTTTACAGTCACATTTTGATATTAGCTTAAGGGTGCTTAAGTATCTTAAGTTGGCACCTGGTAGTGGTATTGGGTTTAGTAAAAGTCAAAGTGGTTTTAAAGTTGCGGCCTTCTCTGATTCTGACTGGGCAAAGTGTCTAGTCACTAGAAGGTCAGTGTCTGGATATTGTGTGTTTGTGAATGGAGATTTGGTTTCTTGGAAGAGCAAGAAGCAAGCTACATTGTCTAAATCTTCAGCTGAGGCTGAATATAGGGCAATGGCTTCTGCTACTTGTGAAGTGATGTGGATTGTTAAGATATTAAAGAATCTGGGTGTTTCTGAGAGTTTGTTACTAGTGGAGTTACACTGTGATAATAAATCTGCTAAAGAGATTGCTGCTAATCCAGTTATGCATGAGAAAACAAAGCATTTTGATATTTATGTGCATTTGGTTAGAGAAAAAGTAGCATATGGGTTGATCAAAACTGTTAAGGTTGATTCAAAAGATCAAACTGCAGATGTGTTGACAAAGGCTCTTGGTTTTGTGCAACATGGTGTTATGGTTAAAAAAACTAGGTATGGTTAACCTTTTTGGTTCATCAGTTTTAGGGGGGGGGGGTGTTAAAAGTATTAACATCACTTTACAAACTAATGAACCTTCAGGGGTTAAATGTGTAAATGTTTTATAACTAGTTTTCTAATCTTTTAACTTTGAGCTGTTTTTGTAAGGTTTTGTTTGTGCAGGGTTGGGAGTGTAAGATTGCAGTATATAAGCTCCTTATCTCTGCTAGGGTTTTATGACCTCTCTTTCATCCGTTTCTCACACAAGTTTATATGCTCTCAAGTTTATTCAAGATCAATTGATCTAGTTGTTGAACGTTACCAGTTTAGTTTCAGTTGTAATATGTCAAGATCTTCTTGATCTTGACTGCTAGTATAGTTTGGTTAGGTTTTGGTTTAGTGTGAGTTTGTATTGTATCTGACAGCACCTTGTAAAGGGACTATCATTATTTCTTTTTTATCTTGTATTGGTCAGCACGTGTTTTGGTGACTGATCTTCGGTGTTTATTGTTATAATAAAAGTGATCACCAAAAGGGTGGTTGGTTGGGTGATTAACAATTTAGTTGTTTTTGGTACCATTTTAACAGAATGAACAACACCTTGCTTGTATTGTTTTAAAACAAATCCAATGTTGACCAACGAAAAGAAATTAAATGAGATTGTATCAACTTCGTTCCTTCATATATATATATATATATATATATATATATATATATATATATATATATATATATATATATATATATATATATATATATATATATATATATATACCTGGGTTTTGACTCGACATTGCGAGCCGACTAATCCCAGGGCGACGACCCTTTTGGATAGCCCGAAGTCATCGCGGGTGAATCTCCGTGGCCACATGGGGATTAATTTTCTCCCCAAGGTTTGAACCTGGGACCTCCAGGGATTTTAATCACTTAGGAGACCAAATCCAAACCACTGGGTCACCCCATGTGGTTAGACTATGATTTGGCCTTACAGTGGTAGAACCTGGTGAACCTGGCGTACTACTTCTCAGGTGGCACTTCGTTCGTTTGGCAGAGGCGTAGAGCTATCTACTTGGTCGCTACTGGATCTGCTACGCTAGGTACTCAGGATTGATCGACGCCCGAGGAACGTAGAACGCTCGACTGAATGAATGACTCGCAAGGTGTAAGCCCCAACGACATTGGGGGAGAAAAGAGAAGACTGTTGTCCATGATCAATTGTGCACATCCTTTTTGAATGGTCGGCTTAGAGTGAAAATTGGATGGTCGGCTTAGAGTGAAAATACATGAACATAGACTTTGTGAATGACTTTGCCAATCACCGGTGACTCCCTTTATCGGGATGACAGGAATTGCTTCATCGGCATTTCCGTCAATCGGTGTAAGACTCATGCATCATGGGAGGGTGATCGAACGGCCGCCTTCGAGAACGGCCCTGGTTCAGCTCGATAAAGGCCGAGCTCATACAATTTTAAGGAGGTGACAAAAACTCGACTCTTTTGTATTAGCTTAATAAATACGTAAAGCCCAAAGAAACAAATAATAAAAGCATTTCTTCACGAAATCGTAAAATCAAACCACACGTTAACCCTACCATTTTAGGGTTTAACAAAACTCAAAACACCTCCAATCCCCACCACCATCACCACCTTGACAAAAATGGGGAAAACCAAAACCCCAAAACAACCAAACCCCAATCCAGAAACCCCAAATCCAAACACCCCATCATCATCATCAAACATTTTCCAAACCCTATTCAACAACACCCCACAAGACCCAAACAACACCATCTTTTCAGATTCAAACCCATTCAAAGCCAAACCAAACACCCTCCAAAAGCTACTTTCATTAGACATTGATAGCCCACAAAAAATAAGCAATACCCATATCTCAGAATCATCAAATTTGCCAACTAAACGAAAAAAAGCCCCAAAAGATGACTCAGATGATGATAAAAATGTGAAAAAATTAAAAGGTGGAGATGGGTTTTCAGTAAAAAGTGATAAAAATGTGAACTTGGTGAAAAAAAAGAGGAAAAGAGATGAAGTTGAGGCTGAGTATGAGGAGAGAAAGTATGGAGGGGTGGATGTGGATAAGGGAGAAGATGAGGGGGTGAAAGTGAAAGTTGGGGAGAAGAGGAAGGGACTTGGGAAAGGTGATGAGGAGTTGCTTGTGGCGAAAGAAGGGTTTGATGATGAGGAGAAGCTGTTGAGGACTGTTTTTGTTGGGAACTTGCCGTTGAAAGTCAAGAAAAAGGCGTTGTTGAGGGAGTTTGCCAAGTTTGGGGAGGTTGAGTCGGTGCGAATTCGGTCTATTCCGTTGTTGGATGTGAGTTTGAATTGGATTTGTTGGAGTTTTTGTTTGTTTGGTTTGGTTAAATGTGTGTTTGATTTTGGTTTGCTGTGTTTTTTGTTGCAGGATAAGACGCCGAGGAAGGGTGCTATAATTAAGAAGCAAATTAATGATGCAGTTGACAGGTTATTTGGATAATATTTTATATGGTTAATTGCTTGATATATGCTTTACGTGTTTTACTGATTATTGTAACGCAATACGTAATTAATAGTAATAGTAATCCGCATTAGCTTAGTTTGACCAATTTTTCATATGGTCAATTGCTTAATACATATGCTATTATGCTTGACCTGTTTGACAGATTATAGCAACTTTCGATGAAAACCATGAGCTAAAAACACTAGTAAAAGTATCATGCTATTATAAGCAATGAACATAATTTTATGTTGATAAGTTGTGTATGATTATATGGGTAACATAATTGTGCAATCATGTTGATATTGAAGCTGAATCCCTCATTTTGATGATGTATTTGAGCTTTTATTCAGCTCTTAAACATAATTGTAAACTAATAGTTTCTATGTGCTTAATTGTGAAATTGTGTGGTACGGAGTAGATGGTCATGAGAATAGCTGTGGTGTAAAGTTGGACCTATTTATGTCTTTAAATGTTTAAATATGCTTTTGTTCATTAGATATAAAACTGTGGTCCTGATTAGATGTTTCATGAGAATAGCTGTGATGTGTGCTTAAATATTAATTGTGTAGTGGAATTCTTACGAGAATAGCTGTGGTCCTGTTACAAGTCAAATTAGTCACGTGGTTCCCATATGCTAGTTAACGCGAAGTCAACAAATAAAATGAGCAATCCACATGATCTCGTGCTTATAGTAGTTGTTAACTTTGGCGGGAAATATGGTTGAGTTCACTCACTATATAATCTGGTTTCTGGTTTTGTTAGAGTTAGTTATCTATTTGTAATCATCTCAAGGGTGGCCTAGTGGCAAAAGGGCTTGTGACTATCACTCTAAAATGTGTGAGGTCTCAAGTTCAATTCCTGCTAGGTGCAAACAACCTTAAAACTCTGTTCTCAAGATAATAAAAGGAGTGAAAAGGAAAGGAAGGTAGGGACAACAAAAATATTTTGTGTTCTTAAGAAATTTTGAGGAAAGAATGGGAAAGGAAGGTACGTAAAGTGAGGGGCCATTTGGTGGATTTTGGACCAAAAACTTTCCGCCCATATTTGGGATGGAAAGGAAGTAAAGAGAATAAGACAAAAATGAAAAGACTTTAATGTCAAAAATACCCTTTGTCTTTAGTGTGTATTTATTATGGAGCAAGGTTATAATAGTAATTCCACAAATATAAAAAGTATAAAATGGGACCACCTACTTTCATTTACTTTACTTTACTATAAACTAAAGAACATGAAAATCTATAAACTTTACTTTCGCTCTTCCCTATTTCTTCACATTGCATTACTTTACTTTACTTTACTTCCCTCTTAAAAAAAAAAGTCTAGAACAGAGTGTAAGTGGCCACGCCAACCTCCTGAAAAGGGAAGGCTTTACCTGGTTTGAGTGTGTGTGTGGCGGTGGGTTCAAACCCGTGGATTTGTCGGCCAAAAGGTCGGAAATCATGGTTACCAAAAAAAAAATATAAAAAATCACCTCTCTCTCCAAATTCTTGCAATCCTTCTATTAGAGTTCTTATGAACATATTGTACAATTCAATTTTGAGAATACATTCTTATTCAGTATTTGCCTAATTGTTTTGTTGCCGAATTTCATTTTTTAATTGATTTCTAATTCGGATTGTATCAGATGCAAAGTAAGATTTTTAATTATGATCTCTAAATGTTTAATTATGATTATCTTCATTAAAGATGAATTGGTTGGTGAATGCAGGGTTAATGCATACATTGTTTTCAAGACGGAAGATTCTGCTCAAGCTTCTTTGGCGCATAACATGGCAGTTGTAAGTTGATATCTTGAAAGATCAATGCTTGTTTTTTCAAACCAGAAAAGTTACCAGCGGTATATAGTAGAGTATGGTGTCTTGATTAATCTCTATGTATTCTTATGCTATGTTACTTTCGTTTAATCTTTTTAGGGGTTCATTTATGCATGGATGTTTATGACAAATAGCCCATTCGTATTATACAGACTTTTGAAGATCTTAATAACTCAGTTTGTGATAAATTGATCCTGCATAATGATTCTTTTGGGTTATAATCAATGTGTATAGTTGCTCTCTTCAGTCAGTTGGCTTGATATATGTTTGGATGACTTAATTATAAAAGCATGGATTGTTTGTAATTGTGCCAAAAACATCAAATTAAATGGAATATGCTTTTAAAATTACTATACAGTTTGACTTGATAGCATATGGAACATCGTAAATTATGTAAGATCATTATGAGCAAATTAATAAGTTTATGTGTTCGATCTTCTTATTCTTATCTAGGTGGGTGGAAATCATATTCACGTAGACAGAGCTTGTCCACCTCGCAAAAAATTAAAGGGAGAGAATGCTCCACTTTATGACAGCAAAAGAACTGTGTTTATTGGTAACCTCCCATTTGATGTTAAGGTATATATCTTTTGCTTAATTCATATCAGTGCCTAGGTTGTACAATTTGACTTAGAGTTGGTAGTATGGGCGGGTTGTGTAACATGAAAACCAGGTTCGGGTCAAAGCTTAGTCTTGTATGCGTTGAAACGGGTCGTATTGATTTGAAATGAGACACTTTACGGCTTTCTGTCCAAAAAATAGGGATTTAGGTGGTTGTGTGCGTTAAATATAAACTTTGGGCGATTCTCTATTCGTTTGACCAGTTCACCTTTTATTTTGTTTTTATGTCTACTGATAATTCTTTTATTCAACCTGTTCATAAGCAATTGGGTTGATATTGCCATCTCTAGTCTTTACTGATATTGGTACATTTTTCTCTGTCTTTCAGGACGAAGAACTTTATCAGCTTTTTAGTAGCTTTAACAATCTGAAAGACTGCATTGAGGCTATTCGGGTTGTGAGAGATCCTGGTACAAGCATGGGGAAAGGCATTGCTTATGTCTTGTTCACAACAAGGGTATGTGTATGCTGAACACACAATATCCATCTAATTGTATCACACTTTTGTGTTTCATTCATATCATATAAACCAACCCTATACTTCTTCATGCCTCAAAATTGCAACTAAAAAAGTGAAAGTTATAATTACTGTGTGTATTGCAGGAAGCTGCAAATACGGTTGTTAGGAAACATAAACTGAAGATACGAGACAGGGAGCTCAGGTTATCTCATGCCTTGAAAGCAAACCCAACACCATCCAAACAAAAGGAATCATCATCTTCTAAGCCAGCTGTGGGCGGCAACCTGTCTTATCAGGGTATTCGTGCTACCAAATCTGGTGGTGAGAAAAAGTTTGCCACAAGAATCGCAAAACACGTGAGGACCGAATCGAGGAGTGAAAATGTGGTGAAGAAAAAAGTACGTTCAGAAAAGAGGCCTTCAGTTGCTGCTAGAAAGGCTGCGGCAAATGCAGCTAGAACTGGTGGTGATGGTGGTGGTAGTGGCAGTGGTGGTACTAAACGTAAGAAAGAAAGCCGTACACCACAAAGTAATAACAAAAACAAGAAACCAAGGAAATTTAGATAGGTGTTTTTAGTAGTCTATTATAGATAATGGAATTTATCAGTTGTTATACTTTGTATTATTATTGTTTGAATTGGTTTAATGTTTACAACAAAAGAATTGGTTTAATATGTGTTATAAGCTCATTTCAGTTTATGATGGTTTTTGCTTTGTTCTGCATGTACCATCTGGCTAGCTTGCCTTGGCCATGGTCCAATCTGGTTGGTTTTAAAATGGTTTAGTTTTTATATCTTTATATTGGGTCATGGTTTTGTTAGTTCTGCTTCGAATATGTATAGTTTTGGTCCATATAGTCCAGTGTCGGTTTTTATACAATCAGGTTTAGTTTTTTTTCTGGTTGTTTGGACCAACCTACACTGTAATATGTATTTGGCCTATGTACGCATTCACGTTGTTTCTCTCCTCTGCTCATAGACAATTAGGGGAGGGTTTGGGTTAGCCGGTGTATTTAGTTAACCCAACTAGCTTGAACATGACATTTTTAGTTGACCTTGTCGAAAAGTCAAAACTCACAATCCGAATCTGCTTGAACCAACCTTAATCTGTTTCCTTATTTATGTTCGGGTTCTTGTCATGTCTGGAGTAGTTGCAAATCGCCACTATTGCATACCTCTAATTTTTGTTCCACATAAAAGATGATAGTGTGTAACGACAAACAAGATACTTGTATGTTCGTAGGGGTGTAAAGAAAGTGTTATGTTGCTTAGTTAAATGAACAAAGATGAACAAAAGTCATTGCGCTCATTTATGATGGACGTATGGTTACATAATAAACTATATTCAATTTTAATTATGTTGATGTTTACTGTAATCAAATATACCAAAGAAAAAAAATTACAAAATAACAATAAATCAAAAGCAAATACGTGAAAAAAAATGTTATAACAAAGTAAAAAAAAAAAAGAAAAAGTTACCATTAAAAGAATTACCACCGACATATATCAGATAGATAATAAACTTGTAGCGCAAGGCACAGACATTATTATATATACAACGGAAACCAGGTTTGTAAACCATAAACTTGTATTCCACATTCTTTTCTCTCTCACTCAAAAACTGCATCTAGGGTTTCAATCTTTTACGTTTGTAATGGCTGCTGATAAAGGAAAAAGGAAGCGTCCCGACTGCGAATCTGATGAGATCACTGTTAATTCTCGACCCTTCAAATTAGTCTCTTGTAAAACTAATCGTCTCCACTTGGTTTCTTCAGTGAATGAAGAGTATAGCGGTGGAAAGTGTTCTTATGTAAACGGGGAGTATACAGATGACGAGGCTCAATATGGGGACAAAGAAAATAGTAGTGATCATAAGGGTAGTTATTTTGAAGAAGAGTACGATGATGAAGGATGGTTTATTGGTTATAAGTATAAAGGTGACAAGGCCGGTTACGTGTCTAGAGAGTATACTGATGATCACGAGGCTGACGAAGAGTATAGTGGTTATGTGAAACAGGCTCATTATTCGGATGAAGAGTATAGCGGTGAGGAGTGTTCTTATGTAAACAGCGAGTATACAGATGACAAGGCTCAATATGGGGATGGAGAAAATAGTACTGATCATCAGAAAGGTGATGATTTTGAAGAAGAGTACGATGATGAAGGATGGTTTATTGGTTATAAGTATAAAGGTGACAAGGCCGGTTACGTGTCTAGAGAGTATACTGATGATCACGAGGCTGACGAAGAGTACTGTGGTTATGTGAAACAGGCTGATTATTCAGATGACGAGTGTAATGATCACGAGGCTGACGAAGAGTTCAGTACTTATGTGAAAGAAGCTGATTATTCTGATGAAGAGTGTAATGATCACGAGGCTGACGAAGAGTACAGTACTTATGTGAAAGAAGCTGATTATTCAGATCAAGGGTGTAGTACTGAGAACGGTGATTATGTAAAAGAAGAGCATCATGTGAATGAAGACTATACTGATGATAAGGCGGTATATTGTCCTGAAGGTTGGTTCTTAGGATGGAAAGTATAGGGGTGACTAGGTGGTATAAACTGCAAGCAAGAAAGCCGTACGCCACAAAGTAATAGCAGAAACAATGAAATTTTTATATGTATGTTATAGCAAGAAATATGTATCAGTTGTATGCACTAAGTTTTATTGGTTTGATTTGTTTACTGTTTATAGCAAAATAATTACTTTGATATGATGTTACATGATCTTCTTATGATACCTGCCTTGTTCTGTTTCATTATCTGGTTTTCTCAAGATGTGGTTCGTTTCTTTTTTACCTCCAGTCATGGTTATACATGGTCTAAATCGTATATGGCCCTGGACTAGTGGTTCCATATGGTCCAGTTCCAGGTTTGATCTGGTCTAAGTTCATCTTCTTTATAGTTTCTTTTGGACCGTTAGTCTTTTGGTTGGACGTATTCTTTCTAGCTGTGAATTTTAGAAACCGATTTTTATATCATCGTTCAGTACTTGGTATGCCATTAAAAACTTTGATGATCCTGAATGTTTACTAAAACTTGAACCCAATAATGAAAATCAATGTGATTTAAAATATTCTTTTTGTAGATTTAAAATACTTCATTCAAAGTTGGATGTTTGTTGATGGGTAGTATCTGTTGTCACATAATTTTTTCAGTGCAACTTTTCTTATTGGTTTCTTTAGAAAAAGAAAATAAGTCATATTCACTGTGTAGTTGTTCAGATAAAAAAAAAAATTTGAAAAAGAGTCACAAAAACAAGAAAGAAATCTCAGAAAATACGAAAAAAAATGTCAAAAGGACTATTTTCAGTAAGATACTGGTTTTATTCTAAGATTAGTTTCAGTTTATTATCGATTCTGGACCATTGATTTTTTAAAGTTACGGGTTTTATTCCGGTCTTGGACTTAAATCGGTTCAAGTCCACATTGTTTCGGGCCGTTCTTTTACCTGAGGGTATGACTAATCATTGATCAAGGACTGGCAGTCCAGGACCGAGGTGATCCTAAACGGGCCGGTCTTTTTATACTACTTCGGAAGAATTCATGACCAGTTCAGTTTTGGAGTGTTCTGCACAACTGCTTAGAAGATCGCCGCAGCATACCATATCATGTTGCAATTTAGTCCCAAACATATATTACACATTGCATAACATTTTGCATCTATGATTAGAATTCTAAAAAAATTGACACCTGAAATATAAAATAAGTCTGATCAGAGTTCTTACATGATGGTCTATCATGACACTAGCAACTGAGAACCAAACTACATAACTATCCATCTTTAAAGTCATAAAGCATTCCGACATACTCCTTCATAGCCCCTGAGGCTCAACATCAACCACTAGATCTTCTAAACAGAAGCCGAACTCCAAGTTGATGCTACATCTGTACACACTTCCATGAGGGTGCTTTGAATTCATACTCGTTACATCGCTTCATGGCGTGAGACTAACCAAACATATTATGGTTTGTTCTTGTTGGTCATCACTTTAGGCGCAATGGTGATGATCCCAATGAGAAATAAGGTGCCTATCGACTGTATGTCATAAAGGTCTCCAACTGTACGTAGTTCACTAAGAGCTATTCCAGCCTGTCAGAGATATAAGTTTGTTGGAAGTCGAACTTTGTCAAATCAATAACAACCTTATATGATCCAGACCTGGTAAAATGGGCATGTTTGAGACACGTTTCACACTTTGTCAGGCAGGACTGATCCATTTACGCTTTTTAAAATTTCTTTTCGGTGATCTATATATAATTAATTTTTTATGTTGCATTTCGAATTAATAAACCGGATCAACCCGTTTCCATCTGAGTTAAGGTTCTTTACTAACAACATTGACCCGTTAGAAAAAGTATAACCGAATCGACCCATTGACCCAAAAGAGAGTCGATTGCAGGGTTAATGCATATATTCTTTTCAAGACGGAGGATTCCGCTCAAGCTTTTTTGGCACATAACATGGCAGTTGTAAGTCGATTTCTTAAAAGCTTAATGTTCTTTCCATATTTTCACCAGAAAGGCTATTAGTAGTATATAGTTGACTACATGTTACAACAGTTAGACTTATGGAAAAATATTAAAATGTATATGACTAGAATCGAACATGGGACATTGGGATTGCACACTTTTCATATGAATGACTAACAGAAATAATTAATATATAACTATGTTATGTATTTAATTATTTATGACACGAAATATTAACTAACGGAAGTTAAGTAATTAGTTGAATTGACTAAACGACCGTTAGAGAATAAAGGGAGGACCGTTAGTGAAATTAGAGACTTGGAAGGATCTAGAATTACCCATTCATGGGCTTGGCCGGTTCTAAAGGGTTTCTATAACCCTTGGATCGATCACCTTATTCCCCAAGTAATACTTTCACTATATAAATACAAACGTTAGTTGGTTCTTTAGTTTTTGACTTTTGCGCAAAAGTACTATAACCATTAATGTGTTGTCTCATTTTTCTTCTAAAATTCAGTCGATTGCTTTTACATGTGGGTTGATTGCTTCAATCAATCAATGTATTTTAAAAGTAGATCGAATGGGTTTTTATTTATTAAACAAATGTTTTTGGTTTAATAAACTTGTCTTTACACTAGCATCTAACGTTAGTTGGTTATAGTACGTGTGTACAAGACCATTGTAATAACTTACTTTAGTTATTCCATCTTGGATTGTGGAACAAAAGGGTAAGGGGTTCCACGTTAATCCTTTTATATATATATATTCAAGAGAAGAAAAGAGAAGATTGATCATTGTTCTTGCTATGATCTTGAGGTAACTCTATTTATTATTCAGTAATTCATTATATATGTTAAATAAAGATCCTTCTTTCGCTACATGCTCTTTATGTGTTTATTTATTTAGATGTTGATCATGCTATTTAAATTCCAACAGTGGCATCAAGAGTCTGTTTAACATGTTAATGTAATTACCTAAACGCATAATAAAAATAAATTCTTGATTTATACATACATGTTGGGTCGACTTTTATTTTTTTAGGGTTTGTTTTTGTAGAAAACATACAAATAAAATCGAATAGATTTGGTTAGGGTTTCGACCTAGTTTAACTAATTAATTAGCTTTGTAACCCTAAATTAAGAACATGTTTGTTTTATGTGTTATTTGAGTAATAAGGGTTCGTTCTGGATGATCCCTGATTCTTCATGCAAGGAATCATGGATTAGGTTTTGTTATGTGCTACATGTTTTTTAAGATAAATCTAAAATTAGGGAAGACCTAATTATATATATTAATGAATCAGTTATGTGCAATGTGGTATGTAATTATTAAAACTTACGCGGCCAATTATGGTGTTGTGGTCATTAGGTACATAGCTCGAATCATGGAGTTTTATTAATTATATACATTAAAAATTCACATAGAGATTATTAATAGGGTTTATCAAAAGGTTTGCATGTGGCTATATGATTTATATCATATATGTGTTATTATGTGTTTATTTATTTTTTGAATTACTTGATCTTTTTTGTTTAAATTATGATGCATTGTAAACAACAAAGAGGGTAATTTTTGAATAAAAAATAAATGAACCTAGTAACTATGAAACCTTTGTGGTAAATTATTTATTGCCAAGTCTTATGTGCCAATAGTGGTTCGCTTCGCACGGTAATTTGCTCCCAGGCGAGACTAGCAATTTAATAATTTACTACATAAATGTTTTAAGCTTTAAAATCTTAAAGTTTTTAATTGATTGATGCAACTGTACATAATGGTCGAAGCGGCGGACCTAATGTTGACAAACTATAAAGTGGGTATAAGGAGGCTTGACATTAAATTGTCATCCGAAAGGGGCGCGTTTTTAATTAGCCTTCGGGCGGACGTTTGCCTCTCCGCTCGCCTGTGCGTCACATTAGACTTACCAAGTACACCATTATATATGTACGAAGCATTTTAAGGCAAAGTTGTAAGTTTCTCAACGCCATCAATTAAAATTTTGTTGATTTTAAGCTGCTAAAGAGTTAAAGGTTTTTGCATGAAACATATGATACAAGATGATTGCATGACATCTTTGTACATATTTTTTGATTACACATCAAAATAAATACCCTTAAAATTTAAGTTATATGCCATCCAATTAATACGGAAACACCTGAGATTACATTCTATCATTGCTAGCAGCCTCAGCTGATGTGATGATTCAAAGAATGGTAGTCAAAGGGTAAATTGAGTACTTTCATTACTAGCAGCCTCAGCTGATGTGATGAAACGACGTCAATTTACATGTTTCTAAATTGATTAACTTAATTGAGCACTTTCATTACTAGCAGCCTCAGCTGATGTGATGAAACGGCGTCAAGGCATAAAGATTTGGGGATGAAACATGCTTACATTTGCAACTGATGTTGGCAAAATATGTAAGTCCCATGATTTTAGGAATTGCAATTGGATATTGGCAATTGGGTTCGACCCGTACCTTATTGAGTACTTTCATTGCTAGCAGCCTCAGCTGATGTGATGAAACGACGTCAATTTGGATCCTATTTTCAATGAAAATTAAATGGTTAAATTCTATTTACCATGGGTGTTTAATTTTCTTGAAAAATTATTATCGAAAATACTAAAATTGAATTTTGAAAATTCTTTTAATGTATTAAATGCAACGATAAAACCGTAAACGTGGAACATTCCTTTAGTGGAAAGTTGATCTGCACCCATAGGGGTCTTTGGATAGAGTCAAACTTAACTAAAAGAATAAACCTAGTCTACTTTCCGTGTGAAGAGTAAGACTTAATCCTATTCCTTTTCATGAATGAGAAAGGTATAATAGGAAAATTAGAATTGTCTAAATTCTAAGAAATAACTTGTTGGGAATTAAACTAACAGTTTGTACGGCTCATACATAAATTAGTACTGCTGAAGATTGTTCAAGAATACACTATCAGTACTAAGTCAGTTAGTACTGTTGGTATAAGAAGTTAGTAATGTTTATTAGATAAAGACTGAATCGTGCATGGATAAATATAGAAAAGATATGATGTATATCTTATTTGTATAGGATTATACGATTGATAGTTTACTTGTAAAGGACTCCTTGTCCTATAAAAGGAGATCCTAGGTTAAGTTTTATATACATGCATAATTGTTAGAGCTTCACGATCTCATTGTAATTCAGATAGTTATTGAAGCAAATCGTTTGGTTAAACTGTGTGCGATTATTTTTACTGTTACATTCATACGATCACATACAATCACCAAACAATAAATCTTCTAAGTACTTGGTGGTAAATTCCGCGTACTATTAAGTATACACTCAAAGTATCTCCAACACAATTCGTGTGTTTAGATCCGGTCAAGTGGTATCAGAGACAGGTTTCTGATACTTTGATTTAGAAGATCCAAAAGTCTTTACTCACTTGTTACTAAGAAGATGGACATGGAGACACCTCAAACCTCAATCCTTGCAAAACTCCCCATGCTTAAACAGAACGAGTATGATTTATGGCGGCTCAGAATTGAGCAATATTTCATGGTGCAAGACTATGCATTATGGGATATCATTATCAATGGTGATTCCTTCAAACCAATTCCCACTGAAGAAACACGTGCTGATGGTTCCAAGACCACAAAGCTCAACACTGAGCCTGTCACTAATGAGGAGAGAATCAAAAAGAAGAATGATCAGAAGGCTAGGAATTTGTTACTCATGGCAATTCCTAATGATCAAGTGCTAAACTTTAGTCAGTATGAGACTGCTAAGACTCTTTTTGAAGCAGTGGTGGAAAGATTTGGTGGCAATGAAGCTACCAAAAAGGCACAGAGAACCCTACTTAAGCAGAGTTATGAGAACTTTAGTGCCTCAAGTTCTGAATCACTTGATCATATCTTCAATAGGCTTCAAAGGATCATTAGTCAACTAACCGTACTAAAGATTGTGATCCCTCAGGAAGATCTTAACATGAAGTTTTTTAATAGCCTACCTGCTGAGTGGAACACCTATGTGGTTGTCTGGAGCAATAAATCAGAACTGGAGAAGATGACATTGAATGAGCTCTACAACAATCTCAAGATTGTTGAGCAGAAGGTGAAGAAAGGAGGAAGCACTAGTTCTAGTTCTGGAAACACAACATTCTTATCATCTTCCAACAATAACAGTTCTGATGATGTTAAAGCAGTTAGTACTGCTAGCCCTAAAGTTAGCACTGCTAGTGTAAAAACTAGTACTGCTGGCTTGACTGAAGAGACCATATATGCATTTGTGTCAGAACAATCTAGTGGGTCTCAAATCTACAATGAAGACCTTCTTCAGATTGCTGAAGATGATTTGGAAGCTATGGATTTAAAGTGGCAGTTGGCCTTGATAAGTATTAGGGCTAAGAAGTATTATCAAAGAACTGGGAACAGAATTACCTTTAATGGAAGAGATGTTGCTGGGTATGATAAGTCTAAGGTGGAGTGCTATAATTGTCACAAGATGGGGCACTTTGCCAGGGAATGTAGAAGTCCAAGAAAACAAAGCAACCAGGGTCAAGGGTTTAAGAATCAACAAGGAACAAGGAGAACAGTTAATGTAGAAGAGCCTTCTTCCAAGGCTATGGTAGCTGTAGATGGAGCTGGATTTGATTTGAGCTTCATGGAGGAAGAAGAGGAACCAGCTAACTTGGGTTTGATGGCTTTCTCAGACTCAGAGGTACATATTGTTCAAAAGTGCTCAAATACTTGTCAAGCTTTAAAAGATTATGAATGTCTTAAGAAACAATATGATGATCTTAGAGTAGAATTTAATCAAGTAAGTTTTAATCTGTCAAATCATAAAAGAGGACTAGCTGTTTTAGAAGAATAACTTGTGTTTTATAGACAGAATGAGTCAAACTTCTCTGATGAGATAGGCATTCTAAAAAGGGAATTACAACTAAAAGATGATAAAATGAGTGGACTTGTATATGAACTAGAAAAGCTTAAAAAGGAAAAAGAAAACATCCAGTTAAGTGTAGATACTCTTGAACATACCTCAAAAGGAGTTCAGAAGATAGTAGAGAGTCAAATACTTAACAAAGCTAAGTCTGGTTTAGGCTATAAGTCAGTTGCACCCCCAATTAGAGGAATGTTTGTCCCACCAGGAATTGATTTAGCTCATACAGGTTTAGAAGAGTTTAAGGATATGGATTTTCCTGGATATGGTGTTAAAATAAGTGAGAATCCTGTTAAATTTGTCAAACTTGAGGATTCTTTTGTGAGTGCTAGTGATAAATCTCTTTCTGAGGAAAAGATGTCCTCTGATAGGAACTCAGATGCTCCAATTATTGAGGATTGGACATCTGATGATGAGGATGATCAGGTTAAGGTTAAACCTGATTTTGTTAAGGTAGAAGTTAAACATGCTCCTAAGGTGGTTAAAACTGAAAACATAAAACCAGTTAGGAAAAATGTCAAGTATGCTGAGATGTATAGGACTAAGAACAGATCTCCAGTTTCTAAAGATAATCAGAGGAATTGGAACCACTCAAAATCTAAGCAATTGGATGATGAGTTTGTTATGATTAGAAGAGTATGCTTTGTTTGTGGAAGTTTTGACCATTTGGCTGCTTATTGTGATTCTAACCCATGGAAAAAGAATGTTTTTGGGAATTCAAGGGTGAATAGGAATAACAATGCTAGGGTAACTCAAAATAGTCCAACAAGGTTGACTGACCCTAATGTGAATCATAAAATGTCACCCAGAGCAGTTATTTTAAGGTCTGGCATCAAAGCAGTTTCAACTGCTAGACCAAACAAATGGTTTAAGAACAAACAAACTGTTTCCAGTGCAAAACAAGTTTCAAATCATGCACAAACAGTTAAAAGGCATTTTTATAAGAAAACAGCAATGACCAATCAAAAATGGGTGTCTAAAGCTAAACCAGCAGTCCCAACTGCTAGGCCGGCAGTTCCAACTGCTAGGTCAGCAGTTCATACTGCTAGAAATATTAATGCTGTTAAGGGTAAATGGGGCAATGCTGTCAAGGCCTCTACACATTGGGTTAGAAAATATAACAAAACCAATGGTGCATTAATGACCTTCAATGAATTTTCTCATATTGATGCACAAGGCAGATCCAAGCCAGTGATGGTTTGGGTCCCTAAAAGGCACTAAAACCTTTATTTTGTGTGTAGGAACATCCTTCAAATGGTAAAGAAGACAGAGGCTACTCAGATAGTGGATGTTCCAGGCACATGACTGGCAACATGTCATACCTTTCAGACTTCATAGCCTTGGATGGTGGACCAGTTGTCTTTGGTGGTGGTGTTGGAGGAAGGATTACTGGTAAAGGTGTAATTAAAACTGGTAATCTTGATTTTGATAATGTGTATTTTGTACCAGAGTTAAAGTACAACCTCTTTAGTGTGTCACAGATATGTGATAAAAAGAATAAGGTTCTTTTTACTGATACTGACTGCCTTATTCTTTCTCTGATTTCAAGCTACCTGATGAAAATCAAGTATTGCTTAAAATCCCCAGAAAGGGTAATACATACAGTATTGAGATGAACAACCTTATTCCTAAAGAAGGTCTTACTTGCCTTGTTGCAAAAGCCACATTGGAAGAATCAATGTTGTGGCACAGAAGGCTTGGTCATGTTAATTTTAAAACCATTAACAAAATTGCTAAAAATGGTTTGGTAAGAGGATTACCTAACAAAACTTTTCTGAATGACCAAAACTGTGTTTCTTGCCTTAAAGGTAAACAACACAGAGCCTCATGTAAGCTAAAGGCCCAGAACTCTATTTCTCAAGCTCTATATATGTTGCATATGGACTTATTTGGTCATACTTCTGTGAATGGATTGAATTTTAAAAGATACTGTCTTGTTGTTACTGATGATTACAGTAGGTTTTCTTGGGTATTCTTTATGAAAACTAAGGATGAGACAAGTGAAATCCTTAAGACCTTCATTGTTGAAGTAGAAAACCTAGTTGATAAGAAAGTTAAAATAATCAGATGTGACAATGGGACTGAATTTAAGAATAGGGTGATGGATGACTTTTGCAGAGAAAAAGGTATTAAGAGGGAGTTTAGTGTAGCTAGAACCCCACAGCAAAATGGAGTAGCTGTGAGAAAGAATAGGACTCTTATAGAGGCTGCTAGGACAATGTTAGCTGACTCTAAGCTACCAGTTTAATTTTGGGCTGAAGCAGTTAGCACTGCTTGTTATGTGTTGAATAGGGTTTTAGTTGTGCAACCTCACAATAAGACTGCTTATGAGCTTCTTAGAGGTAGAACCCCTGCTTTAAGCTTCATGAGACCTTTTGGTTGTCATGTTACTATCCTTAATACCAAAGACCAACTAGGAAAGTTCGATGGGAAATATGAGGAAGGTTTCTTTGTTGGTTATTCTCTGAACACTAAGGCTTTTAGGGTGTACAATACAAGCACTAAGCATGAAGAAGAGAACTTGCACATAGAATTTTTGGAGAATAAGCAAAATGTTGCAGGCATTGGTCCAGATTGGATCTTTGATATTGACAGTCTTTCAGATTCCATGAATTATGTGCCTGTTGCAGGTACACACACTAACAAAAATGCAGGTTCTGAAGATGAAGATGATGAAGATTGTCTATTGATGCCAATCATGGAAGATAGTCCACTGTATACTTCTTCTACAAAGAATGATGATATTCCATCATCAAGTGGTGTAAACAAAGAGAAGGAAGTTGATTTAGGCATTGGACAAGAGGGAAAAGAAACTAAAATTCTCACGAACAGTACAAATGGAGTTAGTACTGCCCAGTCACAAGTTTCTACTGCTGACCAGAATGTCGATAATGTTGGACCAAGTCAACTTAATCTTGATCCACCAGTTACCACTGCTGCCCAAGTTGATGATTTTGATTTCTTTGGAGATGGTCTGCACAATATGCCTATCAACTATGAAGCTTCTTCTACTTCTTCAACAATTGTGCATAGAAATCATCCACTTACCAATGTCATAGGAGATGTACAATCTGGAGTCAAGACAAGAAGACAGAGTCAAGATCCAGATCATCATGGTTTTCTTAGTGTTGTGTATAAGGAAAAACATCATGAAGATGAGCATAAGTGTATGTTTGTATGTTTCCTATCTTAGATTGAACCCAAGAATGTGCTAAAGGCTTTAGAAGACTCAAGTTGGGTTGAGGCAATGCAAGAAGAACTGCTTCAATTCAAAATTCAGAAAGTTTGGGTTCTGGTTGATCTACCAAAGGAAATGAGAGTGATTGGTACTAAGTGGGTATTCAGGAACAAGAAGGATGAGAGGGGTCTTGTGATAAAGAACAAAGCAAGATTGGTTGCTCAAGGCTATACTCAGGAAGAATGGATTGATTATGAGGAGGTTTTTGCTCCTGTTGCCAGGCTTGAAGCAATAAGGCTATTTCTTGCTTATGCTTCCTTTATGGGTTTTATGGTCTATCAAATGGATGTGAAGAGTGCCTTTCTGTATGGTACTATTGATGAGGAGGTATATGTTTCTCAACCTCCAGGTTTTATAGACCTAGACCATCCTGACAAAGTTTATAAGGTGGTTAAAGCCCTTTATGGCTTGCATCAAGCTCCAAGAGCTTGGTATGGGACTCTTGCTACTTATCTGTTGAAGAATGGGTTCCATAGGGGTAAAATTGATCAAACTCTCTTTATTAAAAAGGACAAAGGTGATATTCTATTGGTTCAAGTTTATGTGGATGACATCATCTTTGGTTCCACAAAGAAAGAGATGTGCAGGGAGTTTGAGCAATTAATGAAAGATCAGTTTGCTATGAGCTCTATGGGTGAGTTTACTTTCTTTCTTGGCCTTCAAGTACAGCAGAAGCCAGATGGAATTTTTATCTCTCAAGATAAATATGTTGGTGAAATTTTGAGAAAATTTCAATTCACAGATGCCAAGGTTGTTAGCACACCAGTTGATAAGGAGACACATTTGTTATTAAAAGATCACATTGGTGAAGATGTGGATGTGCACATGTATAGATCTATGATTGGGTCTTTGATGTATCTCACATCATCCAGGCCTGATATTATGTTTGCAGTTTGTGCTTGTGCAAGATTCCAAGTCAATCCTAAGGTGTCTCATCTCACAGCTGTAAAGAGAATCTTTAGATATCTTAAAGGTCAACCTAATTTAGGCCTATGGTATCCTAAAGAGTCTGCATTTGATCTGGTGGCATTCTCAGACTCTGATTATGCTGGTGCTAGCATGGATAGAAAGTCTACAACAGGTGGTTGTCAATTTTTGGGATGTAGATTGATCTCTTGGCAATGTAAGAAGCAGACTATGGTGGCAACTTCTACTATTGAGGCTGAATATGTAGCTGCAGCAAGTTGTTGTGCTCAAGTTCTTTGGATTTAAAATCAGATGCTTGATTATGGGTACAATTTCTTAAACACTATTATACACATTGACAATAGCAGTACATTATGTATTATTTAAAATCCAGTTCAACATTAAAAAACAAAACATATTAAAATTAGACATCATTTTATAAGAGACTGTGTTGAAAAGAGGTTAATAAAAGTTGTTAAAATACTTACTGATGACAACTTTGCTGATTTGTTAACAAAAGGTTTTGATTTCGGAAGGTTTCAGTACTTGGTAACAGGTATTGGGATGCTTAATCCTTTAAAAGATTAATGTCTAAGTGTTTTTGTTTTTGTACTGCTAGTTGTGCTATTTGTATAGTTTCTACTGCTGCATTGTTTTTAGGAACTGCTTATGGACATTTGTTAGTCATATGTGATCACTGTTAAAAGAAAATATTGTGTATTGTGTTTTCTTTGGTTTTGGACTAACTTTTCAGGATAAGAAAGCTTTTTAATATGGATTATGCTTTGGAAAGTATGGTGGTTTGCAATGTCAAGTGTGAGAACTTATCACAAAACAAATGGTAATTGGTTCACCTTGTCTAATCCACATAAGAACCAACTAGTCCAGATCAAACGGTTTCTGGTAAAGACTACTCAAATCCGTTCATGGTTGACAGTTTACCAAAAACTGGATGGTCATCAACTCACCATATCTAAGTGTAAAGAGTTGACTAGTCCAAAGCAAACGGCTATTGGTAAAGACATATCAAATCCGTTGATAGCTGATAGTTTGCTAAAAACTATAAGTGGATAAAACTGTTTTCATCTTCACATTGAGTTTATCCTAATCTCTGAAAACTTTTTTTGCTAAACAGTTTGTACTGCTAGTTTCAAATAGTTTGTATTGATGGTTTAAACTTGGTTTCATACTGAGTTTATGCTCTATGATTCACCTCTCTCAGAAGGTCACACATCTGGAAGTGTTGAGAGCAGTTTGCAACTACACAACTGAATTGATGGTAACTTGTACATATTGTCATAATGAAGGCTGAGCTTAAATGTCATATGTTCTAGTTCATGTGATGGTGAAGATTCTTCCAAACAGAGGAGGAATTTGTTGCTGTTAAAGATGATTCTAGTTCACGAACTCAAAATCAGAGTTTAATTGTGAAGATTGTGAAGATTTTTATGGAGTACTTACTGTTATGGTTTCTTCAAAAGATTATATGTGAAGAAAATTCTTAAGTGATTCAAGATTGAAGATAAGTATTTGAAAGAATCCACCCCATCATCAACATTGGAGTTTAATTCGAAAAACTTACTGATTTACACAAAAATCATAAGTTTAGGGGAGGATTGTTGGGAATTAAACTAACAGTTTGTACGGCTCATACATAAATTAGTACTGCTGAAGATTGTTCAAGAATACACTATCAGTACTAAGTCAGTTAGTACTGTTGGTATAAGAAGTTCGTACTGTTTATTAGATAAAGACTGAATCGTGCATGGATAAATATAGAAAAGATATGATGTATATCTTATTTGTATAGGATTATACGATTGATAGTTTACTTGTAAAGGACTCCTTGTCCTATAAAAGGAGATCCTAGGTTAAGTTTTATATACATGCATAATAGTTAGAGCTTCACGATCTCATTGTAATTCACATAGTTATTGAAGCAAATCGTTTGGTTAAACTGTGTGCGATTATTTTTACTGTTACATTCATACGATCACATACAATCACCAAACAATAAATCTTCTAAATACTTGGTGGTAAATTCCACGTTCTACTAAGTATACACTCAAAGTATCTCCAACACAATTCGTGTGTTTAGATCCGGTCATAACTCATGGCAATTTCAAATTGCACGTTTTATGAGTTATTAAAATTAGAAGCTAGACCAATTACCGCATAATTGGTAAAAGGCAAACTAGAACAATTGATCTAGTTGATGTGCTTTAACCATTTAAAGGTGCTACATACCATGATGGGGATGGTAGACCTAATTGAGGAAGAAATTGCATACCCAATTTTTTCAAGTTAATTGAATTGATGGATATTCCATCATTCACAAAGTAGATTACATTCTTTGAGTACCTTAGTAATGTTATGTAAGGGATTCCTCAAAGGTGTAGGAAAGTAAACAGCACAATATTTGCTTTTACTGGTTATGAAACACTCATAATGTTGTCAAATCCAGTGGGAGCATTGTGTTGTAATTACTGAATAATGAGTTCATGTAGTGATCTTTAATTCAGTGGGAGCTACAAGTCTTGATATCTTGGTAGTAACCCGGATTATCTCTAGAATCTCTTGAGATAACTACTTTCCAATTATAGACACTTGTGGTATTAAGGATAGTCGTGTACGTTTCCTTACTAGACGAGGTGATTCTATATCTACTTATATCTATGACACAAATCATATTGGTCACATAAGCAAACTATTGACGTGTTGTTTATCTGATGCATGATGTTGTTCCATGCACAAGTGGGAGAAATCTTTATTGTGTGCAAGCAACAACATAAAGGGATATGATTTAAAGGGTTCTCTTTACTGCAAGGTAAGAGATTGATGTTCTAATGTGATTTATTCACATCTAATTAATAGAACACTTGGAGTTAATATCTACTTTCATTACTAGATATTAATGACAAGGTAAATTACATACTTTCATTACTAGCAGCCTCAACTGATGTAATGAAACTATGTTAATTTATAAGTTTCTAAATTAGATAATTATTAGAACAAGTGTCAATATGATAATAAGACTACTTCAAAATAAATATTTACGTATTGTTGAAATGACATAAATAAATGAAGTAATCTAATACTACTTCAAAATTTGAATGTTTTATGTATTCTTGGAATGACATAAAAATATGAAGTAGTAAATTAACTTGAAATAAGATATTGAAACCAAATTGTGGTGTTCATGATTACTTTAGTTATGCATATTTATATTTAAGCAATAAGATATAAATATGAAGTCTTTTGATTGCTACAAGACTTATAATAAAGTAAGATGTTAACTTGTTATGTTTTTTAATTAAGATATATACAAGAAGTCATTGAGTTGATCAATGATTTATAACGTATATTGGGAATATAACAGTCTATGTCTTTTTGGTAAGATATAGAAATGAAGTGACTTGGTTAAAAGGGCACTTATGTTATAAAACATGCAATTGGCTTGGAAAATCTATTGTACCATTAAATTGACTTAGTTGGTAAATAGGTAAGCCAAAACAAAATATATTTATCTTACATATTGTAAGATTGACTTACAATATTAATCCTAATGAAATACATAAGTATATGGTATGTTCAGTTAGGAAAATCAAACTTTTGTAATATTGTTTGATTAAAGATAATTATATCTTCTATTCTTCCTAAAGATATCAAGGTTAGAAAATTGAGTAAGGATTGGATATACTCAATTAGACTTCAACCTAGAAGATTAATACGACACCATTTATTATGGAATGTGATGAATCACATTAAGTCTTAAAATTGAAGTTCAGAATTTGTTAAACTACTTATGAGTAGGTTATTAACAAATTAATGTTAGGGACTGTCAATATGTATTTGTAAAAGTCCCAAAAGAGAACAATTTTGTGTTGCTCTTTCTGCTAAGCATTTATAGGTAATCTATAAATTGCAAAAGGCAAGTGGGAGTTTTATCTTGGTGAGATAAAATTACAAGATACATAATCTTCTAAAAATACACTAGCAATCATAATGAGGATTAAACATGTTAATGTTAAATCTCAAGATGATGAAATTCTCATTTCATAGATCCGCAAGGATATCACAAATATTTGTAGAATATGTTGAGGATTATGAGTTACAGGATCATGGTATGCATGTTAATAAATTGCAAATGTTTAATTTGGCAAATTACTCATACTATGAATAATTAGATGCAGTCCAAGAAGATAACTAGTTTGGAAACGTAGTTGATCTTAAACTCTATAGTTACACTATAGAATGAAGATGAATTTCTACAAAGGAAATGAAAATCCTAGAGATTTAAATTCTTGTGTAGAAATCATAATGGTCAAATTTGTATACATATTTAATGTGTGAAAAGATTATCAATCACACTTAAGCAATTAAATGTGACTGAGATTCTTTCTAAGCACATTAAATGTATAAAGATTATGATTTTCATTCTTAGTTTCATTTATATGAAATTAATAATGAAATATCAAAACTCTTTCTTGGATAATTACTTGAGCGAGGACGATAAGTAATTGAAAGGAGTATTTGAATTCAAATAATCTTTAGTAGTATATGTAACACCCCCAATTTCGTGATACGCAGCGAATTTAAATTGGGTGTTACTTCATGGCACAACAGTTGAATAGTAGAAAACGATCACAAATTTAGTCGTTTTAAAAGATTTATCATTCGAATATCAGAGTTTTACAAAGTGATGTCCCAGTGGTTTCAAAGTTTATTAAATAGGTTTTCGAATGATAATAAAATTTATAGCCTTCATAAGTATTCGTGCTCCTCCGTGCCATCCCTGCTCATTATGGACCTGAGATAAATACATGCTAAAAAGCGTCAACACAAAGGTTGGTGAGTTCATAGAGTTTGTAAGTAAAAACTGTTGATTTCCAAAATCAAAGAGTTTGTGAGTTCATAGTAGTTGTAAGTAAACAGTTGATTATCGAAGTCAAAAAGTGAGTAATACCATAATATTTATAGTTAAACCAATTGATTGTCAAAATCAAAGTGTGAGTGAATCCATAAAGTTTGCATAAAATCAGTTGATTTTCAATAGTTCCAAGTTTAGGTAATAATTGTAACAAATACAATTATTAATAAAATAAGCGGTGGGTTACGATATTATACACCCATAGTTGGTTTGTTATAAAGTAAGTGGTGGGTTAAATTATTATACACCCATAGTTGGTTTGTTAGCCCTAACCGGGTCAACACAAAATAGTTATTGTTTGCCAAGTAGTGATTTTCTGCTATATAGTGAAACAAGTTCAAGTTTAATAAAATGATGGCAATACTGTATCATGACTACAGTATCGTTTTTATTGCTCTAAGCCTCATGACACTCAACGTTTAACAGGCATAAAAATGATGTAAAGTATATAGGCCCTCGGGATAGGTATTTGCCAATAACCTATAAGTTTGTTTAAATAAAGTGCGCTTGGGTGGCTCATCCTAGCAGACCCAAACGGGGATTGTCAGTCCCAAATAGATCTATTCACAATTATTTACGTTCACTCGCAAGTGATTAAGGTTCATGATATGAGGGACTTCGAACATGGCAATAAAGGTAAACTTAGGCAATAGTGAAGCAAGTATAGCATACAGTTGAAAATCACTTGAGATCATGTTTATAGTAGGTATCTCTCCATGAGATATAAAAATGTATAAATGTGAATTCATAAGTTCGTAGTAATCCGAAAAAGTTTATAGTGTTCTTGTAAATAAAAGTAAGTGTTACGTTTCAATAACAAGCAGAGTGGTTTATCAACTGAGTATAATGTTAAAGGTAAACTAGTAAAGTTTATATGAAATACAAGCATGTATTTTCACCATAAGTAATTCAAGATAGGTAAAAGAGTGGTCTATGGAACTCACAGTAACATGTATATAGATAAGAGTACTTGTAAAAGTATAAAGCATGGATCTCCCCCAAAGCATTTATAAAACAATTATAACGAGCAGAAAGTGGGGCCATGATTCACAGTAGTATGTAAAAGTGCTTGTTAAAGTAAAAGCAAGTAGTTTAAGCATGTATCTCCCCCAAAACGTTTATAAAACAAGTAAAAAGTAGGGGCCATGAACTCACCTTGGGTTGTCAACGATTGAGTTGAGTTGTTGGTTGGATAGAGAATTCAGAACAGTTTCACACACAACCTGGATAATATTAACGTTTGAGTATTCGACTTAGTATGAATAACGAATGTGATATGAGGAAATCGTATGACGATTTGATCGGTGATGCGAGTGTGAATGGTTTAAGAGGTTTGGAGTTCAGGAATAATATTCTAACAATATTATTCAGAAGTCATGAGGATTGTTGTTCCGAAATGGGTGGAACGAAATGTTGGTTCAAAATCGTTAAGATCGTTATATAACGCATAAGTTTGTGTTTGAACGAAACAACTGAGAGTTGAGGGTGTAATTTATAATTTGAGGATTGGGAATGAAAATGTTATAATGTTTCTGTTTACCCTTGAATTTTCACTATTTTTACCCTTTATACCCTAACGGGGTTTGCGTTGCATCGTTAGTCCTTGGTTATCTAAAAGTTACATTTTTGACCCATAATTAACCCAAATGACAAACTGAGTTTACACTTTAATATAAAATCATTTTCCACCCTAATGATTCTGTTTTGACAGGTTCAGCCCCTGTTTTTACCAAGTTGACAGTTTTAGTCCCTCGGGGTGAAAATGTTTGCATTTTTAGTCCAAAACGCATAAAAATGTAGGGAAAAATTCTACAAAAATTTCAGAAACTTATTTTAGCTTATTCGAGCTTAAGTCAATAGTTAGTTTGACCAAAATAATTTATTTTGTTATACTGGGCCTTAAAACGCATAAAACAATGGCCCGTTAAGAAATTTGGAGGCGAGGGCATGAAAATACTTTTGGGCCTGGACTTGGGTTATTTTTGTGATTCTAAAAATATTTAATATGGGCTCAGTGGGCTGGTAAAACGCAAGTTCTTATTGGGCTTTTGTTCAGCCCAATTCGGATTATATAAGATTTTCAAAATTTGAGTTTTAGTTAAAACTAGCGATTTGGTCAAATCAAAATGGGTAAATCTAGGTGACGGGTTCAAATCATTTCGAGCTGCTTAAAACATGAAAAGTGTAGCATTTTAGGTCGTCTTTGAGATGGTGCAAAAATAACGAGCTGTTACGTTCACATATTTGAAAATATATGACGAGTTTTTGGCCTAATCGCCCATCTTGAAAACTGGAAAACATAAATATTTTCTGAAGTCTGGAAAATCAGTCGAGGGGCTTATACTTTGGATGTTTTTAAGAGCTTTAAAGAGCTCTTCGTGAAAAACTTAAAACACGAAAAATAAAGTAAGCCAGGTTGAGATTCGAACGAGACAAAAATATTTGTGGGTTGCTTTTGTTATTTCGAAAATATGAGTTCATATATAGGGCAAGTTAGGCTATTTTTAAAGAGTCAAAAGACTTAGAAAATAATCCTAGTCTTTTGGATATTAGATTATACGTGAGTTTTGCAAAACCAAATGGGTTTCGTTTGTGCATGATTCGAATCATGGTTGTGTTGTGAGTTTTCTCACGTGATCTTTGGTATCTCAAAAATGAGATGGGATAAGATTCGAACCCATATATTTAACTGTGTATGTAAAATTTATGTTACAAATGTGTACGTTCGAACACAATATACACGAATGGGTTATAATGAAACATGACTCGAAATGCATTAAGAACGAGATGAGGGGACTTACAAGGACTTGAAAGTGAACTATGGTACGTAGGGATATAAGCAGAAACGCAAGAGTTCTTCGAAACAAAACCCGTATAGCACTACTATACACGTTCGACTTCAAAACGACTAACCCGATTGGCTTCTTGGTCTCTGGGTCTTATCTAACTGAGTATAAGGACTTATGAGTGTGTTGTGGGAGTTTGAGAGTGTATGATGATAAGTTGGTGCTTCATTCGGTTATATTAAGAACTGAAAACACATCCTTGTGTTTGTTTAATGCTTAGTGTTGTGGCATGCATGGCTTATATAGGAAACTTGGGGCGCATACTTGCAAACATACTCGGTTGAAATGATGAGTAAATGGAGTGGTGAAAATGATGAGATCAAAGGGTGAATCGTCCTTGTGTAGTTCGAACAAAGAGAAGAAGACGAAGTGGAATTATGGTGATTTAGTTTGTCTTGGCATTGTTGGGTGCATTTAATGATCAAGGAGACTTCAAAAACGTGATATAAGTTGCATGTGTAAGTTGAGCGTGGCAGTGGCTCAAATGATGGTGGTTTGTGGATCTTTTGGCTGACGCTCACAACCAAAGGGAAGAAACAAAAGAGTTTTTTTGTGTTGCTATGGCTCGTTACTATGGAAATAAGGGGAGGGCAAGAAACATTGTGACTTGTTTGTTGGCACTAAAGCTTGAATAAAGCTTGTTTTTGACTTGAACAAACTAGCAAATTCTTGTGGTTTTTCTTAGGTTGCCTCGACAGTAGGCAGTAGACAAAGAGGAGTCTTCAAAATATTTGGTAAGTGAGTTGAAATGTATATGCATGAAATGAAATGCATGAGGTTATATCAACTTGAGATAGGGACAAAAGTGAGACAAGAAGAATAATTTTATAGGTTCATGTGAGGGGATGTTATCTCATGTGGATAAAGCATTAAATGAAGAGTAGCTTATAGGTGTTATATGTGTAAGTTTGTATGTGAATGCTTCGGTTGAGTGTTAGATTTAATAACCGAATGAGTGAGGAAGTCTCATGCTATTCGTATTATATTATAACCGAAGGTTGTGAAATGGGATTAGTTTTAGTGATAGTGTGATGTTTCTGGACTTGTAGCTTCTTGTTTGTGATGGCTGTTATGACTGTGAGAGTTTAAGAGTGAGTAAGATTACAGTGAGAATGCATGTATTCCTTATATACGCGAGTTTGGTGCATGAATGCAATGATAAATTGACTAGGAATTTATGAGATTGAGTGCTCAAGTGGCTTGAGTGTACAAGTTACCAAAATAATGAGGAGAGTTTTAACACAATGTCCTTGTGCTAGTTCGAACAAAGAGAAGAAAACAAAATATTAATCATGCCTTGTTGGCTTTGCATTTGGTGTATTTGATAGGTCAACAATTTTTCAAAACGTGCTAGATTTAATCCGTGGAATGACTTGAGCGTGTAAGTAGATAAATGATGGTTCATGATTTTATTTGTCCTCTCTTGTTTGTCTAGAATCTTGATTCTTCACTAAATATTTACTACGGGTCGGTTTGGTTTTGTAGTTCACAAAGTTTGTGGGGTTTTCTTTGAGTGTGTAAGTGAAGAAAATGATGATGGTTCTTGGTTGTATCAGTCGGTGCTAAGGACCAAGAGGAAGAAAACAAAATGAATTTTAGTGTTGGTTTTTGGGATTCTGTCGAGTGAGAGGGAGTTTTGTGAGTGTGAGATAAATCAAACTAGCTTGTGTGTAAGTAGTGTAAATACCTACTGCTCGTCTAGGGTGTGATGAAACAAGTTCAACCTTTATTTTGTTATAACGTACGCACGAAAGTGGTGATATATAACTATTTTAACGTGTCATTTATACTATGGTTTACATGTATATCTTTTAGATAGTGTGAAAGTGATCAAAAGACACCTATAACGTGTGATTTTATGCATGTTCATAAGGTAGTGGGTGCATGTTAAATATGTATCTCCATATTTAAGTTGTGTCGAGTTCCATGTGAATGTTTAACAACATGTATAATCATTTATTTTAGTTATGTTCAGCAAAGGTGAGTGTGCTTGTGAGATTAATGTGTAACGAGACAAATAAATAAGTATATAGAAAACTTGAATGAATGATACGTAAATAATGAATGAATGAATGTTGAGAAATTCACAACACCTTATGAAGAGATGAGGAGTCTCGACTGTGAGACTAGAGAGTAGAACAAGGGCTTTGTGGCTCGCTTGGTGATTCACTTTAGCACTTGTTCCTTGCTCATTCGATATAATATGTTCAATGTATTTCTTGTTCTTGATTCTCGATATAGTGAAGATTTGTGTGACATGATTTAATATATATGTCGTGTGCCAATTTACATTAAAATGAGGCAAAACATATCGAGATTTGATAGAGTGTGTATCGATTTTGATATAGCCAAATATGGCTTGGTGGGCTGGAAAAATAACTAGGCCCATTGTAATAGTATTTAAGGGTCCGGTTGGATTGGATTAGGCTGAATGGGCTTGGGAAGAAACAAGGCCCAACAAGTTTGTGTAATTAAAATGTGTAACCGTGGCCCATTAAGTGTGAATATTGAGTAATAGGAGGGGGTTGTGAATGTGAGTTGTGTTTGATAATAAAAAGTGATACTGGGTATGATTTGCTTGCTATTTGGAATAATGTGGTACGTATATGAGTTTGTCACAAGGAGTGTGAGAACTGTTACAACGTCCCGTTTAGTAATAATGTTGAATAAAAGCAAAAATTTAGTCCGTAAAAACGGTTAATTAAACAGTGACGATAGATTAGTCTTCGTTTACTATTTACAAATGAAAGGGAAGTTTACGGGATGTTATAGTATACAAAGTGCAAATCTTTTGTGAATGGATTAATGCATGCATATAGGAGATATACTTATATTTAGTTATTAAATCTAAGTTTTGATTTATAATTAAAATAAGATATTTCGTGATATTCCTGAAAGCTAGTGGGAGTATTATATTTATTTTCTTATTTCACGTATGTTGTATAACATATGGGAAGTAACATTCCATTAATATTAAATGTTAAGTCTTAGTTTGGAATGAAACTTCACGTGGAAATTTAGAAAATAAACACACAACCTTAAAATATATGTTTATTGTTATAAACATAAGCGATAAAATAACCGATTCTAATAAACATGATAATCTATTAGAAAGGCTAGATAGAAACATATCTTTGAAAAGATATGACATGAATAAATCTAAGTTT